>JAGFNQ010004206.1:0-61673 GCA_024364735.1 Boesenbergia rotunda
CAAAATAGAGGTGTCACGGAAGTGGGTCTCAAATTTAGATATTTATAAATGAAATGCTGGAAACCCTTTTTGCAATCAAAATATGAAAACGTAGTAAAGGGGCCACAGGTCGTATTTTTCCTCGGGACTAGTTGAAGGTTTGTTTGATTCGCGCTTGTATTTAGGTGTCGTTTGTGAATTTCGGGTTTCGAATGTAATTTGGGTTGGATAGCAATTAAGAAATGTAATCGCAAGGAAAAGAAAGGAACTTAGCTAAGAAGCTAAACAAGTGATGGTATTCAACAACTCAATCAATGGAAAACCCAATTCAACCAAGGCAACTCAATCGAAGTTGAAAGGGAACACAATAAATATTAAATGCAATCTAGATGCTAAACAAATGAATAAGCGCAGTGATGGCAGATTTTGGAAACAATCAAGCCTAAAACAACAATAGCATACGAAATTCAGAATTTAAACAAGCTACAACTCAACTTTGCTACAAGTTTTGAAAGCCAACAAATGCAACAAAATTCAGAAATGGCCGAATGTAACACTAGCTGAGTTCAAACACCATAGCACACTAAAATCAGCATATAATTGGATACCAATCAATGCCTAAAACTCCATATGATACAAGGTGCAGAATTAAAAAGGAAAACAGATTTCCTGCCAAGAGAAGACAGTTTATGTGCCAAAGCTGATGTGTGTGCCAACTACTTCTCACAATTCAGCAACTGAAACAAATCTATTAAGATTGGGAAGGTAAGCTATCAATACAATGATACGCAAGTTTGCAGGACAAAATTCAGCACCAAAGTGCAGAAACAACTCAGCAACTTCCAAGGCAGAAATATGTTTGCAGAAAATTGCAGTCCAATTCAAATTCAGACAAATGATCAGGGCAAGCTAAGTTCGAGTGTGCTATCTAGTGTCAAACAAGATCTAGAAGATCGAAGGTCCTCTTGACACGACTTCAGAAATCAATATCACCTAAGCTGATCGACTTGGGGCTGAAATTCTTCATGTGCAGAAATGAATAACAATTGCAGAAACACAGAGTTGAAATCAGGGAACAATGAACTCAGAAATTTTCGAAGCAACTTCGATCGAGTTCAGATGCATTTCAGAAAGAATAACTGAGGAATGCCCAACTGAACTCAATTGTAGATAATGGAATCGAATTCCAGAAATGAAATTGCAGTGTTTTCAGAAATAAACAGCTGATACGCTATGGGAAAATCTGAGCAGAAATATGAAAGTGTGCAGAAACAAACACTAAAATGCAAGAACTAAATGCAGTGGTTTAGCCACAACTCAAATGCAGCTACAAATAGAACAGATTGACATCGAATTCATGAACCTAATTACAGAAAAGATAGAGAAAATGAAACTGAAACTTGCTGAAGTTTACTGATACGCAGGAAAAGAAAACAGGGCATAAACTGATACATAACAAGTAAACACGAATTAAACTAGAATTTAGAAGCAAATGGGCACTAACAAACAATAAATCTAATTAACTTGCATAATCTAAACTGATTAAAGCAGTAACAATGCAGAAACCAAACTTAACCAATCCGAGATTCAGAAACCAAAAATTGGCACGCAGCAAAAGGGAATTACAGCTAAAAGAAACTGAAAATTCCTAATTTAAACTAATCCTCAACCCTTCCCAAGCTCAAAATCTTCTTGGTCGTCAAGCAAGAGCTAGCTTCGAACCCCTAGGCTCAGCAAATCAGTGAAAATAAGCTTCAATCGATCACTCTGCTCGAAACGCACGCAGCTGGAATTTCAATCCAATCTCCTCGACCTCAGTTGATGGTGGTTGCTATGATGATTCGCGGACCATCTGAGCTCACCTGAGAACCCCTACAGCCGGCTCAGATGGTCGGAAATGGCTTACGGAAGAAGTACAAGTGGCTAGATTGCTGAGCTGCCGAAACCCTCAAACAGCCCTCTTCCGGTGCAAATTTGAGCTGAATTCTCTAATGAAGCTATCCCCAATGACTCAGAATTTGATCCAAGGTAGAGATTGAGTGGTCACGCCTTCAAAACTGAGAAAAAATTGAAGCAAAACAAAGAAACGAAGAAGATGCTACTGTTGCGGCGAAGACGCGACGAGGCTGAAAGCAGGGAAAAGTTTGATTAAATACATAAGCATTGGACGTCCCAGATTTCTCCACATCAATCCAACGGCTGATCTTGCTCTGATTTGAGCCAACCTTTGAGGATGTTGATCAAGGGTCAGGATCTGCCTTGTGGTATCTCGGATCCTCCAGATTTGCAACGGATGGTCCAGATCAACTTAGTCTTTGAATAGACGATCTTGAGCCCTCCGAGCTTGATCCAACGGTTGATTTAGCTCTGATTGGGATGAAACCTTCAGATCTTGATCAGAGTGCTTGATCAACCCTAACCCTAGCTCAGATTGCTTCAGATGGTCCTGGATGACTCAGATCTAGCCGCTCTTGAATCGGACGGCCCGGATATAATCCTCATCTTGATAACTCGATCCGGGTCACTTCCGACTTGAGTTTGACCCAATATGCCCTAAGTCCTTGAACCTTTAATACCTACAAAAATAGATCAAGAATTTAGTGGCCAAATAATCCAAATATGTGTAAATTTATAATTAAGTCCAAAATAAGAGTAAGTTCTAAAACCTAGGGCAATTTCACAATTAAGCAATAAAAACATAGGTCAAACATGGATTTTAGCAATTAAAATAATCAACAAAATGGTATCTATCAACTCCCCCACACTTAACCTTGAGCGTCTTGCGAAACTACTAAATAAGTATCCCTTAGGTTTTCTAAAGCATAATTAGAAGCAAATGAAAAGAAATTACCTAAGGTTGTCAATTCTCAAAAATCTAAGCTCTATGGATTAGTATCTTGTCCTTAAATCAACAACTTAGCCTTTTCATCCATCATGAGTCATTGAGATGAATTCAAATCACTAGCCTTTCAAGGAAACTTTGGTGGCTCTCTCCTTAAGTTCTAAGTTGATGATGGAAGTGGAGCTCACTCAAACACACATGCTTTTTGCACTACCATAGGCTTGCTTATTGTCTAATCTCCACCATTATTCATGATTAGGATCAACATCTACAAAAATAAATGAAAACATAGAAAATGGTAAGAAATGGAGTAAAAGTCAAGAAAATGGAAAAATGGGTAAAGTGGAAGACTTGAGTGCTCAAAGATGTTTCCAATGTACTTTGCTTCTCTATACAGTCCCCTAATGATCTCAAAAGTGTTGTGAAGTCAAACTTGAATAATTGCCTTTGATTTGGATGAAAAACCCTTCCTTGACCTCATGTGCCAATTTTGCTCTTGTGTGCCATTTTTCTTTCTTCTCTTTTCTGATTCTTCTTTTTCTTCTTTCTTTCTTTCTTGTAAGGTCAAAAATGAAATGGAATAAAGTTTTGATCCGGATGTGAAAATCTTCACTGATTTATGGTGCCAAGTCAATGGTGTGCCAACTTGCTTCTTTTGAATTTCTTTTTTTTTAAACTGTTTTCTCTTTTTATTTTTCTGAAGTCTTCAAATGGAGCACTTTGATCTGATTTACATTCCAGTCCGATTCCTCCACTCAGCAGTTTGTATCAAACAGAAATGGATTATCCTTGCAATTCTTTGCCTCCTTCACAGCAATTGCATTAATGATAGTGGAGAATTTAGTGCTCCACTTGAGAAATTCTGAGTTCACTGCTGATTTCATTCAGCAGTTTCAATTCTGCTCCCAAGAGGTTTTGTTCAATTGAAAATCATTCTACAGGTTCGGTTTTAAGGCAGCAAGGCATTGCTGATTTAAAAAGCATGAATTCAATTGGAAATTGGCACAAAACTGCCTTACTATCTTCTCCCACTGAATTTTTTCGAATGCAGAAATTTACAGCAGCTTTTCATAAATTTTCAGCACTTTGCAGCTTCAATTCAGACTGTCAAAATGTTACTGATTTTTCAGCTTCAATTCACTTTACAGCTGCAATTCAGCTTCAGATTTATGCTGCAATTTTTCTGCTTCAGCTCAAATTCAATTCAGCTTCAATGAATCCGTTTCCAAGTTGATACATCTTCAAATTTCTGATGGATGGCTGGTTGATGGACTTGTTCTTAATCCTTGTCAGCACCCTTGCAATTGTTTCAATTCCGAACAGTCCAGCTCGTATCATATTCAGCTCACTTCTTTCCATTTTCTGCACAAACTATTTTTGACTCAAATTCCTGCACAGAATTCAGACTTTTTCTCAGCTTCAACTCGGACTTAAAGCTTCTGTTCAGACTGTGTTCATCTTCCATTTAAATTCTGGCAAAATGTTACCGACCTTTCTAACAAGGTGCAGCTGCAATTCAGATGATGTTCAATTCTGCAATTTCTTTTACAGCTTCAGAATCTTTGTCCAACTTCCTTGCAATTGTTTCTGCTCAATTCCTTGCCATTTAAATTCTGTTCAGACTGTGTTCTGAAGATTTTTCTGCATTGGATCAGATTTTTCCAGCTCCAATTCAGCATTTATCAGCCCTAAGATTTAGCACTCGGCAGATTACAAGCAGTGCAGATTTTTTTCCAACTTCTTTTCAGCTTTTGTTCACCGGATTCACATTGACAACTTGATTTATTCAGCTGCAATTCAGATGATGTTCAGCTGCGATTCAGATTATAGCAGAGTGCACTTGATTTCCCTAGCAAGGTACAGCTGCGGTCCAAAACATTGCTGACCAAAAATAGCTTCACCAAAAATTTTTCTTCACTTTGGCACATAAAGTTTCATTTGCGTGCCACTTTGAACTTGGACTTGCAGATTTTTTTCATTGTGTGCCACTTGGATCTTCTAAGTTTAATCAAGAATCAAGATCTCCACTTGCTTCCAACTCGAACCACTTCTTCCCACTTGATCTTGACACCAAATTCAACTTAACTTGGCCATTTCCATTTCAAAATTTTTTTTTCGAAATGAAGTGCATCCTTGATGAAAATTCATTCCAAATCACCAATCACTCCCCCACACTTAAATCTTTGTCTGTCTCGGGCAAAGTAGTATCAAGAAAACATCTCAAGCAAACAAATCCATAGAAAAATTGGGGTTAAGATTAGGAATAAGGAAAGACAAATAGAGTAGACATGATTTTTGCCAAAATTGATATGGAAAGGTAAACAAGGTGATTAGTCTCTATAGATGTGATCTAATCATTGAAATATGATTTTGAAAGATCCTAAGCAAGTTCTAGAGTACAATAACATATGTGTATCACAAATATAAGGCTAATTCTCACTAGGTAAAAAATAATTCATCTCAAGTCATCAATTAAGAATTTAAAACCAAGTAGTACTCAAGCATCCAAGAATTCATCCATTAGCTCAAACCCTAAGTTTTAACAACCAAATTTAATTTATTTTCCAAAAGACTCTAAAATGCTATGAAGATAACCTAGAGGGATACATTTATTCCTAAATATGAAGAAAATGTGCTAAAAGAAATAACATGCATTTATTGACAAGGACTCAGTTTAAAAGAAAATTCTACTTCTAAAAAGCATAAAAAATGAAACATGCAATAAAAGAAAATACAAGAAGAATCAATCTCCCCTTTATTCTGGTGGACGGAGCCTATCCAGAAGTAGCCTCCATCGTGGTAGTGGAGGAGTCTGGGTGGCTGAGAGAGCTAGGACTCCCCCACACTTGAACTTTGCAGAAATATGCTCCGGTGGCCGAAGGCGATTCAGGTTCAATTCTGCAATTTCTTTTACAGCTTCAGAATCTTTGTCCAACTTCCTTGCAATTGTTTCTGCTCAATTCCTTGCCATTTAAATTCTGTTCAGACTGTGTTCTGAAGATTTTTCTGCATTGGATCAGATTTTTCCAGCTCCAATTCAGCATTTATCAGCCCTAAGATTTAGCACTCGGCAAATTACAAGCAGTGCAGATTTTTTTCCAACTTCTTTTCAGCTTTTGTTCACCGGATTAACATTGACAACTTGATTTATTCAGCTGCAATTCAGATGATGTTCAGCTACGATTCAGATTATAGCAAAGTGCACTTGATTTCCCTAGCAAGGTACAGCTGCGGTCCAAAACATTGCTGACCAAAAATAGCTTCACCAAAAAATTTTCTTCACTTTGGCACATAAAGTTTCATTTGCGTGCCACTTTGAACTTGGACTTGCAGATTTTTTTCATTGTGTGCCACTTGGATCTTCTAAGTTTAATCAAGAATCAAGATCTCCACTTGCTTCCAACTCGAACCACTTCTTCCCACTTGATCTTGACACCAAATTCAACTTAACTTGGCCCTTTCCATTTCAAATTTTTTTTTTTTCGAAATGAAGTGCATCCTTGATGAAAATTTATTCCAAATCACCAATAACTCCCCCACACTTAAATCTTTGTCCGTCTTGGGCAAAGTAGTATCAAGAAAATATCCCAAGCAAACAAATCCATAGAAAAATTAGGGTTAAGATTAGGAATAAGGAAAGACAAAAAGACATGATTTTTGCCAAAATTGATATGGAAAGGTAAACAAGGTGATTAGTCTCTATAGATGTGATCCAATCATTGAAATATGATTTTGAAAGATCCTAAGCAAGTTCTAGAGTACAATAACATATGTGTATCACAAATATAAGGCTAATTCTCACTAGGTAAAAAATAATTCATCTCAAGTCATCAATTAAGAATTTAAAACCAAGTAGTACTCAAGCATCCAAGAATTCATCCATTAGCTCAAACCCTAAGTTTTAACAACCAAATTTAATTTATTTTCCAAAAGACTCTAAAATGCTATGAAGATAACCTAGAGGGATACATTTATTCCTAAATATGAAGAAAACGTGCTAAAAGAAATAACATGCATTTATTGACAAGGACTCAGTTTAAAAGAAAATTCTACTTCTAAAAAGCATAAAAAATGAAACATGCAATAAAAGAAAATACAAGAAGAATCAATCTCCCCTTTATTCTGGTGGACGGAGCCTATCCAGAAGTAGCCTCCATCGTGGTAGTGGAGGAGTCTGGGTGGCTGAGAGAGCTAGGACTCCCCCACACTTGAACTTTGCAGAAATATGCTCCGGTGGCCGAACCATGCCGCTCACATACACATATTAGATCAACATGAAACCCTAACTTAATCATATTGATGTACGATCGATTATGTCCGCTAGAGGGGGTGAATAGCGATTCTTTGGCTTCTTGTACCTACTTTGTTAGTTGCACATTGGAAACAATAATAACGAAAACAAACAACGCTAACAAACCAGGTTTTACTTGGTATCCACCCCGGACGGGTGACTAATCCAAGAATCCGTCGGTGGATCAATCTTGGATAACCTCCGACTAGCTCTCGTCGCTCCTTGTGGGTGGAGAAACCTCGCCACAACACCAAACAAACCTCTGAGCACAAAGACTACTATCTTGTCTTTAACCAAGACAAGATTCGTCAAGAATCTCAGCCACCACAAAGTCCTCTTTCAATAGGACTCGGGCTAAAACCCTTGCCACCAGTCGACTGCCCCCAAGGCAGTCGACCGGTGCCACTGAAATTCGACCGTTGCACCCCAACGTTCGAATTCTCAGCCAACTCACCAGCCGCTACCAGTCGACTGCTCCTAGGGCAGTCGACTGGTCCAGTGGCCAGACCCTTTCTGTGAGTTTTACCAGTCGACTGCCCCAATGGCAGTCGACTGCCCTACTCACACACCTAGGGATTCCCTTCCCAAGTACACTTCTCTCAGCACTCGACCCTAGGACTTTCTCGAGTACAATCACACAGCACTCATACCCTCACGACTCGACTGACTCCTCCTCCGCAGCCTCGACTGTTGCTTTTGCGCCCTCTTCATCTTCGGCTCCCGTCCCTCGAATGCACGCAAGCCTCCAGCTTGCCTCAATGCCATCCTTCACGCATGCCTCGAAGTCCGCGCCCATCAGCTCATCGTCCCTGCTCTTCAAGGTCCCTCGGATGCGCACGCAAGCCTCCAGCTTGCCTCCATGCCATCCTTCACCGTACCGAGACCGTCCAGTCAAGGTCATATGTGTAACATGTACAACCTGCACACTCAACATACACATATAAGAACACAAGGGTAAACCTAACTTAAACCCTTTGCCCAAACATCAAAACATTTGGTCACTCCGGACCACAGATTGCCTCAACAATCTCCCCCTTTATGATGTTTGGCAATACGTTTAAGTTAGGGAAATCAAAATAGTAGTCAATGGCAAAAATAATGCATATGCAATGCATGGATGGATCCTATCCCAAAGCATCCTACACCTAACCCTCCAGGTTAGGAATTTTTCACACTTAGCCCTCCAAGCTAGGACTTTTCACACCTAACTTCCCAAGGTTAGGAATTTCCACCAAAACGGGCTTTTTAAAGCTTTTCCCAAGCTCCCCCTACACTGGACTTATAAAAGCTTTTTAAGAACCTCTCCAAGGTTCCCCTTACGCCAAGAATGGAGCAACTATGCTCCCCCTTTATCTTAGCTCCCCTAAACCTAGGGTTTCTAGCAAAGGTGTGTTTGATTTCCCAAATTAAACCCAACACTTCTCCCCCTTTGCCTAACATCAAAAAGAACCCAACAATATCCCAATCATTGGTTCTTTTAATCCCTAATGACCATAAATAATGTGTACTAGCCCCCACATACTTGTTTTGCATCATTTGGACACATACCCAGCTGCTGAAACTTATTTCATCCTTTACCAGTCGACTGCCCCAAATGGCAGTCAACTAATACTCTGAAACACAGAATTTCAACCTTTTTTGATGAAGTTCAGAAATGCGCCAAAATTTCACAAATCTCTAAAATTTTCCAAATTTTGTGGAGAGGTTTGTGGTACCCATATCTACTTGGGAAAAATATATTCCAAAATGTATCTATCACCATTCCCAAGTTTGATATAAAACTCAAAACTAGCTAAAAAGTTCAATAGAACCTTAACCTAAAGTCCTAGTTTTGGTTTCTTCTTGATGTCTCTGCCCATGCCAACCCACAATGCATCCCTAGCATTGATTTACATGGCATTTATACATCAAAAACCAACATTCATGCTATATGACCCCAATGTCATATTTCTATACATGAAACTCAAAAACATCATGCCAAAATCCAATAATTGAGACTCAAATTTGTCTCCAATTCCTTTGGCACACTCAATGGTCCATCTAGACCTCTAGGAGCACCTCTCCTAGGGTCCGTTCACTATATATCCCAAAGGCTTCTAGAGCTACCCCTTGAGCTCTTAGCCCTAGCCACCTCCCTAGGTGACTCAAGAAACACTAGACCACACCGGTGTTCCCCTGGTGACTCTTGGCCTACAAAATTGACCTTCTTAACCTTAGACACCTTGTCCTTGGTTAAGTCACTCTTTTTACCTTTGGATGGCATTCCCTTGCCATCCTTGGACTTTCCCTCCTTACCATGATTGTATGCTTCCCTAGCATATTTCTTTCTCTCTACCTTGGAGGTCTTAGATCGATATACCAAACCCGATCTATCGTAGTTGGGTTTTAAGCTACCCAACACCATGTCTAAGCCCTTAGATCCAACCATGAATCTTTCTAGGGTCTTTTCTAATGTATCAAGCTTGCCCTCAAGGCTTGATTTTCCCTTTCTAAATTTCTGACCGTTGAGTCCATATGTCCACTTTGGACATTCCTAGATCTACCCTCTTTTCTAGGCACATTCCTTCCCTTCTTGGGATTAGTGTCATGATCCTTAGGTCTAGAGGTCTTGGGTTGATCATGATGCATGTCTTTCCTAGAGTTTTGATCTATCTTGTTAACCCTAGTCCTATCATTATATTTAAAACCAAAATTATGCATCATTAAGCATTTTTCATTAAAACTAGCATGCATGGATGGGTAATTAACATGATTTTTAAAATGCAAGGAAGAACTTGAAATTGAATTACTTTTTAACCTAGGGTTAGGAATTACCTCCCTTACCCTTGTAGTCCCTCCTTGTTGTGATCTTTGCTTCCTCCTTTCTTCTTTTTCCCATCTCCTCAAGTGTCCCATTTTCTTGAGCTCTTTCTTCCTTGGACACTTGGTGTGGTAGTGCCCTAGTTCACCACACGTGAAGCATCGAATCCTCCTCTTCTTCTCTTGGGTTTCTCCAGTTCTACACTTTATGTTAGAATTTAATTTAATTGAAATAGGTTTAGAGTGTACCTCCTTTTTACCTTTCGGGCACTTGTCCTTGTAGTGCCCCTTTTCGTTGCAACCAAAGCATGTGATGTGTTCATTTTTCCTTGCTTTGGTGGAGGTAGAGGCTTCTTCTTGTTCTTGTATGATTGAGGGTCTCTCCTCCCCCTCAATCCTTGAAGTTGATGCTTCCTCTTGATCCAGTACAGTTGAGGGTCTCTCCTCCCCCTCAATTCTTGAAATCGATACCTCCTCTTCTTCTCTTGAGGAGGTTGATGATCTTTCACTCTCTCCCTCACTTGAAGATGTAGATGGTTCCTTTTCTTCTTCTTTTTCTTGACTCATTTGACTTTTCTCCTTGGGCTCTTGAACTTGTGTAGGACTCTCATGATATTCTTTCAAATTGCTCCACAATTCACATGCATTTTGGTATGCCCCTACACAACTCAAAATTTTGTTAGGCACAATATCAATCAATATACCCATTACCTTTTCATTTGCCCTTGCTTGTTCTTGTTGATCTTGATTCCAATACCTAGGTCTAAGTATCTTCCCATGCTTATCCTTTGAAATCTCGAAGGGATCTTCAAGCGCGATCCGAAGGTCCCACTCCATTCCGAACCATGCCTCCATTCTCGCTTTTCAATATCCGAAATTCTCATGGTCGTAGGCCGGCGGAGGGTAGATGTCGTCCCCCAACTTATCTTCCATTTTCTTTTCCCTCTAGCATGTGCTCCCTCAGCGATTAGTCCGATCAAGAGCGGTCCTTCGCTCTGATACCAACTGTAGAATCGATTATGTCCGCTAGAGGGGGGGTGAATAGCGATTCTTCGGCTTCTTATACCTACGTTGTTAGTTGCACAGCGGAAACAATAATAACGAAAACAAACAACGCTAACAAACCAGGTTTTACTTGGTATCCACCACGAACGGGTGACAAATCCAAGAATCCGTCGGTGGATCAATCCCCGGATAACCTCCGGCTAGCTCTCGTCGCTCCTTGTGGGTGGAGAAACCTCACCACAACACCAAACAAACCTCTGAGCACAAAGACTACTATCTTGCCTTTAACCAAGACAAGATTCGTCAAGAATCTCAGCCACCACGAAGTCCTCTTTAAATAGGACTCGGGCTGAAACCCTCGCCACCAGTCGACTGCCCCCAGGGCAGTCGACTGGTGCCACTGAAATTCGATTGTTGCACCCCAACGTTCGAATTCTCAACCAACTCACCAACCGCTACCAGTCGACTGCTCCCAGGGCAGTCGACTGGTCCAGTGGCCAGACCCTTTGTGTGAGTTTTACCAGTCGACTGCCCCAATGACAGTCGACTGCCCTACTCACATACCTAGGGTTTCCCTTCCCGAGTACACTTCTCTCAGCACTCGACCCTAGGACTTTCCCGAGTACAATCACACGGCACTCATACCCTCACGACTCGACTGACTCCTCCTCCGCAGCCTCGACTGTTGCTTTTGCGCCCTCTTCATCTTCGGCTCCCGTCCCTCGGACGCACGCAAGCCTCCAGCTTGCCTCCATGCTATCCGTCATGCATGCCTCGAAGTCCGCGCCCATCAGCTCATCGTCCCTGCTCTCCAAGGTCCCTCAGGTGCACACAAGCCTCCAGCTTGTCTCTATGCCACCCTTCACCGTACCGAGGTCGTCCAGTCAAGTCCATATGTGTAACTTGTACAACCTGCACACTCAACATACACATATAAGAACACAAGGGTAAACCTAACTTAAACCCTTTGCCCAAACATCAAAATACTTGGTCACTCCGGACCACAGATTGCATCAACAATTGACACACACATCAAAACTCATGATCTACCTGATCAAACATGGGCCGATTGCACCAACATTTATAGCTCCAATAAAGTTTATCTGATGGCTGACGTGGCCCTATAGGGGTTCCAAAGTGCTTGGGAGCGCCTGACACGTGGCTCAATGGTTATCTACTTAGCAACGTTCGCAAACAACTATTTCTGGATCATTTTTCACTTCTCGAGCGCCTGTATGCACTAGAGTGGTCGAGAACAAGGGTGCCCTAGTGCAAAGGGGTGCTCGAGAATATGGGCACCCTAAAGCATAAGGGTGCCCGGGATCACAGGCTCCCGAATACATAGAGGAGCCCGAGTTGACTTTGGTCAGCTCTTTGTTAACTAGTCTTCCGGCGGGTTTTCTTGGGTGATCTCAGGCTTTCTAGAGTTTGGCTCAATTGAACCCTCCTCCGACCTTCTCCTCGAGCGTGCTTCCTCCCAGCTTCTCATCCCTCGGACGTCGCACACGTCCTTCTCGCTCTACCAGCATACCCTTTCACATACCTCCGCATCCCTCAGATGCACTGAGCCCGTCAACTCTCTTCCTGTGTAATATTTTTCGACCGTTGTATCTTCCGCTCAACTTCCTACGCTCCTAAGTTCTTACACACTTAGACACAGAGATCAAACACAACAGGATCTAACTTGACTCGGTTGACTATATCAAAACTCACCTGAGGTATCTAGAATATTATTATAAAACGTTCCCTTTAACTTAATTCTTATTTTTCTCCCTGTTTAATCACATAAAAATTGGTTAAGGGAAAAAAATTCTTAAGTTATTAGAATTCTTTCAAAAATGAACGAAATCAAAAATCCTTTTAAAAAATTATATCTTTTGAAAAAAAATGAAAATACCCTGCTTTAGCTTTAAATAGTTATTTTTTAGGAAAAATAAACAAAAATAATTTTTTTCTAAAATAAGTTGTTGTTTTTATGAGTTTGTAAAATTCAACCAAGAATTATTAAAAATTAGTTTTGTCAAAAATATATTTTTAAAAGAATTTTAAATTTAAAAAATTAATTTTTATAAAAAAAATCATAGGAAATTATCCATTTCTCCGAAAATTTTATAAATTTTTTTAATAAGTCAAAATATTATATGTGATCATATAAAAAATTTTCAAGATAAAATTATTTTGTAGTGTATTTAAAAATAATTTATTAATAGATGCATAAAATTTGAAAAATAAAAATTAAGAAAATGAATTTTTAAAAATATTTATAATTTTTTAGAAAATTCAACTATAATGTTTATTCTCCAAAAAATTTGATTTTTAAAAATCATCTTCGAAGTACTTTTAAAATTTAAAAAATTCAACTTTTGATCAAAATTCCTAAAAAAGCATTTCACAGTTGAAAAAATCTCTACAATTTCTTGCGGATAGATATGAATTGTGACTATCACAGAAAATTTTAAAATATATTTACTCTTAAAAGAAATTTTTGAAAAAGATTTTTGAAGATCAGAGAAAAAATAGATTAATTCCTAGCATGCATAAGAAAATTATCTAGCAATTCAAAATAGATTTAGGAATTCAAACTAAAATTTTACCTAATAGATTTACTAAAAATTTAGATGGAATATAATTTTTGGATACTTTTATAATTTGACTCCTATGATTTCTAATATATCAATTAAGCTCATTATTATATCTAACATTTATTTTTGGAGTATGTAAACAATTTGAGCATGCATGATCTTTTCTAATGTTTCTACTTTATTTTTTAATTTTGCATTTGCAGTTAAAACTTTATTTAATTCTTCTTTTCATTTTTCATGTTCTAGTAAACATATAAAAAAAAATTTCATTTATGTATTTGGTCCTATTTTTATATAAAGTTGTAGATAACATTTTAATACCTTAGTACAATTGCTCGTAGGGAAGGTTACATGCTTGACTTACTATATCAGACTCGTAGGTAGATGCTCTCCCTTTATCGTTGCTCTCTTTCAAAGAAGCTTCATCATCAACCGGTTGGTATTCAGTTGTTAGTGCTAGTCTGGCAATCTTTTCAATCTCTGACTCTTCTAAGGATGAATCAGTATTCATCGAAGAGTCAGATTCTGTTTCTTTTGGTTCTTCGTGAAGTTCTAGAATCTTAAGCTAGAGAGCTTTAGCAGAATCATATGTGTCAATTCTATCGAGTTCCTTAGTCGATAGTGCGCCCAGAAGGTGAAATTTAGCATTACCATTTGCCATAGATTTGTCGCACTATTTTTTGATCCAGCGGTGTTCTTTGAGTTCTTTTCCGTTCTCATCTCTAGGTAGAGACAGATCAATAGCAGGGCTATCCTAGGCTATAGCCCAGCCTAAATAAATGTCGATTACCCATTCAACATGAATGCAAGTACCTGTGTGCCTATAGCGACTCCTCATCGTCTACGCAAGGTGTGCTTGCGAGAGATACATTTGAGTTTGGAGGCGGCACGAACGCGATGATAGTGTGCGATGCATTCGCCTGCTACGACACCAATCAAGGAGTGGCTTCTTGTGGGGTGTAGGGATCATGGGTCTGTGGACCGCTCTCATTAATATCTCAGCTAGGATTGGCCAAGTTATCCTTCAACCTCTCATCGTTGAACCAATCCAGGAAAAGTCCCCTCCTCTTTAGCTCCCTGGCTGATCTCATTATTGGAGAAGCAGCAACATCAGTGTTGGAACTTGGATGGCTAGAGAGGGGGGGTGAATATAGCCAGACACCACAAATCGCTTTCTTTTATGAACTTCTGCACTTAGGGTTAGTAGCACAGCGGAAGAAATTTAAAACAGAGAAGAACTACAAAAATGGAAAGAAAACCGAAAACGCTAACAAGGTTCGGGGATAACTTGCCCCTACTCCTTGGCGTGCCCTTAAGGTGGGCGATCCCTTGATCGTCGGCAGATCAAGCCCCGGAAAATCCGGATAGAATGCAACCTCCTTCTCGGTGGAGTAACCTCTCCACAGTGTTTCAAAATGAATGAAGTATTAAGTACAGGAAACACAAGAAGGAATCTTATTGAGCACTTAGAACCGCAAGAACACAAGCAAACTCCTCACCGAGCTCCACTCAGCACAGATCTCACGCAAGAACTCCCTTCTTCGTGTCTTCTCGCTGATAGACTCGCCAAGCTCCTTGTTTCTCTTCCAAGTGCTCAAGTATCACAAGGTTGCTCAAGATTCACAGTAAAGTAATCGCACAAGTGTAGAGCAAAAGCTTTTCGATGATGGAGAACAAGAACTCTAGCACTTCGTCAAAAAACTCTGCTTAGCTCTTCTCCGCTACACAGCTTAACCAGCTTCCATCGCCAGGTCACACGCTCCTCTCCAGCAGCTCCCAGCTGATCACCTGCAGCAGCCAGCTACCCCTGACCTCCTCTGGACTCACTGAAACCCTCCAGTCGAGCCCCAGGTCATCAGCTCCTCAGCTGTTGCAGCTCGTGCCAGAGAACGTTACAACCTACGGAAGCAAACGGACAAACCAGCTGTAGCGAAATACCCAATTTGACTCTCCATGGATGGTCCCTGAGTCACCTTCACACTTAGCAGCTCATTAGGGCAGCAAATCAACAGAAGATCAAACATCAGAGGGCTCATAACAAGTATCAGTAGTGTATCAGTAGGAATCAGAGTGCGATCAGACGCGATCAGAGCGTCTGACAGCGCGTTTGAATTAAAGTGATCGGTCACCGGACCGATCCAGGGCTCGTGGACCGATCACCAGACCGATCCACAGCTTTGCTGGGATTCCCAGCTTTCGCGGCCACACGGGCCTGATCGATCACCAGACCGATCAGGCTGTGCCCTAATCGGTCAGCAGACCGATCAGGAAGCTCTCCGACCGATCAGGCTCCATCCTGATAGGTTATAAGATGGAGTCCGCAACACTTGATCGTTCACCAGAACGATCTGAACAGTATCTCTGATCAGTCACCAGACCGATCAGGAGCCAACCACTAAGGTTCCCAAAACCCACTGTATGCTCCCTGATCGGTCACCAGACCGATCAGGAGCCAAGCAGTAAGTGAACTGTTTGCTCCCTGATCGGTCACCAGACCGATCAGGAGTAAATCAGTAGCCCAACAAGGTCACTGTGTGCTCCCTGATCGGTCACCAGACCGATCAGTCATCACTGGATCGATCACCAGACCTATCCACGAGGGAACACCGTGCCAACTTCCCTGATCGGTCACCAGACCGATCCAGGCAAGGTCAAATCCACTCCAAGTCACGAGAACAAGCCTCCAGCCCTTCTCTGACTCGTGCTTGGTCCCTCGGACCAAGACTCCCTGCCCAGTCTCACTCACCGGGACTTCAACCTAGCCCTCCAAGCTAGGACCTGGCCCTCCAAGCCGGGATTTCATCCAACCTAGCCCTCCAAGCTAGGACCTGGCCCTCCAAGCCAGGGTTTCATCACCTAACCCTCTGAGTTAGGAATTTCCACACCTAGCCCTCCAAGCTAGGACTTTTCCACACCTGACCCTCCAGGTTAGGAATTTCCACACCTAGCCCTCCAAGCTAGGACTTTTCCACACCTAACCCTCCAGGTTAGGAATTTCCACACCTAGCCCTCCAAGCTAGGATTTTCACACACCTAACCCTCCAAGTTAGGATTTCATCCACCTAGCTTCTCAAGCTAGGACCTGACCCTCCAAGCCAGGCTTTCATCAACCCTAGTCCCACTAGGTATGCCTAGTCCACAACCAGGACTTAATCCCAATCATCTCATCAACCTAAACTAGAATCGGTGTCAACACCAAAACAATAATTAGGGTCAGACTGCATCAACAATCTCCCCCTTTTTGTTGTTTGACAACCTGATTTTAAGTTTAGGGATTTGAAATCAATAGTTGCAAATTTCACACTCATAGGGGAATCAGGATCCTCCCCTACACATAATTATCCCAAATTTAACCAACCACACTCTCCCCCTTTGTCAAACACCGGAAAGGGTCTAGAGGGGTCGTTAAGTTTAAAAATAAAACCTCCTCCTCAATCCTAGGGGTTTCCCAAAACAACATAAGATTTGATTTAATTTTGAAAACATATGATAAATATAAAGCATGGCAAAACAATCATATGTATCATATGAACATGGAGTAAGAATAAGCATAGCAATGCATAATATAGCAAGGCATGAATGAAGATATCTATCATATGAACAACCATATGAACTAGCGATAAGCATAATATAACAAGTCATACATGCAAATCATAACGTCAGATGCATGACACCGCATCAAAAGACAGTCAAATCACAGGCATACGGCCATAAAGTCATACACTCAACACAGACAAACAGTCAAATGTAAGTCAAAGGCAAAGACAGAGCATATCCATAATCAAGCGTCGTCGTGGGGGGGGGGGGGGTCATCGTTCTCCATCGGGTCATCAGTTGTGTAATCAAGAATGAGGGACCCCGAGGCAATACTGTCGGAGGGCGCAGCTCCAGTAGATGAAGGCTGGTATGGATGACCAACTGCCCAACTGCGCCACTCCTCATGTCATGTCTCCTGCCTGGAGTGGACCCCAGAGACGTCAGACTCGACCGCCTGCAATCTGCGGTCAAAAGCCTGAAACCCAGACCGGATCTCCTCTCGCCAGAGCTCTCTCAAATGAAGATCATGCTGGATTGTCCGATCAAGCTCTGAAATCTACCAGCACAGGTCTAGATCTGGCTCATAGTCGTAATCAACTGTGGCTGGCGCCTCCTGATGTGTAGCAGCATCTGCTGGTGCCTGAAAATGTGCGCCCCTGGGTAGCTCGCCAAGACCCCGCCCGTCCTTCCATACAAGAGCCCGATCCTGATCCCTGATGATGATGCCATACTTGGCAAACGCTCGCCTGCCAAGTCGGCAATCCTGTCTAACCACGGGCACTATCCTGCCCTTGGTTACATCAACACCTACTGACATAAGCCAGTCAGTGATGACGTGACCGAACGGCATATACACAGTGCGACAACTGGGCTCTCGATAGGAAATAATCGACTGAAAGATGCTCTCCATAATGTCAAAGTCAAGGCGGCGATGCATGCTATAAAGCATCAGACAGTGATAAGGTCGGATCTCAATTAAGGGTTTTGAAGTGATCGGCAAAATGCAGTTGGTGATTATCTTGAACAGAACGTAATCAGTAGGGGAAAGACGGAGGGCCGCAAAAGTCGGAAAGTCAGGCCCTAACTCATCAAGACCAGCTGGTCGAGGGTGTCTGAAAAAGTGCTCGTATATGGAGTCAGGGGTGACGTCCTCGAATGGGGCCAATAAAGGGTCGGGGAGCTCTGGGTAGAGGGAATAAAAATTAGGCGATCGACGACCGCCCAGATACTCTGCCAAGATGTCGTAAGAGAAGTCAAGATTCCTCTTGGCGACTTAGGTCGTGAAATCAAATCCCTCTTGAGGTCCTTGTTGCAAGTTATTGTAGAATTCGGACACGAGATCATAATTGATTGTTCGCTCAAGTGAAAGGAGAAAGCCGAGGTTGTAGAAGGTAATCACCTCCATAATGGAGGGACAATGCTCAGACAGGAAAGGTCCATCAATGGACCGGCAAGAAAGCAACTTGAAAGTGCGGGACTGGAATGCTTGCTCACAAGCAGCGTTAGGGAACCGGGAACTTGACGAAGGTTGAGGCCTTCGAGAAGGGGCAGATGATAAAGGGCCTTTGCCCTTGGAGGACCCGTCAGCGAGTTCCTTGCCCTTAGTGGATTTTCTAAAGGGTGGAATCATTTGGTCAATTCAATCATGATGATGATCACAAGATGATATGGTCAAGATTAGGTTTAATCAGTAGGGTTAAAGTCATGGTAAGATCACAACACCAAATTGAATGGATCAAGGCATGACACAAAAACAAATTTGATGTTTAAGATATTGAACAAATGAATCATAATAGGAAATGATCAAATGAAGTTAGGTCTCATCAATAGGATCCATGTCATGGTAATGAAAGGCCATGGCAAGAGTAGGGTCACAAAAAGAAACCACAAGGAAAAAACATGGTTAGCGCAAATATATGATTGATAATTGTAAGAATGATAAACACCAAAAGAAAATCACACAAAATGCTTACTTTGGTGCCATCAAGTTGATTGAGAAGATTCTGAGGGCTTGAAGGAGAACTTACGCAGGGGATGAGCTCAAGAACTTGAGTGAGAAAGAGACTTAAAGAAACTCGCAGAAGAAAGGGGAGAGCTCGCACCGCTGAGCTCACACAGATCTCGCCTACCTTGGTGCAGGAAGGAGAAGAGCTCGCAAGGAAACTTAGCAGGATCGCACACGCACGGGAAGGAGAAGAGGGGTTTCGGCCGTGAGGGGTTTCGGCCGTGAGGGGTTTCAGCTCTAGGGCTCGGGAAGGTAAGGTTTAGAGGAAGTTAATAGGTTGGTGGATCGGTCCACCAACCGCAATTTAATGTGATTGAATGGATCACCGTTAGATCTGGGAGCGCCCAGACCAATCAGGTCCCAGACTGATTGGTCTGACCTGGTCCTGATCGGTCGGGTGACTGATCAGGCAGGCTCCTGATCGATCAGGGAGCGAACAGTGGGTTTGGGAGGTTATCTGTGAGCCTCCTGATTGGTCTGTGGACCGATCAGACAGTGAGCCAGATCGGTCTGTGGACCGATCCAGGCCAACACAGAGAGATTTCTGTGAGTAATCGCGAAACAGCTTAATCGGTCCGTTGGACCGATCAGACATCCTCCTGATCGGTCCGGTGATCGAACAGGCTCCCTGAATTTTCCTGATACAACCTAAAATTTCAGTTTCAAACTCCCTATCGATTTCTGATAAGATCAGATAAAAATTATCGATCTTAGAAGTGATCCCTTGACTATAATTGATCCTTTAAGAAGGATCAAAGGTCCTTATGGGTCTAACAAATCAATTTGCTCCACCCAAGTGGAGGGAAACTCAAACACAAACATCCAATCAATTTACATCCAAGTTTGTATCAATATAAAGTCTCCAATCAAGTTGCCTTGATTGGAATGTCCAAGTATGATCATGGAGCCAAGTACACATATGTTATGCATTGGTTTTCCCCATACTTAGTCAACTTAGTGATTATTATCTCGTCAACCCAATTTCTCAAGGGATGCATTAACATTTTGAGGAATTAGGTTGATCCTAGCATCTCACCCTATTTCTAGCAAACAAAAACGTTTTGGTAAACCTTATAGTTTGTGTGAGATGTCCCCAAGTTACCCAATTGTTCCCAACAATTTGAATTGATCATGAAGGGTTTTAAATGCATTTAATCCTATGAAGCACGACACATTCCCAATTCCCTTCTTAAGAAACTAAATTCATTCTCGGGGAGTAGTTTAGTGAAAATGTCCGCTAGGTTCGATTTGGACTCTACATGTGAGAGTACAATATCTCCTCTAGCAACATGATCTCTAATGAAGTGGTGACGCACTTCAATATGCTTTGTCCTAGAATGATGGACTGGATTCTTTGTTAGGTTGATCATGCTTATGTTGTCACACAACACTTGCACACCCTTGTAAGTCAATCCATAGTCCTCTAATGTATGAATCATCCACAACAATTGTGATACACTCTCTCCCATGGCGATATATTCTGTCTCGGTCGTGGAGAGAGCAACACAATGTTGCTTCCGACTTGACCAACTAACTAAAGATGATCCTAAGAATTGGCAACCCCTACTCGTGCTCTTCCGATCCAACTTGCACCCAGCATAGTCGGAATCGGTATAGCCAATTAGGTCAAATGATTCGGTACGGGAGTACCAAAGACCAACTCCTATTGTGCCCTTAAGGTATCTCAAAATTCTCTTGACAGCAATTAAATGAGATTCCTTGGCACAGACTTGATACCTAGCGCACATACCCACAGCAAAAAGTATATCAAGTCGACTAGCTGTAAGGTATAGCAGACTACCTATCATGCTCCGGTATTGAGTTAGGTCAACAGGTTTACCACTCTCATCCTTGTCTAATTTTGTGTTTGTAGCCATGGGAGTGGTAACCTCTTTCGAATCACTCATGTTAAATTTTCGGAGCATTTCTTGAGTGTACTTCGATTGGTGCACATGGATTCCGTCACGAGTTTGCTTGATTTCAAGTCCAAGAAAGAAAGTCAACTCTCCCACTAGACTCATTTCAAATTCACTCTCCATGTGTCCAATAAATTCATTTAAATAGCCCTTCTGTTTGAGCCACAAATTATGTCATCGACATACACTTGGGTTACAAATATATCGTCACCATCACTCCGTATAAATAGTGTAGTATCTATTTGTCCTCTAACAAAACCTTTTTCAATAAGAAATGTCGATAACCACTCATACCAAGCTCGGGGTGCTTGTTTAAGGCCATAGAGCGCCTTTTTGAGCTTGAATACGTAGTTTGGAAATTCGAAACTCTCAACCCCGGAGGTTGTTCGACATAGACCTCTTCTCTTATTAAACCATTTAGAAAGGCCGATTTGACATCCATTTGATAAAGCTTGAAAGCATGATGTGCTGCAAATGCAAGCATCAATCGGATGGATTTCAATCGTGCCACGGGAGCATAGGTCTCATCATAATCAAGGTCTTCAACTTGACTGTAGCCCTTGGCTACTAAGCGTGCCTTGTTTCGTATGATTTCTCCCTTATGGTTCAATTTATTTTTGAAGCCACATTTGGTTCCAATAATGGTGGTCTTCTTGGGTCTAGGGACTAAGTCCCAAACTTGACTTCTTTCGAATTGACCTACTTCATCTTGCATGGCAATGATCCAATCGGGATCATCTAATGCTTCATCAATTTTTCTAGGTTCAATTTCGGAAATTAGGGCAACTTCATTAGCCTCATTCCTAAAGGATGATCTAGTCCTAACCCTATGATGGATGTCTCCAACAATTTGGTCTTGGGGATGGCTAGAGGCTAACCTAGTTGTCCTTGGTGTAGGTGGTGCTTCTTGAATGCTGTCACTAGACACAAGGTCAGCCTCAGGATCTGGCTGATCTATGGGTTGTCTAAGCTCACCGTCATCAGACTCATTACCACCATCAACAACATTTGGACTTTCATCCAAACCCAGTTGCCTGAGTTCGAATTGAGCTCCTTCAACATCTTCTGATTGATCATTTGCTTTCGGAATTTCTTCAAAAACAACATCAGAAGACTCTTTAACCAGTCTAGACTTTTTATTGTAGACTCGGTAGGCTTTGCTAACGAGGGAGTACCCGACCAGTATCCCTTCCTCAGCCTTTGCCGTGAACTTTCCAAGGTGGTCCTTGGTGTTTAGGATAAACAGTTTACAACCAAACACCTTAAGATGTTTAACCGTAGGTGGTTTTCCAAACCAAAGTTCATTAGGAGTCTTCCCTAAGAATCTATGGATGAGGACTCGGTTTTACACATAGCAAGCTGTGTTCATAGTTTCAGCCCATAAGTAACTCGATAATGAGTACTTATTGAGCATGCTTTGTGCAGCCTCTTGTAAGACCCGATTCTTTCTCTCTACAACACCATTTTGTTGTAGTGTTCTACTAGTGGAGAACTCATGTCTATACCCTCTATCTTGACAAAACTCTAAAAATCTTTGATTTTGGAATTCACCTCCATGATCACTTCTTATTATTTTAATTGTTGATGATTTTTCATTTTCAACTCTTCTACAAAATGAAATAAAGACATCTAAGGTCTGGTCCTTATATTTAAGAAAATAGGTCCATGTATATCTAGTAAAATCATCAATGATAACAAAACAATATCTACTACCATTCAATGATATAATAGTGCTACAATCAAACAAGTCCATGTGAAGTAAATCCAATGCGGTAGAAGTACTTACAGTGCTTTTACCTTTATGTGCAGATTTTGTTTGCTTACCCATTTGACATGCATCACAAAGTGTGTCCTTTTCATGCTTGATGCTTGGTAAGCCACGTACTAATCTCTTATTGGCTAACTTCCGGATATTCTTCATGTTCACGTGTGCTAGTCTCCGGTGCCAAAGGGTGGACTCATCTTCTCTTGACATGAGACACTTAACAAAAGCATTAGTAGCACTTTTAAAGGAAACTTGGTAAATGTTATCTACTCTTGTGCCTACTAGTACTGTGTCAAAGTTGTCATGTTGTCTAACTAGACATTGACTTGATTGGAAATCAATTGTGTAACCCGCATCACACAATTGACTGATACTTAGTAGATTAAATGTCATCCCCTTGACTAGAAGGACATTCTTAATCCTAAGACATTCGGATATTTGAATGTCTCCTATTCCTATAACCTTAAGACTACCATTGTTACCAAATGAAACATTACCTCTACTTTTTCTTTGAAGGGTGGTAAATAGAGATCTATCACCGGTCATATGTTTGGAGCACCCACTATCAACGAACCAAGTTGATAGATGCTCCCCCTCAATCACAACCTACACAATTCGAAAAATAGAAGATTTAGGTACCCAAATCTTGGGACCTAAAGCACCTACTAAGCAAGACTTAGGCACCCGTGCCTTGACTACTTTCCTTTGAGCCCTAGGTGTCTTAAATTATCTAACATTAGTCCTAGACATTAAGGACACAAATGATGGTTATTTGGGTCGGTAACCAATACCGGCCCTATTGTAGACCGCCCTTTGGGCATTCAAAATCATATATAGAGTCTTTGAGCTTGTTGAGAATTTCTCAAGAACACTCTTGAGTCTCTCAACTTCACTCTTCAATGATTTATTTTCATCCTCTACCATCTCAACATGCAAATCATTAACATCCTCATCCTTAGAGGATTTCAACTGTTTAATTTCAATTTTCAATGACTTAACCTTATGTTTTGACTTTTTCAACAAATCGGTTAAGCATGCAATTGTTCTATATCATTTATCGAGTTCGGGAGTAATTACCTCTTCATCATCTGAAGATGATGAAGCCGCGTTTGATGAGTCACTCGATTCATCACTGCTTTCTTGATCTTCAAGGGCCATGAGTGCTACATGGAGAGTACTCTTCTCCTCCTTCTCCTCATCAGATGAACTAGAGGATGATTCATCCCATGTGGCCTTCAAGGCCTTCTTCTTCTTCTTGGATTTATCCTCCTTCTTCTTGAGCTTTGGGCAGTCCTTCTTGAAGTGCCCTTTCTTGCTACACTCATAGCAAGTAATATTAGACTTATCAATCTTAACTTCACTATGGTTACCTTTACCCTTGAAGCGCTGACTCTTTCTCATCATCCTTCTAACAAAATTGGTCATCTCGGAGGAAGAAGACCCACTGCCATCCTTCTCAGAATCGGACTCATATTCGGATGAGGATGAAGATGAAGGGACTTCCTTCTCCTTCTTCTTCTCCTTCTTCTTCTTGGTCTTTTCACTTGCAACTAAGGCAATCCCCTTCTCCTTGGGGCCTTTGTTAGCCATCTCATGTAGCTCCATTTCACAAAATAAGTCATCTAATTTTACAATTGATAAATCCTTAGAAACTTTGTAGGCATCCAGCATGGATGACCATAAAGTATTCCTTAGAAAAGCTTTTAGCATATACCTTACAAGGTCGCGGTTCTCGACCTTTTCATCAATAGAATGAAGACCGTTGAGGTCTTCTTTGAACCGGCTATAAAGTTCACTCACCGTCTCACTCTCCTTCATGGAGAGGTTTTGTAGTTGATTGAGGAACAAATCCCTCTTAGCGATTCTCGAGACTCAGATTCCCTCATGAAGTTCAATGAGTTTATTCCACAAATCCTTTGCACTTGTGAAGGGACCAACCTTGATGAGTTAGTCTTTGTTCATGCCACATTGCAAAGTCACCACCGCCTTCGCGTCAGCTTCACTTTTCCGAGTTTGCTCAGCCGACCAACGCCAAGATTCCAATTCTTTTCCTTCATCGTCATTTGGAGGGGAAAACCCTCCTTCACAGCGAACCATGTGTTGATGTCCATCTTGAGATAGTACTCCATCTTCGATCTCCAATATTGAAAATCTAATCCATCGAAGAATGGTGGTCGGGTAGTGCTAAATCCTTCTCTCAAAGTCATTGTCATTGACTCTCGGATGTTAAGCCGCTTGAACAGAGCCCCAAGCTCTGATACCACTTGTTGAAACTTGGATGGCTAGAGAGGGGGGTGAATATAGCCAGACACCACAAATCGCTTTCTTTTATGAACTTCTGCACTTAGGGTTAGTAGCACAGCGGAAGAAATGCAAAACAGAGAAGAACTGTAGAAATGGAAAGCAAACCGAAAACGCTAACAAGGATCGTTTACAAGGTTCGGGGATAACTTGCCCTTACTCCTTGACGTGCCCTTAAGGTGGGCGATCCCTTGATCGTCGGCAGATCAAGCCCCGGAAAATCCAGATAGAATGCAACCTCCTTCTCGGTGGAGTAACCTCTCCACAGCGTTTCAAAATGAATAAAGTATTAAGTACAGGAAACACAAGAAGGAATCTTACTGAGCACTTAGAACCGCAAGAACACAAGCAAACTCCTCACCGAGCTCCACTCAGCACAGATCTCACGCAAGAACTCCCTTCTTCGTGTCTTCTCGCTGATGGACTCGCCAAGCTACTTGTTTCTTTTCCAAGTGCTCAAGTATCACAAGGTTGCTCAAGATTCACAGTAAAGTAATCGCATAAGTGTAGAGCAAAAGCTTTTCGATGATGGAGAACAAGAACTCTAGCACTTCGTCAAAAAACTCTGCTCAGCTCTTCTCCGCTACACAGCTTAACCAGCTTCCATCGCCAGGTCACACGCTCCTCTCTAGCAGCTCCCAGCTGCTCACCTGCAGCAGCCAGCTACCCCTGACCTCCTCTGGACTCACTGAAACCCCTCCAGTTGAGCCCCAGGTCATCAGCTCCTCAGCTGTTGCAGCTCGTGCCAGAGAACGTTACAACCTGGGGAAGCAAACGGACAAACCTGCTATAGCGAAATACCTAGTTTGACTCTCCATGGATGGTCCCTAAGTCACCTGCACACTTAGCAGCTCATTAGGGTAGCAAATCAACAGAAGATCAAACATCAGAGGGCTCATAACAAGTATCAGTAGTGTATCAGTAGGAATCAGAGTGCGATCAGAGCATCTGACAACGCGTTTGAATTAAAGTGATCAGTCACCGGACCGATCCAGGGCTCGTGGATCGGTCACCAGACCGATCCACAGCTTTGCTGGGATTCCCAACTTTTGCGGCCACACGGGCCTGATCGGTCACCAGACCGATCAGGAAGCTCTCCGACCGATCAGGCTCCAGCCTGATCGGTTATAAGACAGAGTCCGCAACACTTGATCGTTCACCAGAATGATCTGAACAGTATCTCTGATCGGTCACCAGACCGATCAGGAGCCAAGCAGTAAGGTTCCCAAAACCCACTGTATGCTCCCTGATCGATCACCAGACCGATCAGGAGCCAAGCAGTAAGTGAACGGTTTGCTCCCTGATCGGTCACCAAACCGATCAGGAGTCGATCAGTAGCCCAACAAGGTCACTGTGTGCTCCCTGATTGGTCACCAGACCGATCAGTCATCGCTGGATCGATCACCAGACCGATCCACGAGGGAACACCGTGCCAACTTCCCTGATCGGTCACCAGACTGATCCAGGCAAGGTCAAATCCACTCCAAGTCACGAGAACAAGCCTCCAGCCCTTCTCTGACTCGTGCTTGGTCCCTCAGACCAAGACTCCATGCTCAGTCTCACTCACCGGGACTTCAACCTAGCCCTCCAAGCTAGGACATGGCCCTCCAAGCCGAGATTTCATCCAACCTAGCCCTCAAAGCTAGGACATGGCCCTCCAAGCCAGGGTTTCATCACCTAACCCTCCGAGTTAGGAATTTCCACACCTAGCCCTCCAAGCTAAGACTTTTCCACACCTAACCCTCCAGGTTAGGAATTTCCACATCTAGCCCTCCAAGCTAGGACTTTTCCACACCTAACCCTCCAGGTTAGGAATTTCCACACCTAGCCCTCCAAGCTAGGATTTTCACACACCTAACCCTCCAAGTTAGGATTTCATCCACCTAGCTTCTCAAGCTAGGACCTGACCCTCCAAGCCAGACTTTCATCAACCCTAGTCCCACTAGGTATGCCTAGTCCACAACTAGGACTTAATCCCAATCATTTCATCAACCTAAACTAAAATCGGTGTCAACACCAAAACAACAATCAAGGTCAGACTGCGTCAACAATCAGTGCAAATGATCCCGTTACTGAAGAACCCGCAACAACCATCCTTTTACTACCTCCCTTGTAAAGGCATCACTCTCAACAGGACCTGCCTCCAAATCGCAAGCTCCACCTTCGCCCTCTAAGACGACAGCATCGACATGATCATTGACTTTGGCACGTCGATCACATATTTGGAGGTGGTGGGCAAGTAAAGTGGGCATTCCTAAACCAGGTGCAGATACCGGAGGCCGACAGCTCCAACTTGGACTCGACGTTTATTTCTCACTATTAGCAGAATCGTCGTCGGTGGAGATGTTGAAACTGAAGTTCAATTTCTAAGGCTCCAATATGGATTTGCCGGTGGAGAACTACATGATAAAGGATTCAAGAGCGATATTGCTGTGCTTGACCATCACAGGATTTATAGGCCTGTCGATCATTAACAACTTCCAACCGCAGAACCTGCATATTCTCTAAGATTTGTAGGATTCACTCTCTTTCATCTTGGTGCAGTGTGATACCCCGTAATTTGTGAATTATTGAAAATTATTGCATATCATATCAATAAGCTCGTTGCGATCATTGTCAGAGTTTATCCTGATAATGAGAAGCGAGTGATTCACCTTTTGCCACCTCATTACGATCATCGTCAGAGTTTACCCTCATAATGGGATATAAACAGTATTATCAATACTAATATGAAGTTCAATTTTTTTTATTACCTAGTTAAGTCACAGCCCAGTGCAATTCTAATTTCTAGATCCGTCCTTGTCTCTAGGTACTTCAAAATCAAATTTCATTAATTGTTAGTAAAAAATTGAAGTCTATTTTAAAAAATACCTCCATACGACGCTTCTATAGCCCAAATTCCCCCTCAAACTGCAGTGGGTAGATGCTAGATCCGGCTATCACCTTGTTGCTTTAGGCAGCGATTAATCCTTCTAAAGTGACCTCGCTCTGATACCAATTGTAGGAGCGCATCGGGCTAGTTAGAGGGGGGGTGAATAACCTTGAACAAAATAAAATGCAATCTCTTGCTTTCTATTCTAGCAATAACACATTGTTAATTAAAAAAGAATAATTAACCTAAAGGAAAGAGACACAAGAGTTATTTGATTTGCAACCTGGGTGATTGCTAAACCAAGACATTAAAGCTCTACTAAAAGATCTCATTTGATGCAGGTGGAGAAGCCTCTTACAAGTAGTTGAGAGTACAGAAGTTTAGAACAAAAATTAGAAATGAATACAAAATGTGTTATCATAATTCTGAGCTAAAAATACTCTATTTATCGAGCATGGAAAAACTTATCCAGTACTGACATGGCGCGTTTGAGGCACCTGTGTTTGATGGGGGCACCTGAGTCTGGTCAACTCTTATCTGCATCGCAACGGTTGTAAAACGACTCTTTCTAAGATAAGGCGGGCAACTCCAGGCACCCATATCAACTTCGGGAACCTCGGAGCTAATACGGGCACCCCAGAGCCAATACGGGCACCCCGGAACTAATACGAGTGCTCCGGAGCCAATACAGGAGCCCCAGAGCCAATACGGACGCCCTAAAGCCAATACAGCCACCCCAAAGTCAATACAGACACCCCAAAGCCAATACAGGCACCCTAGAGCTAATACGGTAACCCCGAACAAGTCTGGGAGCCCCAGACAAGTCTGGGTGCCTGGTTCTAGTCAACCTCTAGTTGACTATCCTTTTGGTAATTTTTTCTGATCGTCTGAAGTTGAGCTCTCCCAAACTCAATTTCTGACCTTCTCTTCGAGCAGTCTTCCTCCCCGGCTTCTCGTCCCTCAGACGTCGCACGGGTCCTTCCTCCACCGGTGTACTCTTCCGCAACTTTGTGTCTCTCGGATGCACCAAACCCGTCTGCTCTCTTCCCATGCACTCCTTCTCGCTCCTCGTATCTTCCGTTCAACTTCTTATGCTCCTAAGTTCCTGCACAATTAGACACAATGTATCAAAACCTAATAGGACCTAACTTGACTTGATTAACTATATCAAAACTATCTTAGGGTACTTACACTGATATGGGATCATATCAAGCCCTTTGTAGTCCTATTATCCTAATACCAGACTCACTTTGTTCCTTGATCCCAACCAAATTTTGACATTCTATCTACCTTCACTTTGCTCAATCTTTCCTAGTGATTCCAAGTTTGTAGAAATCTAAATAGTCTAGGTCCACTAATAGGTTTCGATTAAAACTCACTGAGCAATTATGAAAATCTAGTATGCACACCACATCTATCATTGCTTGCTTTTTAAATTATAACAACACTTGATTCTGACATTGTAACTTTACTAATTTAGTTTGTAATTTATTTTTCAAGGACGATTATATTGCTAAAAGAAATTCTCTTTGGAATATGGAATAAGCTTGATGCAAAATCCGACATGGGACAGGGAGCTAATGTAGTAGAAGTATTTGAAACTAATATTTCATCTTATTCTGGGTATATTGGTGAAGCAAATAACCTAGAAGATGAGGTTCTGAATCCCTGTATGACACTTGTTGAATACTTTGAGCCTACTTGGAGCAGAGCCGGCCCCAGGGTGGTCATCCTGGGGCAGCTGCACAGGGCCCCACCTAAGGTTGGGCCCCCTTTTTTATAATTTTTAAATTTTATTTAAAGTAATTGATAATGAATATTTATTCATCCAAACAAAAATATATATATACTAACAAAATAATATAAAAATAAATTAAGAAGAATATAAATATAAATTTTAAAATACTATATATTTTTCTAAAAAATTATCCAAAAAACTGAAGACATTTTTTTCTTCCTCACCCACTTATATTAATAAAATTATTTTCATAACATTATTTTATTATTATTATTATTTTTGCACAGGACCCTTTAAAATCTAGGACTGGCCCTAACTTGGAGTGAGGAGGAAGAGCATCATATCCGAATTGCAAAGAAATTATAATGCATTACAAATATACAAGAATTCTTAACTGATGATATATCAACTACAGGATCACTTGATTTAATCTACATGCCTTTATTTTTTATTATTTCGAATAATTCTTTAACTCTTTCACTAAGATGTGTGTTCTCCAATATTGGCTCCTTTATTCGGTTTGTCTGAATAACGCAGTTGCAAAATTCATTATTACTTTGACATCCAACTTCTATGTCATCTAATTATGATGTCTACATTGGATGTGGAGTATCATCATGGAAGTCAGGTTCAATCATAACCTATCAAATTATAAAAATAAATCTTAAAAGTTGCATATTAACCTAAGTTTGGTGATAGTCTTCAATATTTACCTATTCAGGTGAGACTCGGTTGAACAAGGACCTCGCCTTACTAATATGTGAAAAAATATTCTCCACGTTTTTATTCGTGTCTTTCACTATTGTATGATTTCTGGATTGGAGTATGCTCCTAAAACAATGTCTGATTCATCATGACAAGTATTACATATTCATAAATATTTTCAAAATATTATCAAATTTAACATAAAAATAAACTCACAGTCAAAAACCAACAAATCCCTTTAAGTAAGAAAGTGTGGTGTTGTATTAATTTGTTTGAGTTGATAAACATAGATCCCCAATCTTAAATAATTGTGGAGTCATAAACTGATGAATGACTTTAACTTAGTTGAATATATCAAAATTATCTATTATATCTACAATACTTAAAAGAATCTTATATGTACTAGAAGAAAATAAGACAAACAAATATAAACAAAATATAGAATTTGCAAAATACGAAAATATCATCTTCTACTTCAACTCTATGGGAATAAAATTTAAGCAACTCATCGATTCTTGATCTGGTAAGTTCTTTTTTATTTGAGAAATAAATAAGAAAGAGGTTATCTGATGCTTCAGTTGAATTCATAAAAATTGAAGCACCTCGGTCTGCAATACTAAGTAACAAAAACACATCTCTTTCAATGAAGGCATCCAATACATCTGAAAAATTAAAAATGATTAATTATCTTCTACGATATATTTTCTGCTGATCAAAATGAAAAAATATTAAGTTTCTCAAAGTATTTAATTTACTAAAGTACTTACTACTTCGTGCTTAAATGTCACAAGTAAAAGTTGTATCTAAGAATCTAAAGATTTGAAATGTTGAATCTTAATTTTGAAATATATTGACTAATATACCATGGATATATTTCATATCTTATATATCCAAAAAAAACATCAAAGGGGGACTGTTTGATTATTGATATGTGTCGATTAGGTAAATGAATAGATCCATAATATCTTCTTTTCATTGTGGATGTTTAAAAAAAATAGTGACCGAACACATTGTTCCAATGCTACCTAACATCAACTGAAGCCTATAATTTTTAAATATTAAAATTATTAATAACCAAATTTAAACAGGTGGAGGTTTTCTAAATCCAGATAGATGTATATTATTCTGAATATATCCAGCATAATAGTAGTGATATTTTGATCTGGACAGGTTTGATTTGACCCATTTAGGTCATATGAGTTTCTAAGACTACAAGGAGTCCAACGATATCCTCTATTACTTATTTAGAGGACATTTCTAGAGAGAGAGGTCATACAATGTTATGCTAAATTTCAATTAGAATGATTCCAACCTCCGAGAAAACATGCCCATATATTGGGCTTGATCTTGCATCAGACCATACTGTTATAGTGTTGATCTCTTGACATCAGGCTTACGTTGTTCCTTGAACATGTCCATAATACATACCTTTGTAAATGATTAAGAAGAAGAGGTGGCACCCGCCACATTTTCTTGCATCATTCTCAAAAAAGAATATTAACAAACAAAACTCTAAATTCGAGTGCAGAGTCGATTTGTGTGGGTTTCATCAAACAGCTATGATAGAGAAAGTGAAAATGAGAGAGTGAATGGTAAAATGAATGATGTGGTATTTTACATGCACACGTCTGATTATCGCTTGGACACCATTGACGGCTTTCAGCCGCTGCCCCGAATCAAACTATACCCTGGGGGGCACGGTGAACCTGTCAGAAATCGCTACATACAAAATGTCACGTCATTTACTCAACCATTCACTCTCCCATTTTCATTCTCTCTATCATTTTTCTTCATCAAAAACCCTTATACTACTTGAGAGGGATACACAAAAATACTTGCCGATGCTTGTTGGGGGTCGATCTCATCAACTAAAATAGAGCGCCGGAATATTGACGGTGCATATATTCAGATCATATAAATTATTTTTAAATTAAAATATTTAAAATGTGGCTAGAATGTTTTAGAAAGGCGGTGGTTGGTGTTAGGAGTAGAATAGAAAGAGCAACTGAGCAAATAAATGATTTGTCTTTTTGATAATTATTAAAATATAATATTTTTTTTTGATAATTTTTTAAACTCTGTAAAAAGTTACGAGACATTGATGAAAAAGACCTGGGCAGAATGGTCATCCTATGACCTGGTAGATGTGGATGCAGTCTCCTATGCATAGGACACTAGCTTTTGAATGCAGAAAAAGATGAAAGACATCTTTGTTTAAGTTTTTTCTCCAAATTTTCTCCACTACGCCTTTGAAACTGTCAAAGATGGATGCACGGTCGGAATTCTATTGAATTTATGGTCCGATGCTCTAGAAATTCAGAACAAGTCTAGTCTTCGGATTCCCCTGAAAGTTGCGTGAGATCGTTGGAAGAGGTGAATTTACAGTGCTTGAATTATTAATATATTACCATCGGAGTTCCGATTGTAAAAATTTTTACAATCAGAGCTCTCTAGGTCAAATCAATTATTTTTTGTCAAAACTCACTGATTTGACCAAGAAAGCTCCGATTGTAAAAATTTCAGTTCTCATGGATTTAGTAGGTTATAAAGAGTTCAAATATATTATCCATTATTTATTTAGATTTCTCCGAGGCGTTAAAATATAATAATGAAAAATCGAGAAAAAAGTCAAATATTGGGTCCATTGGGCCTGATATGATTTGTATCACGCCCACGTTAGGCCTAATATAAAATCATATCAGGCCCAACGTGGTCATGATATGGTTTTATATCAGTCCCAATGTGGGCCTGATATGGAATCCATATTAGGCCCACCAACCCTAATGTGTGGTTTTTTTTTCAATTTTTCGTTATTTCATTTTAACAACTCGGAGAATTCCAAATAAACAATAAATAGCATATTTGAACTCCTTGTAACCTGATAAATCTACAAGAACTAAAATTTATACAATTGGAGCTCTCTAGGTTAAATTCACTGGGTTTTGACCAAAAATAACTGATTGACCTAAAGAGCTCTGATTGTAAAAATTTCAGTTTTGTGGATTATTGAGGTTATTGTTGATGAAGTCTAACCCTGATTATCGTTTTGGTGTTGACACCGATTTAAGTTTGATTTAAGTCTGGTTGAATTCGGATTAAGTCCAGGTGGATCGGGAGATCGCATGCTAGCATGGGAAAAGACCTAATGGGACTAGGCACACCTAGTGGGACTAGGTGAAGTGGAAAAGACCAAGTGGGACTAGGCACACCTAGTGAGTGAAGCTAGGTTGAAATCCTGGTGAGTGAAGTCAGGTCTTGGTGAGTGAAGCCAGGTGTTTGGAAATCCTAGTGAGTGAAGCTAGGTTGAAATCCTGGTGAGTGAAGCGGGTCCTGGTGAGTGAAGCCAGGTGTTTGAAAATCCTAGTGAGTGATGCTAGGTTGAAAATTAGTGAGTGAAGCCGAGTCGTGGTGAGTGAAGCTAGGTGTTTGGAAATCCTAGTGAGTGAAGCTAGGTTGAAATCCTGGTGAGTGAAGTCGGGTCCTGGTGAGTGAAGCCAGGTGTTTGGAAATCTTGGTGAGTGAAGCCAGGTCCTAGCTTGGAAAGCTAGGTTGGTTGAAATCCTGGTGAGTGAAGCCAGGTCCTAGCTTGGAGGGCTAGGTTGATGAAACCCTGGCTTGGAGGGCCAGGTCCTAGCTTGGAGGGCTAGGTTGAAGTCCCAGTGAGTTAGACTGGGCACGGAGTCTTGGTCCAGGGGACTAAGAACGAGTCAGAGAAGGGCTGGAGGCTTGTTCTCGTGACTTAGAGTGAGTTTGGCCTTGCCCGGATCGGTCTGGTGACCGATCAGGGAAGTTGGCACGAAGTCCCCTCTTGGATCGGTCTGGTGACCGATCCAGTGATGTCTGATCAGTCTGGTAACCGATCAAGGAGCTTCTAATAACTTTGGCAAACCTACTGATCGGCTCCTGATCGGTCTGGTGACCGATCAGGGAGAAACTGTGACCGATCAAACTGAACGATCAACTGTCACGAGGTTTCTCACCCTGACCGATCAGGCTGGAGCCTGATCGGTCTGGGATTAGCCTGATCGGTCTGGTGACCGATCAGCCAGTGGATTCTGGGCGGGATTGTGGCAAGCTGATTTCCGTATCGATTTGGTGACCGATCTAGTGACCGGTCAGGGTGACCGATCATACAAGCTTGCGATCCCAAGTTTCTCACTGGGGATCGATCAGGTTGGAGCCTGATCGGTCTGGGATAGTCATGATCGGTCCGGTGACCGATCAGTAGCTGTAACTTTAATTCGAAATCACTGTCAGACGCTCTGATCACGTTTGTTTTCTCTGCCGATTCTCTGATACACTGCTGATATGTTTTGATATGCATTGCTAAGCGTCTGTTGGAGTGTACAGGTGATACAAGAGGATTCAAATACTCAAGGAGGGTCAATGGAGGACTTTTCATGGAGCAGGTTTGGATCTATTGTGTTTTCAGGTCTCAATGATGTCTGGCGCAACTGGCAACTGACGAAGGCGTGGCTGGCAACTGACGGAGGCTCAGCTGGAGGAGTGTCCAGTGGACTGAGTGCTCAGAGAGGTCAGTGGGTCAGGGTGTGAGTCAGTGGTGCTGATGGAGTTGGCGACGTTGAGCAGGAGCTTAAGAGACGAAGCTGGAAGCAGAGGAGCAAAGGTGAACAAGGAACATACTAAAACTTGAGAAGTTTGGCTGGGCTGTGGTTCTTGTGTGCTCTCTGTTGCTTTGAGCTTAAGCGTTCTTGTCACATTCTTGTGAGCTTTCCTTCTCGAGTGTCTCGTGAGCTTATCTTGTGTTCATCTGTGAGACAGCTTGTGGAGAGGTTTCTCCACCGAGAAGGAGGCGCTTGATATCCGGTGTTCACCGGGGCTTGATCTGTCGACGATCAAGGGATCACCCACCTTACGGGCACGCCAAGGAGTAGGGGTGTCACGCCCCGAGACCCAGGAGCCGCTGATCCAATAGAAAATCGGACAGCACCTCCCCTGTCCGGCGGACAATTTACACATACACACAGATAATATAACACAACCACGCAGTTTAAAGGGCCTCAGGCCTCCAATCCACACATATATAACTACATAACTGACTATACGTCGTAAAACTAAAATCCGAACTCACCTGAGCTGCCAGGGGGCAGGAACAAAGCCAAAACCAAACGAAGTCCAACATAGGACTCAAAAATACAATACCTTCGAATAAAACGTGCATACATGGTTAAAACTACACAACGGAAGCATAGGAATACTACAGGGTCCATAACAAAACCACGTAAACCAAAAAGAGCTCCTCTGGAGCTGGGGACTGGCTGCTAGGGATCTCCTGGCAGGCATCAACCTGAAATAAAATGTATGGCAACGGGGTGAGTCCATAGCTCAGCGAATACCCAACAGATATGCATAGAAAGTTATACCAACAATAAGGGTTCAGCTAATACAGTCTCATATCAACAGTAGGGAAAGACTGGAACTGAAAATACTGGGTAGGTACATACCTGAATCCATCTAACCTGTACAGAGGGTAGGAAATACCAGTGGAATACCAATAGACATATAAGCACAGGTAACAAGTCTCCAGAATATGCAATGTCAAACAAGTGCAGCAAATAAGTGCAGCAAACAATGCACGATGCAAAATATGCACATGGTGCAATGCCATGGTCACCCCCTAACTCCAGTCAAGCCACCGAGACAGGCGATACTGTGTCGGCCGAGTGGGTAGAGCTGTGACACTGTCAGTACTCTGCCATCACTGCTCCTGAGTGACCGAGTGGACAGGATGCTGGTGGAGCTATCGCTCCGCCCCATGTATCTATGGGGGAGATATCTCTCTCATCTTCTCTGGTCTATGGGTAGAGAAGGGATCCCTACTTGCTACCACGCTCCGAAACCACTACCCCTGAGCGGACGAGCGGAGCACTACAGAGCAAATGCACACACCCAGCGGTATCCACTAACCCATGAGTGGCCGTGTGTGCATATCATGTGCCGGAAAACGATTAGGCTCAACCACAAGGGAGTCGCTGATCGCCGGCATGCAACAATGCAAGGATGGTGTATGATAGATACACATACCTCCCTCCCCAAGTCCTCAGTGTACTAAGTCTCAATCTGAAATCCTATAACAGGAAATACAGGGAACCTACAAGGTATACTGACTGGAAACTACAATTCCCTCAAGGTCAAAGGCAGGAGATACAACACGATCTCTAAGCATACATATAGTTATAACAATACCTGAGACTGTATGGAACTACAACATACTGACTCAAGGGTAAACCACATGTATCCAGAACAAGTATAATAACTCAGGGATAGACAACAAGTATCCAGAACAAGTATAATAACTCAGGGATAGACAACAAGTATCCAGAACAGGTATAATAAACAGGGATAGCGTATAATCTTACTGCTATCTATAACAGACTATGCATAATCACATGACAATATCAAAAGAGATAAGTCAAAGGGTACCCGCCTCCAAGTAGGAGTCCATATCAAAGGAGAACCTCCCGTCCAATAATCCGCAAGAACTCAGTGTCCTGTATCAAAGGATATCGTTTTAGCTATCATAACAGTTATTAAGTAGCTAAACACAACCCCAAATCCTAATCAAAATCCATACTAAAGCAATGGTCACTAATTATCTCTAATTAGTGATTATCTTATGATTAGGTCCATTCATGGTTTAAGTTAGATTTAATCTAAACTTAAACCCTTGTGATCATCGCAATTAAACCTATTCCGTAACCCAGATAATTTCAGGATCCAAATTGCACTTCGGATCCTAGCTACTTCCAACTAATCTATACCTTAACACATCATCCCACAGCTCTGATTCAAGAGATCATCTCTTATCGAAACTTTTGATCAGAACCCGAAACCACCAAATGACATAGGATGGAACAAGTTAATCCAATACATCCACTCAAAGATCAAACCAAGAAGAACAGGATCCCTGTAGAAATCTAATAGAAATCTGATTGAAGCCAATTCATCTTTACCACCCATTAAAGTTCACGACATCACCTTAATCCAAAAACCATAATTCCACTACAAACCAAGCTGCCAAATGTAAACCAATCTACATACACTTCATTCTTACAACAACAATCGAATCACCAATCAACAGAATTAAGAAGGCTAACAATCACCAAGGGAAACCCATATGAATCAAGCTAAACTTAACCCCAACTCTAAGAAATCTCATGGCAGGATCAGAGCATATCCAAAACGAAACAACCAACTCCCTTTACAAACCTTCCCAATCCAAACAGGGCACACACTGATCTAAACAAGATTAACCCTAATCTCATTCTAGATCCAATTTCACAAACAAAACTCACCGCAAATTAGGAGCAACAATAATTTCAACTCACCTCTAAAGGGAAGCTCACGGCACATCGTATCAATCCATTCAACTTCAGATCAAAAGCCTTAACAAAGGAGAACATATGATAGAAACTAGTTTAGAACAAATCCAAAACATCCAAACCCAAGCAATATTCGAAACCAACTCAACATCCCGAAAGATTTCAAGACCAGATCTCATGGATACCTAAGAGCATCCTAAAATAGATCAAATCACCAAGTCTAACACAGAGAGACCATGGGCAATCCAAACATTCAATCCGATTTGAGCTGTAGCCTACCAGACAGAACCCAAATAGAAGCGATAATAATTCGTGATCCCAAAACCGAGAGTTGCTACAAGGGAACCCAAATCCGAATAGAACCCCTACTAATCCAGACTAATCTATCAACATATACATCCAAGGTCTCAAGATTGAAGCAAACTTTACCTCAGTGATGGCTGGCACGAACCGCTCGCTCAGACCCGAGGATCACAGCAACCCTCACAGTCGCCGGCTCCTCCCTACGTTAGCTTCTTCCAGCTTCAACCTATTGCCCTGAATCCGGCGAGAGGTGGAGTGGAGCAGAGTCCACGGGATAGGGTCGCCGGCCCTGGGATGCGCTGGTTTCGTGTGGGAGATGATCGAGTGGGCGAGGCGGCGGCGGTGGGTGATCGAGCAGCGAGAGGTGGAGCGGCCGAAGCCACTGCCCTAACAGCCCCTTTTTATGTTGGTCTTTTGCCATTTAGCCCCTGTAGTTTAGGTTATAACTTTCTCTCCTTTAAAACTTTGAGTTATTGCAGTTAAGCCCTCAAAACTTAAGTTTCAAAACAATATAACCCTCTAACTTTAGTTTGGGTCTCGGAAACCGTAAATTTTATTATTATTTTTTTTTTTCCGAAAAATTTTCTGGACCGCGTCAAAAGTATCGGATTTAACAAGGGGCATGTTATCCCCGAACCTTGTAAACGATCCTTGTTAACGATCCTTGGTTTGTATTCTCTATTTCTGTATTTCTGTTAAGTTTGTTTCTCTGCATATGCTTTGTTTCCGCTGCTGCTAACTTAAGTGCAGAGAAAATTAGAAAAGAGCTAAGTTATAGGTGTCTAACTATATTCATCCCCCCCTCTCTAGCCATCTAAGTTCCAACAGGTGGTATCAGAGCTTGGGGCTCTGTACAAGCAGCTTAACATCCGAGAGTTATCAACAAGATGGCTGGAAGAGAATGAATGAGCACAAACCGACCTCCACTCTTCGACGGCACAGATTTTCAATATTGGAAATCGAAGATGGAGTTTTATTTGAAGACAAACATGAGCATATGGTTCTCGGTCAAAGAAGGTTTCATCCCTCCAAGAGATGTTGAGAGAAATGAGCTTGAGTTTTCGAGTTGGTCGGCTGAGAAAGTCAAAAGGGGGGAAGCCAATGCCAAAGCCATTGTCACCTTCCAATGTGGGATGACCAAGGATCAGTTGGTCAAGGTGGGTCCTTTCATAAGTGCTAAAGATCTATGGAATAAGATTATTGAGCTCCATGAAGGAACTCATGAAACCCGGATAGCCAAGAAGGACCTCCTTCTCAACCAACTTCAAAGTCTTACCATGGGAGAAAATGAAACTGTAAGTAAACTCCATGGACGGTTCAAAGAAGTCTTGAATGGTCTACACTCCATAAATGAAAAGGTAGAAAACCGAGACATTGTGAGGTATGTGCTCAAAGCTTTTCCTAGGAACACCTTGTGGTCATCCATGGTGGATGCTTACAAGATTTCCAAGGACTTATCTTTTGTTAAGTTAGAGGATTTATTTTGTGAGATGGAGCTACACGAGATCTCTAACACAAGCCCAAAAGAGAAAGGGTTTGCTTGTATGGCAGGTAACAAAAGAAAGGAGAAGAAGGAAGAAGAGGAGGAGAAGAACTCCCATCATTTTGCTTTCATGGCAGTAGAGAATTCAAGTGAAGGAAGCAGTGATGAATCAAGTGACTCCTCAACCGCGCCTTCATCATCTTCGGATGATGAAGAGGTAATTTCTCCCGAGCTAGATAAGTGCTATAGAGCAATAGCTTGCTTGACAAACATGCTCAAAAGGTCTAAGAACAAGATCAAATCTTTGAAATTGGAAGTAAAACATTTAAAAACCTCTAAGGATGAGTTAATTGATGACTCGCATGATAAGTCACTTGAGAATGAAAATAAGGATTTAAAGAGCAAAATTGAAAAACTCAAGAATATTCTTGAGAAATTTTCAAGTGGCTCAAAAATCTTAGACATGATACTAAACTCCCAAAGGGCGGTTTACAACAAGGCCGGTATAGGTTACCGACATAAAGAATCAACCTTTGTATCCTTAATGTCAAGAACCCACTTTAGATCATCAAATGATTCTAGGGTTCAAAAGATTAGGAAGAAATTGACTAAGGCATGGGTGCCAAAGTCATTAATTGTAGATGGTTTATGTCCCAAAATTTGGGTACCTAAAACTTCTATATTTCGAATTGTATAGCTTAGGTTGAGGGGGAGCATCTATCAACATGTGTGGTTGATATTTGGTGCTCCAAACTCATAGTCATTCCTAGTTAGGAATGTGCTTACTATTTCCTCAAATTCACATGATTGGTTATGGAAAATCAACTTAAATGCTTTGATCTCTATTGTTTTAGTTCTTATAGCACTATGATCTCTTGGCTAGTGAGTTATGAAATTTCACTTGAGCAGTAAGGAAATTTTCATGCAATGAATGATAGTATATCCATGCTTCAAAATAAATCTACAAGTTTTAAAAAAAAAATTATATATATTGCATGAATGGCTTAGGTTGACACATAACTTATTTTATCATGGATTGCTTAGGATTGAACTCTATAGTTCACTGTAAATCTAGGAGTTAGCCACAATATCAAATTGATGTTTATCTTTGCAATATCTTAGACTTAAGTTTTTCTTAATATTTTGGAAGATGAACTCAGTTGAATATGCCATGATTCTCTTGTATGAATGTATTATGACAACATGAAGAACACATAGTTTGTGATGATCACTATGCAAATCTCACAATACGTCATTAGACAAAGAACATGAGCTTAAAATTGTATGACTTAGTTGTTTATGTCTGATATGAATTGAATTATCAAAACTGATTGATACATACTTGATACTAATTTGATACAAGTGTGTTTTGAAAATTTGATCATATCTTTTGTATCATGAAATCTGATCATGTCTTGATATAAACTTGTTTTTGAAACTCAAGTTTATGCTTAGATCATACTAGAAATATTCTGATACAAACCTGATTGACAAGTTTGGGGATTATGGACTTAATACATATCTTAAACAAATTTGAACATGCTTGTTTTTAAATATGTTTAAACAACTTTTTCCATGATACTTTTCTTTGTGGGAAAATACTTTTGGTTAAGAGAAATCCTTTAGGATCAATGGGATTGAATCTGAGTGAATTAGGGTTTAGGAGTGGTTGAGAGTTGAACCAAACCTAGGTTCAGATCTCTGAAATCTCATTTCTGAAATCTGGAATTGAGAAAAACTTCTGTATCAGACCTGATCGGTCCACCGACCGATCAGGACTCACCCTGATCGGTCTGGTGACTGATTAGGGATCACTTTGATCGGTCTGGTGACCGATTAGATCAATGCTAATCAGAGGTATTAGATTACTCCTCAGTCCGATCTCCTCTCGTCGAATTGTATCAGTTTAATGATCATACCAAAAACAAATCTGATACAAACCTGATTATTCCAAGAACATGACCATACTTGATCATTCATTGGTACAAACCTGGTACTAAGTGAATACAAATTCATTTCTAAGGAACTTTTGAGACTCTTGATCCTCAGGAATTTTTCTGAAACATCAAGTATTAAAATGCTGATTTGATACAAACCTATGTTGGAATGTTCAAATTCATAAGAAAGGGTTTGTTGAGTCATGACTCTTGCTCTTAATGTCGTGTTTCAGAAATTTTTCTGAAATGACGAATATCAATAGAGTCTATATCCCTGTTGTGGAATGTCAATTGTTAATGTAGTCTGATCAGGAACGTATCAGAGTTTCAGAAATTTTTCTGAAATCTGATCGCTCCCCAGACTAACAAGAAATATTTCTGTATCAACTAATCAACGAACCTGTATCAAATAATCAACGAACCTGATCGGTCACGAAGACCAATCAGGATTATGTGTCGAATACAGCTGCATTCCTTACTTGTCATATGAAACATATACATGTTTGACCATGATATACTTCTGTATATGTTTTCATGTGAAATTCACACTTTTTGGCGTATGATGCATATGCATTGTTGCCATGATACATTTATGGTATATGCCCTTCATATGCAATTCAAAAATTATCCTTTGATTATTTTGGGTTTGGGGAGAGACCCGTGTTTGAGGGGGAGGTATGTTCAAACTTAATAACCATACCCTTTTCAATATTTGGCAAGGGGGAGAAAATGGTTGATTAAGTTTAGGGTTATTGTAGGGGGAGGATTTTGATTCCCTTACGATAATTGAACTGCCTTCAATTGATCATCAATGCCTAAACTTAAATCGGGGTGTCAAACAACAAAAAGGGGGAGATTGTTGATGCAGTCTAACCCTGATTGTCATTTTGGTGTTAACATCGATTTAAGTTTGATTTAAGTCTGGTTGAATTCGGATTAAGTCCAGGTGGATCGGGAGATCGCATGCTGACATGGGAAAAGACCTAGTGGGACTAGGTACACCTAGTGAGTGAAGCTAAGTTGAAATCCTGGTGAGTGAAGCCAGGTGTTTGTAAATCCTAGTGAGTGAAGCTAGGTTGAAATCCTAGTAAGTGAAGCCGGGCCCTAGTGAGTGAAGCCAGGTGTTTGGAAATCCTAGTGACTGAAACTGGGTTGAAATCCTGGTGAGTGAAGCCGGGTCCTGGTGAGTGAAGCCAGGTGTTTGGAAATCCTAGTGAATGAAGCTAGGTTGAAATCCTAGTGAGTGAAGCCGGGTCCTGGTGAGTGAAGCCAGGTGTTTGGAAATCCTGGTGAGTGAAGTCAGGTCCTAGCTTGGAAAGCTAGGTTGGTTGAAATCCTGGTAAGTGAAGCCAGGTCCTAGCTTGGAAGGCTAGGTTGATGAAACCCTGGCTTGGAGGGCCAGGTCCTAGCTTGGAGGGCTAGGTTGAAGTCCCAGTGAGTGAGACTGGGCACGGAGTCTTGGTCCGGGGGACTAAGAACGAGTCAGAGAAGGGCTGGAGGCTTGTTCTCGTGACTTAGAGTGGGTTTGGCCTTGCCCGGATCGGTCTGGTGACCGATCAGGGAAGTTGGCACGAAGTCCCCTCTTGGATTGGCCTGGTGACCGATCCAGTGGTTTGATCAGTCTGGTGACCGATCAGGGAGCTTCCAGTAACTTTGGCAAACCTACTGATCGGCTCCTGATTGGTCTAGTGACCGATCAGGGAGAAACCGTGACCGATCAAATTGAACGATCAACTGTCGCGAGGTTTCTCACCCTGATCGATCAGGGTGGAGCCTGATCAGTCTGGGATTAGCCTGATCGGTCTGGTGACCGATCAGCCAGTGGATTCCGGGCGGGATTGTGGCATGCTGATTTCCGGATCGGTTTGGTGACCAATATGGTGACCGGTCAGGGTGACCGATCATACGAGCTTGCGATCCCAAGTTTCTCACTGGGGACCGATTAGGTTGGAGTCTGATCGGTCTAGGATAGTCCTGATCGGTACGGTGACCGATCAGTAGCTGTAACTTTAATTCGAAATCACTGTCAGACGCTCTGATCGCGTCTGTTTTCTCTGCCGATTCTCTGATACACTGCTGATATGTTTTGATATGCATTGCTAAGCGTCTGTTGGAGTGTGCAGGTGATACAAGAGGATTCAAATACTCAAGGAGGGTCAATGGAGGACTTTCCATGGAGCAGGTTTGGATCTATTGTGTTTTTAGGTCTCAGCGGCGTCTGGCGCAACTGGCAACTGACGAAGGCGCGACTGGCAACTGACGGAGGCTCAGCTGGAGGAGTGTCCAGTGGACTGAGTGCTCAGAGAGGTCAGTGGGTCAGGGGTGTGAGTCAGTGGTGCTGATGGAGTTGGCGACGTTGAGCAGGAGCTTAAGAGACGAAGCTGGAAGCAGAGGAGCAAAGGTGAACAAGGAACAGACAGAAACTTAGGAAGTTTGGCTGGGCTGTGGTGCTTGTGTGCTCTCTGTTGCTTTGAACTTAAGCGTTCTTGTCACATTCTTATGAGCTTCCCTTCTCGAGTATCTCGTGAGCTTATCTTGTATCCATCTGTGAGACAGCTTGTGGAGAGGTTTCTCCACCGAGAAGGAGGCGCTTGATATCCGGTGTTCACCGGGGCTTGATCTGCCGACGATCAAGGGATCGCCCACCTTACGGGCACGCCAAGGAGTAGGGGCAAGTTATCCCCGAACCTTGTAAACGATCCTTGTTAGCGATCCTTGGTTTGTATTCTCTGTTTCTGCATTTCTTTTAAGTTTGTTTCTCTACATGTGCTTTGTTTCCGCTGCTGCTAACTTAAGTGCAGAGAAAATTAGAAAAGAGCTATGTTATAGGTGTCTGGCTATATTCACCCCCCCTCTCCAGTCATCCAAGTTCCAACAGTTATAAGGAGGGGAAATTTTCTTAAACTCCCCAATCTCAAACTCAACTTTACATGTAGCCCCCATTCAAAGTTTTCTTTGCATGCAGCCCCTGATGGGATTGACAAGACAGTTCTGTGAGTATTATTTAAAGAAAGTTGAGTATAAAAGTTAGAAATTTGAGTATGTAAGGTTGCATCCACCCCATCAAGAAACTGTGTACTCAATTTTCACTCTTTTATACTCACTTTTCACTCTTTTATACTTATTTTTCACTAATGTATACTCAATTTTCACTCTTTTATACTCAATCCATCATGGAGTAAATGCAAAGAATTTATCAAATGAGGAGTGGAAGAAAAGATCAAATGGGGATTGAGGAGTTTTCTGCAATTTACCATTTTAAGGAGCTCAAATATGTTATTTATTATTTATTTCGATCACTCCAAGGTGTTAAAAAGTAATAGTGGAGAATAGAGAAAAAATCACACATTGGGGTCGTTGGGTCTGATATGGATTCCATATCAGACCCACGTTGAGCCTGATATGATCTTATATCAGGCCCACGTTGGGCCTGATATGAGCCTGATATAGAATTCATATCAGGCCCAACGACCCTAATATATGATTTTTTTTCTCGATTCTTTGCTATTACATTTTAATACCTTGGAGAGGTCGAAATAAACAATAAATAACATATTTGAGCCCCTTATAACCTCAGAAATCTACGAAAACTAAAATTTTTACAATCGGAGCTCTCTAGGTCAAATAAGTGAGTTTTGACCAAAACCCACTCATTGGCCTAGAGAGCTCTGATTTTACAAATTTGAATTCCCGTGAATTTCTGAGGTTACAAGCAGTTCAAATATGCTATCCATTGTTTATTTAGACTTCTCGAAGGTGTTAAAATGTAATAACAATGAATCATGAAAATAAATCTAATATTGGGCTCATTGGGCCTGATATGAATTATATCAGGTCCACGTTGGGTATAATCTTTTAGTTTCAATTTAATGAAAAATATTTTAATTAATTAAATATTATTATTCAAATCTAAATCTAATAAGCATGCATGTTTCAACTCATTTTAACTATTTGATGATAAAATTTCATTTCATTTTATTTTCGTTTTAATTCTTAAAATTTATTTTTGAAAAAAACTCGTGTCAAAATTAAAAAGTAGAGAATTTCATGAACAATGCAAATATAGCATAGGTAGATTGTGTTGGTGCAAGTTGCATCAATGATGTTTTCCTCTAAATGTTTTAATGTTTGACAATTTACTTAAGTCAGTGATACAGTGAACAGTCAAAGGGGAGTTGGGAGAGAAGTAACCAAAGTGAAGAAAAGTCCTAATTAACCTAGGCACTAAGTCCTGGTTCGGGGAATTGGGCACTAAGTCCTGATCGAGGATTGGGCACTAAGTCCTGGCATAGGGCTGGGCACCGAAGACCTGCTCGGAAGGTGGGCACTAAGTCCTGGTCGAGGACTGGGCAAGAAGACCTGGCCGAGGGTTGGGCACTGAAGTCCTGGTTCGGGGAATTGGGCACGAAGACCTGGCCGAGGGTTGGGCACCTAAGTCCTGGACCTAGGGTTTGGGCACGGAGTCTTGGTCTGAGGGACTGAGCAACTTAGCTGAGCGATGACTAAGGATAGAAGTAGAGACGGGTCAGGGTTTGGGTGTCTCGAGGTCCGGAAGTATCGGAAGCTAAGCAAAAGTCCACCCGAAGGATAGGGTGGCAACCGTCTCCTGAAAGGAGTAGGTGATGTTGGATCGAGAGAACCGATAGAGGGGGGGTGAATATCGAAAATCATTTTTCGGAAAAACTTAGAGAAAGTACGCAGCGGAAATTAAAAAAAAACAATCACACAGAGACACTATTGATTTTACTTGGTTCGGAGCCTGGGTCGGCTCCTACTCCAAGGCCCACGGTCGTTGACCGTTTACTTTGGGCAATTCTATATGAGTCGCAATAATAGTTTACAAGAATTGATTTACAAATTCAGCACAGTAAACTAAATAATTAAAAATACTCTTCTTTTACCGACGTCCGATTATGGGTTGACCTTTTCCGGAGCAGCGGGACGTCGTCGGCTCGAGTTGGGCAGTTTCTGAAGCAAGGCGCGAGAGCAGAAGAGCGTAGAAGCGTTGTGTTCGAGTTCTTGTTGGAAGCCTGGGCGTTGGGTACTATTTATAGCACCTCGGGGCGCCCTGGACGTCGGGGGCGCCCCCCCCCCCCACGTGTCACGTGATCCGAGATTCGCTCGGTCAACCTCTATCCCACTTGAATAGGGATGATGTTTGACACAGGGGGCTCCCTGGACGCTGGGGGCGCCCTGCTTGACTCCTTCCGCGCGGGCATCTCGGCTGGATAAGGGTGTTTGGCTTCGCTGGCTTAGGCGCGGGGCGCCTTGGCTGCTGAGGGCGCCCTGGCTAGTATTCAGCCGAAGCTCCTTTTTGCTTCATTTGTTTCATCTTCACCTTGGGGGCACCCTACTCAGCTGCTGCCTCACTCCATTGAGGCTCTCTGAGCTGCAGACACTTGTTCCTTTGGTCCTGCATCCAGGGTTAGTCCGAAAACAACATAAAGCAGTAAAACATAAGATTATACAGCCTTAGCTGTCTTGGTTCTGACTTTGGGTTTCCAAAATGGAACCCTAGGTCGAACCGATGCCTGCTGTTCCCTCAACGGGGAACGCATCCTCACCTACTCCTCTCGGGAGAGTGTACCTGATGCCAACGGTTCCTCTAATTGGACTTTTGCCTGACGGTCCTTTGCCAGGTCTTGGATGCCGAGCTGTCCTTCGCCCGGTGCCTAGCATTCCTTCGCTAGGTCTTGGTGACTAGCAGCCCTTCGCTAGTTGCCTAGCAGTCCTTCGCTAGGGCTTGGATACTGGCAGTCCTTCGCCAGTTGCCTAGCAGTCCTTCGCTAGGGCTTGGATACTGGCAGTCCTTCGCCAGTTGCCTAGCAGTCCTTCGCTAGGGCTTGGATACTGGCAGTCCTTCGCCAGGTGCCTAGCAGCCCTTCGCTAGGAATTTGTTTCCTGGCAGTCCTTCACCAGGTGCCTAGCATTCCTTCGCTAGGACTTTGTTTCCTGGCAGTCTTTCACTAGGTGCCTAGCATTCCTTCGCTAGGACTTTGTTTCCTGGCAGTCCTTCGCCAGGTGCCTAGCATTCCTTCGCTAGGACTTTGTCTCTGCACACTTGAGTAACATTGTTATATCACAAATAGACTTAACTTTGAATCCTTTGCCAATATCAAAACAAGGTTCGATATAGTGCTTCCTGCACCAACAATCTCCCCCTTTTTGATTTATGGCAACACAATTCAAAGTTAAGTAAAAAACATATACAGTTTAAGCAAAAAGATAAAAACACAATGAAGTATGAACAGAATAGATTAAAAAAATTCTTTATTTCTCATACTCCCCCTAAAACCCTGAATTCTTGTGTTAAAACACTTAACTTTGACCTTTCCTCCCCCTTTGACATATATCAAAAACATACATGGGCGAAAAAAAAGTTTCTAATAGAGAGTTTTGAGTTTGTGTAAAACTTCTAAGTTTTTTGACAAAGTGTTTAAAAAGCAGTTGCATAAAAACTTTTTACACTTAGACAATTTTCCATTTTACAAACCTAAATTTTGTTTAAAAAAACTTTTACTTACAAGGCTTTGCAAAAAGGAATTTTACTTAGGCCAAATTTTGAAGTTAAATTTAAAAAAATTCAACTTTGAGAATTTTGAAAAAATTGTTTTTAAAATAATTTGCACACTTAGACGAATTTGCTTGTAAATACTTTGTGTATTTAAAAACAAAATTTGTAAAACTTCTAGACAAGTTTTTCACCAAAAAAAACTCTACTTAGAAACATTTGCTAAAATTTTCAACTAGGTTTTGCTCAGACAAATTTTATTTACTAAGAAGAAGAATTTTACTTAAGAAAAAAAACATGCACTTAAGAAATTTTGAAATACTTAGAAATGCTTAGAAATTTTTGAAGCACTTTTAAAGAAAATTAAACAAAATTTTCTTTCTCTCCCCCTTAATGTGAAATTCTTCTCCTTCTGTTTTTGACCATTTCTAAGTTCAGTTTTGAAAAAGATATTTTGAAAAACTTCTGAGTACCACAAAGGAAATTCTTAGTTAAGAGCAACTCGGAGTTTTCAATAAAGTTTCTTTAAAAAGGAAAAAGTTTAACGAGAAGGTTTGTGTATCAGAGCCTATGAGTTTTGAAAACATAAAAATACTTAGTATAATTCTTGAAAGTATAGCAAAAAAAACTTTAAACTGCAACAACAAAACTCCACTTAAAAAATATTTTATATTTGTAGGCAAGTCTTTTAGAAACTTCATGTACTTAGAACACTATTACCTTTACAAGTATTAGTACTTTTCAAAACATTGTACTTTGAAAAATAGAAGTACTTTTGAAGATTATGCATTAAAAAAAATTATTTTTATTTTGAATGCTTGACTTGATTTCTTTTCCAGACTGACACAATCCTAGGAAACCTTGTTGACTACAAGAACATTTTCCTAAGTGTCTTGGAAATTTTTCCAACTCAAGTAAATATTATAAAAGTAACTTTATAAGTCACAAGAATTTTGAAAAATAAAATAATAGTATTTTAGAACAAAAAATTATTTAAGTTTTCAAAAGGATTTTAAACTTGCAGTGCATGAAAACATATAATTTTGAAAAACATATTCAATAATTCTTTTAATTTAATCTCCCCCTAAGCTTGACCCAGTCCTCGGAAGCTTGTTGACTACAAGCGATCTTCCTCTGAGTTTTAGGGTTTGATTTAAATTATAAGAATTATCTAATAACTTCAAAACAAATAATTAAAAAAAAACATTTCAGAAATTTCTTTGACTCAACCTCCCCCTAAATTTGACCACATCCTAGGAGTCCTTGTAGATCATGAAGTGGACCGTCCTCTGTGTCTTTAGGATTCATTAAAATCAAAAGAATAATTTTGAACAATCTTCTGAGTATGATAACTTTCAAGATAAATTTTTGAAAATATAACTTGAAATGATAGCACAGTTTTCGAAAATCATGATGATAATTTTTCAACGAGATAGTAATAAATTTTAAACCATAAGGTTTTTGAAAATTTGAATTTTTCGAAAAAAAATTAAGAAGAACTCCCCCTGTATCCAACACAGTCTGTCTTTTATCTAAGTTCCTTAAGGGACTTCAGTGTTGACCAAGTTTGACTATATGGACTAGGGTTGACTATTTTGACTAAATCAGAATAAGCCCTAGACTCTATTTATTGTGATATTTGACAAAAAACTGTAATAAATGAAAAAGTAGGGTACAGTACAATAAATTAAAAATTAGAGGTAAGTTTGAATAATTTTTGCAAACTTTTTATTTAAAAGGATAGTGAATCATGCTTTTAGGTCCTAGATGTCTCACCCGGTTCTACGTGGTCAAACATGTTAACCTTAGGGGTTGTGTGAGACAAATATTTAATTTTAACAAAAAAAATGGTTAATTTTGAAACATTAAACCTTAGTTTTAAAAAAATGATTTTTGAGGATTTTGAAAATAATTAGAATTTTAACTTTGAATTTTAAAAGTCAGATGAATTAAATTTGAATTTGATTGAATTAAATTTAATTTATTAAGATTTAATTTAATTTAATTGATTTAATTAAGATTTAATTGAATTTAATTGAATTAATTAAGATTTGATTGAATTTAATTGAATTAATTAAGATTTAATTGAATTTGATTGACTTAATTAAGATTTAATTGAATTTAATTGAATTAATTAAGATTTAATTGAATTTGATTGAATTAATTAAGATTTAATTGAATTTGATTGACTTAATAAAGATTTAATTGAATTTAATTAGATTTAATTAAGATTTAATTGAATTTAATTTGATTTAATTAGGATTGAATTGAATTTAATTTGAGTTTGATTAATTTAATTTAGTTGGTTGGGTTGAACTCAACTTTTAGGTCCTAAGCATCTCACCCATTTCTAAGTGACAAAACAGGATATCCTTAACTGTTTTGTGAGATGCATTAATTTTATCTTTGATGTTAACACTATGATTTAATTGAAGCTTGTGTTAGATTCGAGTTTAACAAATAATAATTTAAAAGTGAGTTTCGATAATTGGCTTCCGGGTCTTGGCGAGGCACAGAGGCCTTCTTTGGCCGTAGCCTTATTGGATTAACAACTCTTTCCTAGACAAAGCCTTTTAAAGAAAGATCATTTTCAAATCATTGTTTGAGACACTCTGGTCTAACTAGCTTAGGATTCGGAGAGGTAGCTTCGGCTAGTTCCACCGGACTAAAAAGACCAAATAAGGTACTCCTTACCCTACTTAACTTCTTAGTCAGGCTTCCCTAACGTACTATCATCAAACCTTGTCCTAATACTAGGTTGTTCAAGTTTCAATTTAATCAGGTCCTTAATCTAACCAATCCTAATTTTAAGCAAAAAAATAAAAATAAAATAACAAACAACACACAATTAAAGCAAACAAAAAAAAATGATCTAAGTTACATCATAATCGAAATAATACTCAGGTTTTTTAAACTCAACAAGGTTGGGAATTAAATTTTCTGACATATTAACCTTAACTATTTTGTATGAATTAACTACGTTCTTTGAGGTAAATATTAGATTTTCAAATATCGTAAATTTACCTTTTGATTCCCGGTTGGGAATCTCCTCCTTGATACTTGCCGTCTTTAGCATCTTGTAGTGGTCGCAAGTCATCCGAACCAGCTTCCGATCATCCCCTTCTTCGTCGTCAAATTCTGAGTCTGAGTTGGACTTAAGTATTGGTTGAGGTCTCTTTTGCAATTCTCTTGGAGTTTTTCCTGCAATAAAAACTATATCTTTCTCGACCATTGCAATATCAGCTTGATTATTTAATCTTAATTCAGAAAATGATTCAAAATTAATTACCGATTTTGTCTCAGAAAACTCGTCATTTGACTCTGGTTTGATTTCGACGTCAGGTGTCGAGTCTGTCTCTGCTACTTGTTCTTGAGCTTCTAAGATCTCAAAATCGGAGCTCTCTTCATGTAAATTGATTAGCTTTTCCCACATCTCCTTGGCACAGTTGAAGGATCCGACTCGCTTCAGTTCGTCTTTGGTCAGGCCGCATTGTAAGATTGCTGTAGCCCTGGCATCAGTCTCGATCTTCCTCAGAGTTGGTTCGTCCAATTTGTCCCAGGTGATCGATGTTCCATCTTCCGTGGGGAATCTGAACCCCGTTTGGATTATCGACCATAAATCCATATTAGCCTTCAGGTGGGATTCCATTTGACTTCTCCAGGAGTTGAAATTTTCACCAGAGAAGAGCGGTGGACGAATGCTATTCCATTCTTGATTGACCATTAAAAATAATCCTTGCACACAAGAAATAACAGAAATATACCAAGACTTGGTCTTGGATTAGTAGTGCGGGAGAAAGAAAAAAAATAGCCCAAAAAAAAATATTGCACGACTTTCGAGGCAGAATAATATTAAAATAATAAAAATAATTTATGATAAATTTTTGAAAATATTGATTTTGTCAATTCTGATTAATAATGACAAAGTAAGAATTTAATTTTTGAAAAAAAATTTTGCTCGAATTAAAGTAGCACGAATTTCGAGAAAAATATTAAAATAATAAAAAAAAGTTTATGACAAATTTTCAAAAATTGATTATTTTAACAATTCTAACTTATAGTGAAAAAATGAGAATTTAAAATTGAAAAAGGCGTAAGGATATTTTAAATCCACCTATAGATATTTTTTATTTTAAAATAAAAGGACGGAAAAGATCGAGTTTTGTTAATTAAAAAAGAAAAGAAATAAAAGAAAAATAAATTTTGTAAATCCGAAAAACTTTCAAACTGGTGGTTGCACCATGTTTGAACTACCCCGCTTTGATACCATTTGTTGGATCGAGAGAACCGATAGAGGGGGGTGAATATCGGAAATCGTTTTTCGGAAAAACTTAGAGCAAGTACGCAGCGGAAATTAAAAAAAACAATCACACAGAGACACTATCGATTTTACTTGGTTCGGAGCCTGGGTCGACTCCTACTCCAAGGCCCACGGTCGTTGACCGTTTACTTTGGGCAATTCTATATGAGTCGCAATAATAGTTTACAAGAATTGATTTACAAATTCAGCACAGTAAACTAAATAATTAAAAATACTCTTCTTTTACCGACGTCCGATTATGGGTTGACCTTTTCCGGAGCAGCGGGACGTCGTCGGCTCGAGTTGGGCAGTTTCTGAAGCAAGGCGCGAGAGCAGAAGAGCGTAGAAGCGTTGTGTTCGAGTTCTTGTTGGAAGCCTGGGCGTTGGGTGCTATTTATAGCACCTCGGGGCGCCCTGGACGTCGGGGGCGCCCCCCCCACGTGTCACGTGATCCGAGATTCGCTCGGTCAACCTCTATCCCACTCGAATAGGGATGATGTTTGACACAGGGGGCGCCCTGGACGCTGGGGGCGCCCTGCTTGACTCCTTCTGCGCGGGCATCTCGGCTGGATAAGGGTGTTTGGCTTCGCTGGCTTAGGCGCGGGGCGCCTTGGCTGCTGAGGGCGCCCTGGGCGCTGAGGGCGCCCTGGGCACTGAGGGCGCCCTGGCTAGTATTCAGCCGAAGCTCCTTTTTGCTTCATTTGTTTCATCTTCACCTTGGGGGCGCCCTACTCAGCTGCTGCCTCACTCCATTGAGGCTCTCTGAGCTGCAGACACTCGTTCATTTGGTCCTGCATCCAGGGTTAGTCCGAAAACAATATAAAGCAGTAAAACATAAGATTATACAGCCTTAGCTGTCTTGGTTCTGACTTTGGGTTTCCAAAATGGAACCCTAGGTCGAACCGATGCTTACTGTTCCCTCAACGGGGAACGCGTCCTCACCTACTCCTCTCGGGAGAGTGTACCTGATGCCAACCGTTCCTCTGGTTGGACTTTTGCCTGACGGTCCTTTGCCAGGTCTTGGATGTCGAGCTGTCCTTCGCCCGGTGCCTAGCATTCCTTCGCTAGGTCTTGGTGACTAGCAGCCCTTCGCTAGTTGCCTAGCAGTCCTTCGCTAGGGCTTGGATACTGGCAGTCCTTCGCCAGTTGCCTAGCAGTCCTTCGCTAGGGCTTGGATACTGGCAGTCCTTCGCCAGTTGCCTAGCAATCCTTCGCTAGGGCTTGGATACTGGCAGTCCTTCGCCAAGTGCCTAGCAGCCCTTCGCTAGGACTTTGTTTCATGGCAGTCCTTCGCCAAGTGCCTAGCATTCCTTCGCTAGGACTTTGTCTCTGCACACTTGAGTAACATTGTTAGATCACAAATAGACTTAACTTTGAATCCTTTGCCAATATCAAAACAAGGTTCGATATAGTGCTTCCTGCACCAACAGGTGAAAGACGCATTCTCGGGGGTGGGAACTTGCGCCGGTTCGACCTAGGGTTTCATGGAAATCCGAAGTCCGAACCAAGTCGTTAAGGCTAATATTATATGTATATGTGCTTTGTGTTTTTGTATCTTGCAGGTACCAAGATTGGAAGACGAAGCAAGAAACAAGGGCTGGAAGCCTTGAAGCAGGGCACCCCCATGCATCCAGGGGCGCCCCTAATGATGGGGGCGCCCAAGCTAAAAAGGAGAAGCAGCAGTTTTGTTTGGTAGGCAAAATAGGCTTCAAGCGGGGCGCCCGGAACGTCCAGGGCTCCCGGGTTCAAAGCTATATTTGCTGTTTCGAGTCCGAAACATAGATAAGCCTTCATGAGGGCGCCCGGGAGGTCTGGGGCGCCCTGGTCAAAGGTTTTATCAGCTGCGGCGAGGTCGACGCGGGGATAAGGTTTGACCGAGCTTATCGGGGCGCCCCCGACGTCCAGGGCGCCTCTAGGAGTGCTATAAAAGGGGCTTCGACCCCTCTGCTTCAAACACAACTGCTACAAGACATTCTGATCATTCTGACCGATGACAACGCGCTAAAGACGAGGCTCTACAACAGGGAGGCTCCAGGAGGAAGTGCGCGGCACTTCAGAGGTCCAGATCGGCCGAGCTTCAACTTTGTTTTGTTCGGTTTGCATTTAATATTCTGTACTTAATTTGCTATACTTTTGATTGTACTGTTACACTGTAAGACGGGTTTTCTCCGCCTCCGAAAATTTCGGAAATGTGACCAATAGTGGACTCACGCCGAGTACATAAGTCTTGGACGTACTGACCCTGGGGGGTTGGGAACCAAGTAAATAAATCCCGCTGTGTCCCTGTCTTGCTTTTATTTTTATTTACTCTTCCGCTGCACTAACGCTCTGAGTAGATTGAAAGTTTTACGAAGTTTTCACGACAAGATTTTCACGATCGATATTCACCCCCCCTCTATCGACGGCACCGGTCCTACAGATTGATTTGCCAATGGACGAAGCTGGTCGGAGATCTCCCATAATCCTAACTGGTCGACAACACTAACTTTCATATCAGGCCCAGGTTGGGCTTGATATTTTTCTCATGTTATGCATGTATCTATCTAACAAAAGAAGAAAGAGAAGAGTAAAGAGAATAAAATATATGAAAAAGAGGGAGGAATGAGAAAATAGGAGAAAAAAAAGAGAAGATAGATTATATGCATAAAAGAGAGGAAAAGAAAAAGTGATTGCTATACCTTAATTAAGGGTAAAATGAAAAAATCTTGTACTTTTGATATGATAGAAGGGTAAAATGAAAAGAGTATTGAAAAAATATGTCTTTTGACAAGTATTAAAATAACTTATGTTTTTTAATTAATTCAAAAAGTTAGATGTACTTTTGAGTAAAATACCTTATATATTAAGCCCTCGCGTCAAGACCCACCTCTTCTCTAATTTATTTAATGGTCACTCTACGTGACTACGAGGCCATCTACCTAGCTACTAGTGAGAATTAGTCAAAACGGATAGTTATGAATAGTTCTGAGATCGAGACATCCACCAACCGAATTAGTGAAATCGGATAACTGATTAAAATAAATAGAAATGCGACCATTTATATGCCTGATATGGAATAGGTTTGATTCTTCCCTCGTGTTTTTGAATGGTTAATATTAATATATTGATCTAATTCATCTTTACAAGGGTAAGATGGACTTATCAACTTAAATTACTAATTTTAATATTTAATAAAGGCTGGGTTTTTTTTTAAATAGCCATTCACTCATTACATCTCAAAACTAAATTGATTTAATTTAACTTTTTTCTTACATAAACCAAAATTAAAATACTATTTTACTTTCCTATCTTTGCTCAAGGACTATAAGTCCTCCCTGTGCTAGTTCAGTAGATCGGGGTTTCCCTGCCCTCAGAGTTTAGAAGTCTAAGGAATGTTAGAAATTCATCTTCGTATTACAGCCGGGCCGTTAGGTCATTATGTGTATTATTGTTTGTACTTTCGAATTTATTCGGATAGTGGATAGAAAATTTTTGTAAAATTAAGATCAAGATACTTCGATTATAAACTAAAGAACTATGTAACTCCTTAGTCATGAAATTCTGATGATTTATAATAAGACCTTGAACATTGGTATTGTGTGCTCATTATTTTTTTATTTATTTTTAATTTAGTTATTTGTTGAAAATTTCAAACTGATTAATTCAGGAAATAAGTCGTTCAATTTCATGGAAGTTTTCCCTCAATTATCCAGTTAAATATGAGAATCGCATATGGATTTTGACAATCAATTTAATATCATAAGTGGTTTGAACATCATAGACATATGATATCACCTATGAAAAATTCAAATTCTTATTATACATGAGTCAGTCCTTTTGGTCCTCTTACCATTCATTTAATATAATTAGAATGTTCGGATCAAATCCTTAGATAAATCAAATTAAAAATTATTAGAATAATTTTATTATAATTATTAGAATAATTCTCTTACATTATTAGAATAATTATAATAATTCTGTTATAATTATTCTAATAAAGCTATTTTAATTATTCTAATAATTCTATTCAACGAATCAGTTAACGAAATATTTTTATAGACTATATATATTGTATTGTCCTTAGAGATAAGGATTAATAAATAAGATTTTATTATTATTCAACCACAATATTCCAATATGGTATCTTGAGATGGAATAGAGATGACAAAAGATGATTTGTTAGTCCTTAGCATCCCAATAATATAATTTATCCCAGAATCAATATGGTATAAAACTTGCGATAATAAAAACTTAACCACTATGATTTTATGATCAGATTGTGAGCTCATGGTATACTTATGACCATGAAATTGCTGTTGTCGGTCGATCAAATTTCATACCCATATTATGACCAAGATTAGACGGTCATTTCCTAAACTTAATTAATATGATTTAATAAATTGTCAATTTTTAAATTTACAAGATAAAATTATTTATTATTCAATTTTAGAAAATTTTTATTTAGTACAATTATGGGTTTTCGATATATCAATAATATTAACATATTTCAATATATTTCCATAAATATGATATAATAAAAATTCGATATTTTCCCCTAATATACTACCCTTTTAAAACTCTTTCTAAAATATTTCATAATTAATACTCATAATAAAATACACCATGACGTAACTTATAGAACAGGTTACTACGATCTAAAAATTATTAACTTAAATATTTTAAATCATTAACATCGTCAAAGAAATTTTTATTTAAAAAAATTAATTTTATTAAAAAAACTTACACGTCTATTAATATCATTAAATATATATATGGGAAAATTTGAAAAAACTCCCCAACATCAAATTGGACTTTGCATACACTCCCCAATCGAAAATTTCTTTGCATGCACTCCCTGATGAGATTGACAAGACAGTTTTGTATGTTATTTTTTTTATCAGTATAAAAGAGTAAAAATTCAGTATAAATCGTAATGATTTGAGTATAAATTGTTTAAGATTGAGTACTAATTTAAGAAATTTGAGTATTATTTAAAAAAATTTGAGTATACATTATTTCAGTATATAGTAAAAATTTCAGTATACATTATCAAAATTTAAATATGAATTGATTTAAATTGAGTATTATTTGAAAAAATTTGAGTATAAAATTTAGAAATTTGAGTATGTGAGGTTGCATCCACCACATCAAGATTTTCACACGAGGTGTCATCGAAATTTTATACTCAAATTTCATAAATTAGTACTCAATCTCAAACAATTTATACTCAAATCTTTATAATGTATACTGAGTTTTCACTCTTTTATACTCACCACATCAAGATTTTCACATGAGAGGTCACCGAAACTTTGTACTCAAATTTCTTAAATTAGTACTCAATCTCAAACAATTTATACTCAAATATTTATAATGTATACTGAGTTTTTACTTTTTTATACTCAATCTATCAGGGAGTGAATGCAAAGAATTTATTAAGTGGGGAATGCATGCAAAGATCAGTTTGGGATTGGGGAGTTTTCTCCAATTAACCGTATATATATTAACTTTATTTTTCATGCCGTTGCTTTTCCTCTTCTTCTCATGGCTTCTTTGTTCCCTCTCACTCTCGGACTCCTCTCCTTCCTTCCCTTCCACTCCCTCGCCGGATACATCGCCGCCGAGTTCCTTTATCCCAATTTCTCCGCTACTCGCTTCGATTTCGTCGACGGTGTCTTCCTCTCGTCCTCCACCTTCTCAGTCGCCTTCCAAAACCCTGGCGACCAGGATTCCCGATACTATGTCGTCGTCCTACACGCCAGCTCCAGGGCCGCCGTCTGGACCGCCAACCCTGCGGCTCCCGTGCCCCCATCCGCCACTCTCTCCCTCACGGCGTCCGGACTCGCCCTCTCCTTCGCCAACGGATCGGCCGCCTGGTCGACCCCTCGCCTTTCAGCAGCCGCCGCCGCCCTCCAGCTGCTCCCCTCAGGCGAGCTCCGTCTCCTCGACGCCGCAAACGCCACCCTTTGGTCCTCCTTCGATTACCCAACCGATACGCTTCTTCCTAACCAGCTCCTCCCCGTCTCTTCCCTGCTCACTTCCGCCGCCGATGAAAACGACCCGGCTCCCGGTGACTACCGCCTCCTCGTCACCCCCGACAACGCCGTGCTCCAGTGGGCCCCGACCTCGCAGCTCTACTGGTCAATCTCCTCCGACGCACGTTCCGTGAAAGATTCCAACTTGCAGATTGCTTACCTCTCCGTCAACGCTACAGGGATTTACCTCCTCGCCGGCGACCAGAAAACTACCGTCTTTGAGATGATCTTGCCCCGGCCGGCTTCGTCCTCCAACGGGTTCCACATGGCAAAGCTAGACCATACCGGTCGGTTTCGGATGATGAGTTTCACGCCGAATGAGTCCCCACCGGCCGCCTTCCGCGACACCGATCTCATGGCGCCGAGCAACAACTGCGATCTCCCCAACATATGTGGCTCGCTGGCCCTCTGCGTCCCGTGGGCCAACAACAACTCCATCTGCAGATGCCCGGATTCTTTCAGTGCGTCGGGTAACGGATGCTCCCCTGTCAGCAGCTCTGTTTTGGCGAATTCCTCCTCATGCACTGACGATGGTGACGCTGGATCACCGCCGTCATTTATGAGCTTGGGAAGCCGAATTGGCTACTTGGGGGCTAAATTCTCCACGCCTAACACTTTCGAACAGAGCATTTCGACTTGCCAAGATCAGTGTTCCGCCACTTGCTCCTGTCTCGGCTACTTATACAGAGCCTCGTCCAAGTCGTGTTATTTCCTTCAAAACCGAATCGGCTCCCTATTTTCCGTTGAGACGGTAAACAGCGACGCGACGCCCATTGTCTATGTCAAGACATTTGGCCGGACATCATCACCACCTTCCTCTCCCACCCGTTTGGTCACCGTCTTATTACCAGCCACCGCAACGATTCTGCTGGTGATCTCGATTGCCATCATATTCTTCTTTGCAAGGTGGAGAAGGAACAAGCGCAGGAGAAGAGACGAGACGCGGACCAAGTCAATCTCCATAGGGCAGAAGTGGCCGACGCTTGCCAAGTTGTCCAACGACGAGGAGGAGGAGAAAGAGGAAGAGATTGCGATCCCCGGCCTGCCCACCCGGTACACCTACGCCGAGCTCGAAGAGGCCACCAACAATTTCCAGACGCTAATCGGCTCCGGAGGATTCGGATGCGTTTACAAGGGTCAACTCCTAGACAAGTCCCTCGTCGCCGTGAAGCGGATCAACGCCGGCAGCACGCAGCAAGGGCAGCAGGAATTCTGCACCGAAATCGCCGTCATCGGCAACACCCACCACGTCAACCTCGTCCGCCTCCGTGGCTTTTGTGCGGAGAGCCGCAATCGTCTGTTGGTCTACGAGTACATGAACCATGGCTCCCTCGACCGCGCGCTCTTTGGCCGTAGCTCCGGCCTGGACATCCTCGAGTGGAAGCAACGGCTCGACATCGCGGTGGGAGCCGCGCGAGGGCTCGCCTACCTCCACGCCGGATGCGAGCACAGGATCATCCACTGCGACGTGAAACCGGAGAACATCCTGATCCACGATCACAACCAGGTCAAGATTGCGGACTTCGGCCTGGCCAAGCTGATGAGCCCGGAGCAGTCCGGACTCTTCACCGTCATGCGGGGGACGCGGGGCTACCTCGCGCCGGAGTGGCTCACCAACACCGCCATCTCCGACAAGACCGACGTGTACAGCTTCGGGATGGTGCTGCTGGAGATTGTGCGGGGGCGGAAAAATCGGGTCGACGAAAGAGACCCAGAGTTGACCGGTACCCTTTTGCCGTACTTCCCGATGTTGGCGTTGGAGATGCACAAGCGGGGTAGGTACGAGGAGTTGGCGGACCCGAGACTGAAGGGGAAGGTTAACTGGGACGAGCTGGAAAGGATCGTCAAGGTGGCTCTGTGCTGCCTGCACAAGGAGCCGGGGAGCCGGCCGAGAATGACGATGGTAGCGGCGATGCTGGAAGGGACGGTACCGGTCGGCGAGCCGCGGTTGAGGTCGCTGCACTATTTGAGGTTTTACGGACGTGGGACAGAGGGATCGCTCCTGAGTCGAGGGGGGTCGGCCACGAGCACAACTAGTGCCGAGTCATCGACGTCGTCGCCGCCGATTTCCTACTTGTCGTCGGTGGAGGTGTCTGGGCCGAGATAGCAGAGGCCCATGCCAACGTTTAAAATTAGATCAATGTGTGTTTTTATCTTTTAAAAACCTAGAGGTTAATAAAAATTACGTAAAATGTGAGGGTGCACTCTGAAATTGTCTCTTATTCTTTACCCAAACAATGGGAATGGCGCATAGAAATAGGAAATAGCCGACGGAAGAAGAGAGTGGGAATTGAATCGCTGATGGCCAATCTACTGTACCACGTCTTCGCCTTCCTCGGCTTGTTCTCCTACGGCCTCTACCACCTCATTTCCGCCGTCCGATCTTATCACACCTCCTCCTCCTCCTCCTCCTCCGCCTCCCCTCGTCTGGCCGTCGCCACCGAACACGCCGCCCGCCCTTACTACCCCCTTGCCCTATCGGCCCACCGCCATAACCTCCTACGCCACCTCCCCCTCTACCTTTCCTTCCTCTTTCTATTCGTTGCGGTCGTCGCCAACGTTCTCCTCTCCGCCGGCGATGCGCGCGCCGATGCCCAGCGCTTCTCCTTTCTCGAGTCCGCCTCCGCGCTCCTTTTCTTCCTCCTCTCCCTCTCCCTCACCCTCTTGTTGCCTCTCCCAACGGACCTCATCTTCCTTCTCGCCGCCCTCGCGTTTGCCCTTCTCTCCGCTGCCTCCGCCCATTCCTCCGCCGTTGGCCAGCAATCGGAACTCCAGTCCAAGTGCGACGCCCTCTCGTCTCTCATATTTTCTGTCTCTGCCGCTGCTGCGCTTGCCCTAGCCGTTGCCCCGAGGCTCTTCATCGCGGAGCTGGTCCTCTCCGCCTCCATTGCCCTCCAGGGTCTCTGGTCGCTGCAGGCTGGCTTCTCCCTCTATGTCGAGGCCTTCATTCCCGAGGGATGCCATCGACTACTGGGCGTTCGATACATCTCCACCAGCTGCGATCTTGAGGACTCGCGTATCCGTGCCTTCGCGATCCTGGATCTGGCCTTTACAGTCCACGCCATCCTCATCGCCGCCGTCACCTCCGTCGTGTATGTTTCGTTGAACCCGGCTCCCGTCGTCGTTGGGGGCCTTGTACGGAGGCACAATGGAGGCTCTTACGAGGCTCTGACAACGTTGTCGTCCACCGGTGCTCTCTCAGATATGGATCACATGCAGATGAAGGTTCTCTCCAAGAGCTCGACGCAGGCCTGAGCTAAGTAACCTTTCTCTTTTATCCCTGATGTTGTTTCCTTTAACCCTAAAACACAGAAAAAAAATAAAAAAAGAGTAACCATAAAGCAATTAGCTTTTTGATTGGACGTTTACTGCAATTAACATCGATGCGTGTCGATTGAGAGAGGCTCTTAGATTTAAATATTGAGGTTTCGGATGGTGATTGCCTCAA
>JAGFNQ010004206.1:68021-96478 GCA_024364735.1 Boesenbergia rotunda
CTCATCTTGTGCCCTCAGTCGACACCTATACTCTAGGCCCTCAGTCGGCCTCCTCATCTTGTGCCCCCAGTTGGTGTTCGTCGTGACTCACCAGAACAACCACTCCCTGACACAAGACTAGCAGAAGGAATATGGTATCAACGCAAGTAAAGCATCATCCCGGCATTAATCGCAAGCATCTCGCTGATGCCATAATCTCCCTGCCATATCCTGAGCCCCGTACCCAGACCACATATCTTTGTGTCAGGTCGAGTGGCGCCCAACGACACTAACCATTAAGTTGACAGTGCCCTTTTCCTTATTCCGATGTGCAACACCTTACCCTGCCCCCTTTGGGTATGTCTTGCCCTATCCTCGCTACGAGACAAAAGGTGGCAGGCTGGGCAGCAACTGTCAGCTTCCCCGGCTATATAAGTCGCTCCGCTCCACGCGACCCAGGTACGCGCAATAGTGATTTTGCTACTATTGCATTGCCTTCTGCTTTCCACTCTCGAAGACTGACTTGTCCGTCGGAGTACCTTGCCGGGGACTTTTCCCGACGGGTTCTGACGGTCCTTATCTTGCAGGTTAGGAGTGAGCTTTCGCGGCCAACCCGGTGATTCGTGATCCCCGGAGGGCCATCTCACTCTTGGAGAGTCCACCTCACTTCGTGACAAGATCAAATTTGGCGCTAGAAGGAGGGTACTTTGCCTGATCGGAAGTGAAGATGGAGGATCCCAACCGAGTCATGATGACCGTCACCCGTGAGGAATATGAAGCCCTGATGGCTGCTCGAGCTCGGAGGACTCCTCAAAGGCCTTCGCAAGCCGTTAGCCAGGTGCCCACGTTCCCAGAGCCGGTGGCACACCGGCTATCAGGAGGTCAAGGAAGGCTCACTCGACCTGAGAGTGGCGACGCACCCTTTCCCGCAGCCTTCTACCGGGACCAGGATGAGGGAGCCGACTCAGCCGAGGCTTCCGCATCTAACTAGATGCATGCATCGCTGCCCGACAGGGGAAAGGCCCCGGCCGACCCTTCTCCCTCTATCTTGGTACACAGTCCCTTCTCCTATTGGATCTTGGAGGATCTTGTTCCCCGTCATCTCCGCTTCTTCAAGATCCCCGAGTACGCGGGGACCACCGACCCAGAGGAGCACCTGATGAAGTTCGAGAGCACTGCTCTGCTTCATCAATATTCGGAAGGTGTCAAATGTCGAGCCTTCCTAACCACTCTCTCTGGCCCAGCCTAAAGATGGTTCGACCGACTCCTAGATGGGTCGGTCACCGGCTTTGAGGAGCTCAGGAGGTTTTTCCTCCAATACTTCGCCAGCAGCAGGAGGCACCACAAGACGAGCCTCAACCTGTTCGCTCTGAAGTAGGGCCTAAAGGAAACTATTCGGGCCTACATTAAAAGATTCAACGGCGTGGCCCTGGACGTGCCCACAGCCACGCCTAAGGTCCTGGTCAACACATTCTCCCAAGGACTACAGGAGGGAGGCTTCTTTCGCTCGCTGATCAGGAAGCCCCCGAAGGACTTCGACAGTCTGTTGGGCAAAGCTGTCAAGTATATCAACGTCGAGGAGGCCCAGGCCGCTCGGAAAAAGGAGTCGGTCAACCCTGCACCTCCCAACCCTGCCCAGAACACTAGGTCTCTAGGCGGACCTATTCGCAGCCCACGCAGACCCATTGACCAAGTGGGAGGAGAAAGGCGACACATGTAACAAGTGGACCAGGGGTGTCTCCCGACCCGATGGAGACCATACTGCATATTCCACCAAAGCCACGACCACGCCACCGAGGAGTGCCGGCAGGCTGGCCGAGATCGGGCTCTGGCCCCACGTGGATGGGGACGACAAGCATCCCTGGGGCGCGGCTCAGGCAGAGGAGGTCGGGCCATCAACCCCGTCGCCGAGGAACTCTGAGGAAACCCCCCGGTTGCCCGCAACCTATTCCCTTAAGGGAACCGGGCTAAGGCCGAGGAAATGGAGGAGGAGCAGTCTAACTAGCAGAACGCTGTCCGGGGAGGCATAAATGTCATCTCGAGCGGACCAACTGGAGGAGACTCCAACCGAGCCAGGAAGGCACAAGTGCGTCGGTTGGAATTCATCAAGTCGGCACCAGCTCGACGCAGGCAGTGGGCCCCTAGATTAGTTTCGGGCCCCAAGATCTGCAGGGACTAGAGGTCCCGCATGATGACGCGTTGGTCATCACGGTCGTCATCACTAACTACCAAGTCCACCGAACCATCGTGGACACGGGAAGCTCGGTCAACATCCTATACAAGAAGGCGTTCGACCAACTTCAGATAGAGATGTCCCAGCTGGACTTGGTGGTGACCCCGTTGTTCGGGTTCAAGGGGAATCAAGTGCAGCCAATCGGCCACATCCGACTGGTCATTTCCTTAGGCGAGGAGCCGCTGAAGAGGACCAGATGGTCCACTTTCCTGGTGGTCGACGCTCCCTTGGTCTACAACGCCATTCTGGGCCGACCGACCCTCAATGAATTCCAAGCCGTTGCCTCCACCTTCTACCTGAAGGTTAAGTTCCCGGTCGGGGACAAGGTAGGAGAAGTCAGGGGTGACCAAAGGGTGGCCCGGAGGTGTTATGTCGACGACGTCCGGGTGGAGAGTCAGAAGGCGCCATGCCCCTTCTCAGACTGCAATATGGTTCAGCCCTCGCCATGGGCTGAGCTGCGAGAAGATAAGGAGGAGGTCCAACTTCTGCCCGAACGGGAGGAAGCTCGAGTCAAGATCGCAACTGGGTTGCCCGAGGAGTTGAGAGAGCTCTTGCTGGAATGCCTGGCTCAAAACCAAGACGTGTTCGCCTGGTCAGTCAAAGAGCTGAAGGGCGTTCGACCGGAGGTGGCGGAGCATCACCTCCACGTATATCCCCATGCTCGGCCCGGTAAGTAGAGAAAGCGGGACTTTAGCACTGAGCAGAATAAAGTGATCCAGGCCGAGATCGAAAAGCTGCTAGAAGCCGGCCACATTCGGGAAGTGTAGTTCCTAGCTTGGCTGGCCAACGTAGTGTTGGTGCCCAAGCCAGACAATAAGTGGAGAGTCTGCATCGACTTTCGGGACCTCAACAAAGCATGCTCGAAAGACTGCTACCTTCTGCCTCGGATAGATCAGATGGTAGATTCGACGGCCGACAGTGAATTTATCTCGATGTTGGACGCATACCAAGGGTATCATCAGGTGCCCCTAGCTGCTAACGATCAAGAGAAAGTTAGCTTCATCACGACAGACGGTACTTACTGCTACACCATCATGCCATTCAGCTTAAAGAACGCTGGAGCTACATATCAGCGAATGATGAATAAAGTCTTCCGGGCTCAGATCGGGCAGAACATTGAGGTGTACATGGATGACATCCTGATCAAGTCCACCCGAGCGGGAGATCTGGTAGCTGATGTCGAGGAGACATGCCTGACATTGCGTAGATACGGGCTCAAACTGAACCCTGCTAAGTGTCTCTTTGGCGGTTGGAGCAGAAAATTTCTCGGGTACATTGTGACAGAGCGGGGTATCGAAGCCAATCCGAGTAAGGTCAGGGCCCTGCTGGGCATGCCCCCACCAAGAAACCTCCGAGAGGCACAACGACTCACCGGGCGGATCACAGCACTGTCCTGGTTCATCTTCCGATCGGCTGAGTGAGGGCTTCCATTCTTCAAGACCCTCTGCAAAGAAACCAAGTTCCAATGGGACGCCGACTGTGACAAGGCGTTCGAAGAGCTTAAGGTGTACCTCGCCGAGTTGCCCGTATTAGCCAAGCCCGAGGTCGAGGAAATTATGTACGTGTATTTAGCTGCCTCGTCCGACTTCGTCAGCCTGGTTTTGGTCCGGCTGGAGGGGGCCGAGCAACAACCAGTGTACTTTTTCGCCCACCTACTGAAGGGAGCCGAGTGTCGCTATACGACACTCGAAAAATTGACGTATGTGTTACTGTTGGGCGCTCGGAGGCTTCGACGGTACTTCTTGGCGCACCCCATTGTGGTCTTGACCAACAGTAATTTGGGCCGAGTGGCCTCTAATCCAAAAGCGTCGGGCCGACTGATCAAATGGACTACCGAGCTGAGTGAATATGACATTCAATACCAGACTTGGCCAGCCATCAAAGCCCAGGCCTTGGCAGATTTTTTAAGTGAGCTGCACTCGAAGGAGGTGGAAGAAGCTTGGCAAATTTATGTAGACGGCTCATCGGCCAGGTCAGGCAGTGGAATTAGCATCCTGATGATATCTCCCGAAGGGGAGCAGTTGTATTTGTCGGTCTGACTGGACTATCGGGCCACAAACAATGAGGCTGAGTATGAAGCCCTCATATCTGGATTGCAAGCTGCCAAGCATGTGGGGGCTGTAGGATCGATGCACGTGAGAGGGGGGGTGAATCACGTGACTTTAAAAAATTAAATCAGAGTGCTTTAAAGAGCGTGCACAGCGGAAATGAAAGAGACGAAAAACAAACACGCAAACACGAACGATTTTTACTTCGTTCGGAGCCTTCGGCGACTCCTACTCGAAGGCCCAGGTCCCTCGGACCTTTCCGTTGGGCAATCTACTAAAACTCTCTATCGGTCAACCCCGATAGAGTAGGCGAGTACAAATGAATTGAAAGTGTGACAACCCCACACTTTCAAGTAATTAAGTGCAATAAAGTATTAAAAGAAATTCTTCTTTTTACCGACGTCCGGAGTAGGTCGACTCTTTCGGGGCAGCGGGACGTCGTCGGCTCGAAGTGTAGCGTTTCCGGAGCAAGGCGCGAGCGTAGAAGAACTTGAAGGCTTTGAAAAGAATGTTGTTCTTTGAAGAGGGTCGAGGCCCTCTTTATATAGGGCAGGGGGCGCCCGACATGCTCGGGGCGCCCCCCACGTGGCTGTAGATCCGGCGATGCTCCGGTCAGAGCTAATCTCGTCTACTTCGGGATTGCTTTTGACTGGGGCGCCCGACGCGCGCGGGGCGCCCGTTTGACCGGTCAAAATCCCATCTTCTGGCTTCGCGAGGGCGAGCTTCGGCAGCTGGCAGTGAGGTGGCACAGGGGGCGCCCGATTCAAGCGGGGCGCCCCGAATAGCGCTGCTGTCGGGGCGTTTACCTCTCCGCGGACTTGGGTTGACTCTGGGGCGCCCGACACACCCGGGGCGCCCTGCTCAGCTACGGCCTCACTCCTTTGAGGCTCTCTGAGCTGCAGAAACACAGTCCTTCGGTCCTGCATCCAGGATTAGTCCAAAACAAGGATAGCACAATTTTATATGGACTAAAATAAGATATAATTCTAAGTTAATTAGATCCTGTCTCCCAGACCAGGATCTAACCAGGACTCAACTTAGATCACCTAAATGGGTCTAAGTTGGACCGCGCCTAAAGTCCAAGATTGGACTCGTCCTCACTGGGTCGCTCCTCCAGTGACTTACCTTACTTACCCTTTTGTGCAGCTCTACTTGACTTCTTGACCCTACCAGGACTTCCTGCCAAGGCTCAACCACCTTGGTCTTCCTGCCAAGTCTCAACCAACTTGGTCTTCAGCCAGTTGTCAGGTCCCGCGGACCCAACTGGACTTCCCGCCAGGACTCAACCATCCTGGACTTCAGCCTGGTGTCTGGTCCTAAGTCTTTCAATCCTGCACACTTGGTAAAGAGGTTAAACACACACAACCCTAACTTTAACCACTTTGTCATACATCAAAACCCGAGTTTGACCGTTAGTGCAAACTGCACCAACAATCTCCCCCTTTTTGATGTATTGACAACTCAGGTTAAAGTTAGAGAAAAACTAGCAGATACATGCAAGTAAATAAAAGATAAGCATGAAAGTACATGGTGCAAGATTAAGTAGCAAATAGAATTTTCTAAGCTTTAACCCTACTCTCCCCCTTTGTCATTCATCAAAAAAACATACGTATATCAAGTTACGGAGAGTAGGATCCAAAGCTAAGTGATAGGGAAAACTAGACTTAGGCAAAATAGATTAAGTAAGATAAATAGCCTAAGTAAAAAAAAAAACTCCCCCTAAATCAATTAACTTAGCTTTCAAAACTAACAATTAGTTTTCAACAACATTATTTTTCAAATGAATTAGAAATATTTTCAAAGTTAGTTTTCCAAGTTAATTTTCCAACTATTCTTAAAAATAATTTTCCAAGTTAGTTTGAACTCCCCCTTAACTTGATAAGCCCTTAGAATTCCTTGTCAATTTCAAGGTAAACATTCTATTATGTCCTAGGGATATCCAAACTACAAATAAAAATATTTCAAAAGAATCATTTTTGGAAGTAAATCAATCAAAATATTTTGATACTTTCTAGTATAAGAACAAGCTAATAGTGAATTTTCAAAAAATATAAGTGTTTTTATTTTAAAGTTAATTTGAAAATAGTTTATCAAGGAAAATTAGTAAAATTTGAAAAAGGAGATTTGCAAGACCCAAAAATACGGATTTTTAATGCTAAATAGGAATTGCAAGGAACTATTTATAAGCATAATCCTAATATTTTTCAAACAAAACAGTAAAAATAAAACATGTATGACATCTCTTATTATTATTATTTTCAAATGATAATAAGAATATCTTTGAAAGCACAAAAAAATTGAAAATAAGTTTTGAAAAGAATATAATTGAAAGAATAAAAAAACTTTAAAAAATAGTATTTTTTTTTAAAACAGTTATTTTCAAATATGTTATAAGGGATTTGCCAAAAAGATGTATAGAAATATTTTCCCTCCCCCTCAACTCGATATTCTCCATAAGTCCTTAGGGGTAATTTCGTAAAAGAACAAGCAGAAAGAGAAAAGGAAACAAAAGAGTTTTTTTTTTTTTTTGTTGGATTAGGTGTAGGCTTAATTAAGCCTTTAGTGTGGGTTTGCTTTTAGGTTTGGTTTAATTAGGTTTGGATTCATTAGATTTAAGTTTGGTTTAATTAAAGTTTCATTAGGTTAATTATATTTAAGTTTGGTTTAATTAAAGTTTTTAGTTAAGTTGGTTAAGGTTGGTTGGGTTGATAAATTTTAATTAAACATTAAAAATTATGTTAAAGTTTTAAAATTATGATTTTAATTGAAGTAATATTTAAAGTTTAATTTTAATTACAATTAAGAATTAAAGTTTAATTTTAATTAGGATTAAGAATTAAAGTTTAATTTTAATTAGGATTAAGAATTAAAGTTTAATTTTAATTAGGATTCAATTTTGGTAAAATTAAATTAAGATTTAATTAAGAGTTAAAGTTTGATTTTAATTAAGATTAAGATTAAAATTTAAATAATTAAGATTTTTAATTAAACTTAAGGTTAAGGTTTAATTAATTAAGAATTTTAATTAAGATTAAGGTAAAATTTTAATTACAAACTTTAGTTATTTGGGGATTAAAGTTAGAGGTATTTAAATGAAGTTTTAATAAAGGGTTGAAGTTCAATTAGGTAAAATTTTAGGGGTTAAAATTTAATTTGGTCAAATTTTAAATAAATTAACGTTAGTTAAGATTTAATTAAAGATTCAAGGTTAATTCATTGGAGTCTGAATAAAGATTGAAATTCTAATTAATTAAGGATTAAAGTTGATTAAGGATTAAAGTTTATTAGGGATTCAAGTTTAATTAATTAAGGATTAAAATTTGATTATGTAAAGAGTTAGAGTTTTAATTATATAAAATTTAATTAACATAAAATTTTAATTTAATTAAAGTTAATTTAAGTAAAGTTTGATTATGCAAATTTTAGTTAAAGTTAAAGTAGAATTTAATTAAGGTTAATTTTTAATTTATGTTGAAATTTAATTAGTTGAATTTTTAATTAAGGATTTAATTAGGTGAAAAATTAAGATTTAGATTAAGTTAAAATATGATTTAATTAAGAATTTTAAAGTTTAATTTTAACATTTAAATAAGATTCAAATTTATAAATACGATTAAAATATTTAATTTAGTGAAAAGAAAGTAAAATTTTATCGGTTAAAATTTAATTAGGTAACGGTTAGGTTAAAATACCCATGTTTCAAATTTTATTGTCTCTAATCATCTCACTCAGTCTAATATTGTCAATCAAAGGGATCCTATCGTTTGTGTGAGATGAGCTTGAATTTGAATTTTAATTTTAAATTTGAATTTGAATTTTAATTTTAATTTTAATTTTAATTTTAATTTTAATTTTAATTTTAATTTTAATTTTAATTTTAATTTTAATTTTAATTTTAATTTTTGAATTTGAATTGAATTTGAATTTGAATTTTAATTTTTGAATTTTAATTTAAATTTTAATTTTTGAATTTGAATTATCAATCAATAATTTAAATTTGGTTATCCTTATTCATCTCACTCGGTCTAAGTTATCAATCAAGGGAGTCTTATGATTTTGTGAGATGATTTTGAGTTTGATTAGAAAAGTTAACTTGACCTTGTGTTAGATCCAAGTTTAACAAGTAGTAATTTAAAAGTACACTTCAATAATTGGCTTCCAGGCCATGGCGAGGCACAGTGGCCTTCTTTGTCCGAAGCCTTATTGGAGCAACAACCATTTTCTAGGCAAAGCCGCTTAAAGAAGTTGAACTTTTAACTTACTCATTGAAAACCTTGGTACTAAATAGTACAAGATTCAAATTAACTTTGAAGCTAATCCTAAGTGCCCACCTGGGCAAAGGCTGATTTTGAGGTGCCAACTAGTTTGGTGCCTCCCCTTGGATTATAGGTTGAGTGCTTTGGGTTGTTAAAGTGGACTCTTAAATTTTCTTTGAATTTTGAATTAGTTAAATTTTTTAATTTGTCTTTATTAGGAATTTTTGTAATGCTTAAATTATTGTTGGGTTTTAATCTCGAATTACCCAAGTTTGTAATTTTCAGTTTTGAAGAATTATTAATTAACTTGGGTTTATTTTCAAGTTTAATGGTTTTTGAATTTTCGAAAATAATTGAACTATTAACTGAGTTAAAAACTTTATTTAGATAAACATTGATTTTATCGAGGGTTAGATTTTCACAATCTGAATTAACTTGGTCAATGTTTTGTTTAACCAAGTCAGAGTTGAGTTTGTTCTGGTCTGAAAAGTCTAAAATATTGCAGGAAGTTTTTAACAAAATGTGCATTTCGGGAGGATTTATAGAGATATCTAATTTATTACAAGAACCTTCTACACAGTCAGATATTTCAGAGATTTGCTCAGAATCATGCAAGACATTTGTATTAATAATACTAGGGGTATTCTTGTAATTTACCTCAATCGCATCCCCTAATTTAGTAGGCTTTACCGTTGGTTCAGGCTCGACCTTAGTTGCAAATTGGACTTGATCTTCCATCTTTAAATTTGGTTCTGCGATTGATTTAGTAGACTCATCTTCAGCTTTAAGGTTAGGCTCATCCAGCTCCTTCAAATTCTCGTGCAATTCATTCAGCCGAGTCCATAGGTCATATGCGTTGTTATACTTTTCCAGTCTGCAGGAAATTTTGTTAGGCAAAACTGCACAAATTAATTTATTTACCTGCTTGTTCAGTTCATCATTTTGAGATTGGTATCTCAGGGCTAACACGTAGTCGAAGTCTTGACTGCCCAAGAAGATCTCCATTGATCGTCTCCAATAGTCGAAATCTTCTGGATAGTAGTGTGGGGGCTCGTTGACATTTCGCCCTTGCATCTTATTTTGCGCCATTTAGAAATCTTGCACACAAAAAATAGACCAAACAAAGTCCCAAGACTAGGTCTTGGATTAGTAGTGCCGGCAGATATAAATATATAAAAATAAAATGACCAACTCGAATGGTGTTGCACCAAATTCGTGTAAAATCGATCGATAAAAAAAAACTAATATATAAATATTGATAATAATATCAGATTTAGACTGTGAGCAAAAAAAAATCACAGACAACGATAAAAACTGGATTTCCCCCGGCTCTTACGGTGGTTGCACCGATAGAGAGCGTACCAGGCTCTGATACCACTTGTAGGATCGATGCACGTGAGAGGGGGGGTGAATCACGTGACTTTAAAAAATTAAATCAGAGTGCTTTAAAGAGCGTGCACAGCGGAAATGAAAGAGACGAAAAACAAACACGCAAACACGAACGATTTTTACTTCGTTCGGAGCCTTCGGCGACTCCTACTCGAAGGCCCAGGTCCCTCGGACCTTTCCGTTGGGTAATCTACTAAAACTCTCTATCGGTCAACCCCGATAGAGTAGGCGAGTACAAATGAATTGAAAGTGTGACAACCCCACACTTTCAAGTAATTAAGTGCAATAAAGTATTAAAAGAAATTCTTCTTTTTACCGACGTCCGGAGTAGGTCGACTCTTTCGGGGCAGCGGGACGTCGCCGGCTCGAAGTGTAGCGTTTCCGGAGCAAGGCGCGAGCGTAGAAGAACTTGAAGGCTTTGAAAAGAATGTTGTTCTTTGAAGAGGGTCGAGGCCCTCTTTATATAGGGCAGGGGGCGCCCGACATGCTCGGGGCGCCCCCCACGTGGCTGTAGATCCGGCGATGCTCCGGTCAGAGCTAATCTCGTCTACTTCGGGATTGCTTTTGACTGGGGCGCCCGACGCGCGCGGGGCGCCCGTTTGACCGGTCAAAATCCCATCTTCTGGCTTCGCGAGGGCGAGCTTCGGCAGCTGGCAGTGAGGTGGCACAGGGGGCGCCCGATTCAAGCGGGGCGCCCCGAATAGCGCTGCTGTCGGGGCGTTTACCTCTCCGCGGACTTGGGTTGACTCTGGGGCGCCCGACACACCCGGGGCGCCCTGCTCAGCTACGGCCTCACTCCTTTGAGGCTCTCTGAGCTGCAGAAACACAGTCCTTCGGTCCTGCATCCAGGATTAGTCCAAAACAAGGATAGCACAATTTTATATGGACTAAAATAAGATATAATTCTAAGTTAATTAGATCCTGTCTCCCAGACCAGGATCTAACCAGGACTCAACTTAGATCACCTAAATGGGTCTAAGTTGGACCGCGCCTAAAGTCCAAGATTGGACTCGTCCTCACTGGGTCGCTCCTCCAGTGACTTACCTTACTTACCCTTTTGTGCAGCTCTACTTGACTTCTTGACCCTACCAGGACTTCCTGCCAAGGCTCAACCACCTTGGTCTTCCTGCCAAGTCTCAACCAACTTGGTCTTCAGCCAGTTGTCAGGTCCCGCGGACCCAACTGGACTTCCCGCCAGAACTCAACCATCCTGGACTTCAGCCTGGTGTCTGGTCCTAAGTCTTTCAATCCTGCACACTTGGTAAAGAGGTTAAACACACACAACCCTAACTTTAACCACTTTGTCATACATCAAAACCCGAGTTTGACCGTTAGTGCAAACTGCACCAACAGGGGCTACTCGAGTGATACTTCACTCCGATTCCCAGTTAGTCACACAACATGTGGTCGGTCGATTTGAAGTCAATAGCGATCGGTTGCAGGCCTTCATAGAGGCTTATGAGAAACTGAAGGCTGAGTTTTAGGAGGTGCATATTCAGAAGATTCCCCGAGAAAGCAACTTCAAGGCGGACGAGTTGGCAAAATTGGTCGGCTCGGTCGTTTCTTGGGTACTTCCTCAACCGGGTGGCCCAGCTCTCATGAACATGCAGATAGAGAGGCAAGCTAAGCTAGAGCTAGAATCTGATTGGAGAATTCCACTCATCACTTACCTCACGGAAGGAGTTGTGCCGGCTGATCGAGAAGAAGCTCGACTACTCAAGAAGCGAGTAGTTCAGTATACCATGGTCGGCGATGTGCTCTACAAGAGGTCCTTTGCCTGACCCCTACTCAAGTGCCTGGGTGAAGAGGACGCAGACTATGTGCTGAGGGAGATTCACATGGGCATCTGCGGAAGCCATGCGGGAGCTCGAGCGGTGGCTCGGAAAGCACTACTAGCCTGTTACTACTGGCCAACCCTGCAGAAAGATGCAGACAAGTTGGTTTCCACTTGCCTGTCTTGCCAGAAACACCACTTCCTCCCACACCGACCCGTGGAGATGATGAAGGCATCGGCGGTTTCCTGCCCCTTTGACCAGTGGGGCATGGACATTGTGGGGCCCTTCCCGATCGCCGTGGCTCAGAAGAAGTTCCTGCTAGTGGCCATGGACTACTTTTCCAAATGGGTAGAAGCTGAGGCCCTGGCACGCATTACCGAGCAGGCCATGATCAAGTTCCTATGGAAAAACATCCTATGCCGGTATGGAATCCCCCATAAACTCGTCTCGGACAATGGGAGACAGTTTCAAGGCCGGAAGATACAAGAATGGTGCTCGGCGTATGGTATCAAGCAAGCCTTCACTTCCGTGGCATACCTGCAAAGCAACGGCCAGGCGGAGGTAGCCAACCGAGAGATCTTGAAAGCATTAAAGACCAAACTGGATCATGCGGGAGGAACATGGGTGGATGAACTCTCCAGTGTCTTATGGGCCCTGCGCACCATGCCTAAGGAAACCACAGGAAGCACGCCGTTCCAGCTGGTGTATGGAAGTGAAGCTGTAGTGCCTGTTGAAGTCGGCTGTGAGTCAGATCGACGAGCGGCCTACGATGAAGATAATGCTGAAAGGAGGCGCCTGGAGCTGGACCTGGTCGATGAGATTAGGGATAAGGCAGCCGCTCGGATGTTCGCGTACTGGCAGAAAATGAAGTAGAAATATGATCGGAGGGTGTTGCCGAGAACATTCCGGGTCGGAGACCTCGTCTGGAAAAGAATCAAGCCAGTGGGGGAGTCAGCAAGCTGGAGCCACAGTGGGGAGGACCTTTCAAAGTCGTGCAGAAGCTCGCCTCAGGAGCTTACTACTTAGAAAATGAGCAGGGGAAGAAGCTGGATCGACCATGGAGTGTGATCCACCTTCAACCCTATCGAGAGGCCGAGTGAAATCTTGTAATGCAAATGTACTGCTCAGGGCAATAATAGTGGAAAAACGTAGTCCTCACCCCACTCGCAAGTGCTCCAGATTCTCGCCTCGCCAGCGAGTTATAAGCGGACCGACTTCCGTGCCCCACTCTGCTCAGTGTCTTCGATCGGACGCGTGGCGGCCCACGCTCCTGAGAATCGGCCTGAGCAAGTGTCCAGACTCTCGTTCTCACGAGTTATAAATCGGGATCCGCTCCCACCACCCCTCGGATCGGCCCTCAGCCGGAAGCATGGCGACCCACGCTCCCTGAGTCTTGCCCGACTGAGAGTCCAGACTCTCACCTCACCAGCGAGTTATAAGCGGACCGGCTTCCGTGCCCCACTCTGCTCAGTGTCTCCGATCGAACGCGTGGCGGCCTGCTCCTGAGAATCGACCTGAGCAAGTGTCCAGACTCTCGTTCTCACGAGTTATAAATTGGGATCCGCTCCCATCCACCCCTCGGATCGGCCCTCAGCCGGAAGCGTGGCGACCCACGCTCCTTGAGTCTTGCCCGACCGAGAGTCCAGAATCTCACCTCGCCAGCGAGTTATAAGCGGACCGACTTCCATGCCCCACTCTGCTCAGTGTCTCCGATCGGACGTGTGGCGGCCCACGCTCCTGAGAATCGGCCTGAGCAAGTGTCCAGACTCTCGTTCTCACAAGTTATAAATCGGGATCCGCTCCCGTCCACCCCTTGGATCGGCTCTCAGCCAGACGCGTGGCGACCCGCGCTCCCTGAGTCTTGCTCGACCGAGAGTCCAGACTCTCGCCTCGCTAGCGAGTTATAAGCGGACTGGCTTTCGTGCCCCACTCTGCTCAGTGTCTCCGATCAGACGCGTGGTGGCCCACGCTCCTGAGAATCGGCCTGAGCAAGTGTCCAGACTCTCGTTCTCACGGGTTATAAATCGGGATCCGCTCCCGTCCACCCCTCGGATCGGCCCCCAGCTGGAAACGTGGTGACCCACGCTCCCTGAGTCTTGCCCGACCGAGAGTCCAGAGTCTCGCCTCACCAGCGAGTTATAAGCGGACCAGCTTCCTGCCTCACTCTGCTCAGTGTCTCCGATCGGACGCGTGGCAGCTCACGCTCCTGAGAATCGGCCTGAGCAAGTGTCCAGACTCTCGTTCTCACGAGTTATAAATCGGGATCCACTCCCGTCCACCCCTCGGATCGGCCCTCAACCGGATGCATGGCGACCCACGCTCCCTGAGTCTTGCCCGACCGAGAGTCCAGACTCTCGCCTCGCCAGCGAGTTATAAGCGGACCGGCTTTCGTGCCCCACTTTGCTCAGTGTCTCCGATCGGACGCGTAGCGGCCCATGCTCCTGAGAATCGGCCTGAGTAAGTGTCCAGACTCTCGTTCTCACGAGTTATAAATCAGGATCCGCTCCCATCCACCCCTCGGATCGTCCCTCAGCCGGGCGCGTGGCGACCCACGCTCCCTGAGTCTTGCTCGACCGAGAGTCTAGACTCTCGCCTCGCCAGCGAGTTATAAGCGGACCGGCTTCCGTGTCCCACTCTGTTCAGTGTCACCGATCTTACGCGTGGCGGCCCACGCTCCTGAGAATCAGCCTGAGCAAGTGTCTAGACTCTCGTTCTCACGAGTTATAAATCGGTATCCCCTCCCATCCGTCTCCTCGGCTCGGCTCTCAGTCGGATGCGTGGCGGTCCACACTCCTTGAGTACTACCCGATCGAGTGCACAGGCCATTGTCTTTAGTAGGTCTAAGGGTCGGTAAGTCTTCATGGTTTCCTTCCTGTAACTTCTAAGCTGGGTACGTAGGCTACCCAAGCTCCCCAAAATCAAAGTCACTCAACCATGATGCTCCAAATTGCCCTGGTTAGCAGCTTCATTTAATCGACTCAGATCTGGTCTCCATCTGCTCCATCGATCTTTCCCGAGTGGCTAGCACGTGAAAGCCATTGTGCTCAAGTGTTTAACTTTGTCGCTCGCAAAGGCCGAATCACTCAATCGCTCCCTTTCCCGAGTGACTAATAGATAAAAAGCCCTGCGCTCGGGTATTTCAGGTAATTATCCGCCATAATGGGTCAGGCATGCACCCTATCATTCGGGTCGCATACGCCTAGACCCTCAACACTCAAACATCAGGCATACGCGTGCGAAAATGCGAAGGGAAATACTAGCATTCATAAGTAGTGCTATTACAAAAATGAGGCTCGACCTCTACCCAAAGAAAACGAAATAAAGGGAACATCTCCCGCAACGATTGCTTAGGGCTCGCGGGCTGACCTACAGGCTTGTCGTTGGAACTTGGCATATCGCAGAGACTCGACATAAGCTCAGATGTGCTTCAGCTCCCACTGGGCTGCCTTCAGCTCCGACTCCTGGATGTCGAGCTCCTTTCTAAGTTTTTGAAGCGATTCCGAGCAGGCATTCCTCTCTTCCTCCTTGGCCCTCAAATCTGCATTCAGCGTGGAGATTGCGTGGCATGTCTCCAGAAGCTGCGCTTTGACCTTGGTCAGTTCTACATTGGCCTGTCTTTCGAGGTCCCGGGCTACGCGCTCCATTTGCTCTAAGCTAGCAATTCGGCGGTGCACTTGGGCAACAGACGTATTAGCAGAGTCCAGCTTTGACATGAACTCTTCCACATAGGCCGCCGAGTTGGCAGCCCGATCATGAAGGTCCAAATTCTCGGCGCGCAGCTGGTTAAGGATCTCCTCGCTAAAATGTTGCTCCGCAAGACGGAGTTGCGTCTCTAGTTTCTCCGCCCGGGTTTCTGTTTGCTGCAGAACCCGAGCGTAGCTCAACAGGCAGACTGCCATGTCATAGGCCGAGCTATAGAACTGCAAGATAGACAGCGAGCGTTAGAAATAAGAGAAAGAAATACGAGTAAAAGGAAAAATAAACCTGGCTAGCCATCGAGATGAAGGTGTTGGCTCAGCTAGCGGGGCTCCAGTAGCTAGCCTCCTGAAGGCCTTCGTAGAAGTGCTCGCCGAGCGGGCCATATAAATGAACCTCCCGAGCCGGCTCTCGTGGCCCGGACTCGACGGCAGGTGCCTCCTGGTAGCCGGTGGTAGGGTCGGCGCGGGACAGCATAATCAGGTGCAAGGGCCGGATGATAGTAGCCCCTGCATCATTAGCAGAGCCGATCTTGCCGACCGGCTTGTTTGAAGAACCGCCCTGGGTCTGAGAGGGCGCAACAAGAGTGACACCTTCGTCAGAGATCACTGAAGTGGGAAACACAATAGAGGTCGTTGCAGGGGGCATGATCCTAACCCTCTTCACTGAGTGGGGGATAGTGCGCGGCCCTGAACGGAGGTAAGGGTGTAGCTGACCTAGCCTTGCGGTGCCTAAACTCTAGAGGTTGGTCGTCCACATCTATGTCGGTGGCCTCAAGATCGGGAGTTAGCACTTCTCCCACCGGCGCTTTTCCCTTGATCGACGAGGGCGCGTCACCGAGAGTTGTTGCCGGAGGAGTCGACGCCTGAAGGATGGAGTGTTCACTAGTTTGAGTGGCAAGTTCGACGTCGTCCGAAAGAAACTCCTCCTGCAAGGCTATAGCAAACATCTTGCTGCCGAGGAAGATGACTGGAAAATGAAAGGCGTAGGAATTCTTGCGAAGCAAAGGATCACCGGTGATGGCAAGAGTAACAGCTCGCACCTATATATACGGTGGAGTAGCCGATCCTAGCCATCCAAAGGGAGTCTTGGGAGAGGCGGGATCGAGTTGAGGCCGTCCGATGGGATCCTTGGGGAATCTCGAGGTTCGACGGGACATGAGCGAGCTCTTGGTGGCAAACGGTTCACCGCCCGAGACACCAATGACTGGTGATGGACGTTTCAATGCCCGATACATCATTCGCCCAAAGACACGTCTCTTCGATAATTAATGCCATCGTTGGATAGCAAGATATGAATCGGCCCACCTTAGAAAGGGGATGGATGTGAAAAGACTTGGGCTAGCCGACTAGACGGTCGAGCCAGAGAAAGCTGATCTGATCCAAACCCCTAGCGAATCACGGGCTCCTTGGCTCGGGTCTCGGTCGGACGCGTGGCGGCCCACGCTCCCCGGGTCTAACTCGAACAGGCTGCCAAACCCTCGCAACAGGGCACACTCCCATGAATCTCTTGACTCGGGTCTCGGTCGGACGCGTGGCGGCCCTCGCTCCCCGGGTCTAACTCGACCAAGCTGTTAAATCCTCACAAACGGGTATGCTCCCATAAGTCCCTCGGCTCGATTCTCAGTCGGGCGCGTGGCGGCCCACGCTCCTGGGACACTGGCCGACCGAGTGGCTCATCTCTCGTCCCTGAGTAACTCATCAACAAATAAGTCTTCACGACATCCTCAACTTCTTGGCTGGGTGTACGACTCCCCGCGTCTCTTCAAAATCCAGTTGACTCGAGGAGGATATTTTGAATTACCCGAGTCAGCAACTCTAAGCACATAGCCTTATGTCAGTCGGGCGACTTCGCATCAACTCACCCGAATGGCCTACAACCGAAAGTTACCATGCCCCAAGTGTTCGACTCGGGCACTCGTAAAGGCTAAGTGGCTTAGTGGTGCTCTCTCTTGAGTGGCAAACACTTAGCTATCCTTATGCGCAAGTGGATAACTCAATCGCTCACCGAGCTGGGTTAGTTGATCGTCCTCTCATTCGGAGTGCTCTCGATATACTCGCGCCGGCAATATTTGAAAGTAAGAGCAGTCATATCCGGAAGAACTCAAACAAAGAGAAGAGTTGCATTTAAGAGGCGGAAGCAGTACAAAATTCGAGGCAAATCGCCTCTACATGAAGAGAGAAAAACAGGACAAAAGGACTAACCCTCATTTAAAAGGTTGGATGAATATGTCTGGCAGGTCCTCGAACATATCATTGAACTGGAAGGTTGTGGGGGGCAGGTCGGGGTATATGTGCCCATCTTGTTTGAGTTGCCTGAACATGCTGACCGCTTGATGCCTCAACATGGCGCGAACACGCTCAGAGATCTGGTCGGTAAGCTCCTGGGAATTGATGCACTTAACCCTATGGGCCGCCAACCTACCGACCTCCGCCTCCTTATAGGAGCGCAACTCCTCCAGCTCTGCCCGAGCTGCATCCCACTCAGCCTTATCTGCTTTTAGCTGCTTAAGCTCCTCCTGCTGGTCGTGCAATGTTTGATCCTTGGAAGAAAGCTCAGTCAGGTCGTCTGCTCTTTTCGTCTGAGCCGAAGCCTCTGCATCCTTGGCCTCCAGTTGGGCCTTGAGGGAGTCAGTGGTTTCGGATGCCTCATGGACCTGAGCCTCCACCTTGGTCAACTTGTCCTGATTCTTCGCCTAAAGAGCCCAGGCCTTTCGCTCATTGTACTTCAAGGCGGAGATCCGGATATTCATCTGAGCTACAGCCAGGTTCGCCGTATAGGCCTGGCTGCAGGCGGCCTCCAGCTGCTCTTCAAAATGAGTCAGCTGGCTTAGAGAGCCACGACCTCGACCCGCAGGTTATTCAAAGTGGACTCGTTGGAGACAAGCTGAGCATGCTTCAGCTGAGTCTCCAGGCATTCCACCTTCTTCTCAGCTTCTTCCCGCGCTGAGACGTGGGCCAAGAGTGTCATAGAAAGGCTATGACACGACCCCCAAAACTACAAAACAGACACAAATTGGGAGGTTGTGAAACGAAATACTCGATGAGGGAAGAAACTAATCCTATGCATACCTGAGTGGCCTCGAGAAGAAAGGCATCGGCCTTATTGCGAGACCCCCGAAAGTAGGACCCCTCAAGTCCCTGCACATAACAATCGGCCACCGACCCATACAGGCGGAGATCTTGGTGTCGATCGGGTAGTTCGCCCTGCAGCATCGTCAGATGGCAGTCTGACCGAGTGGGCACCAGGACGTGCATCGTCGGACTGTCGCCTTGGCCCTCAATAGTCGGGGTTCCCGACCGCTTGGGCAGTGGCAAGTCATGCGCGCTGGAGGAGAGGGAAGGATCGACAGCAGGTATAATGGCGGTGGAGGTACGAGGAGCTCCCAAGTCGGAAGTCGCCTTCTTCTTCTTCTTCTTCTTCTCCAAGCATTTGCTGGAGGAAGGCTGAGCTGAGTCCCTTGTCGGGGATGTGGTTCGACGGCGTTTGGAGGAGGCAGATTGTTCGATTGCTATCAGGGGAGTCGTCTCGGACGCGACAGGCGTTTGCTCCGAGACGATTGGAGTCGACTCCGCGGAGGTAGCCTCAGTCGGGGTGCCTTCTCTTGCGGCCAGCTTGGTAGCGATCCGAGCTCACAGCTCGGCATCATCCAATCTGAAGCATTCTTTGAGGGCTGCGCCTAACATCGAAGAAACTGCGAGAGTAGCACAAACCCGGTCAGAACTAAAAAATGTTCGAAGGAAACATTGTAGTTCTTACCGACTGAAGACAATGGTGGGGTTGGCATAGGGTTGAGGTCGAAAGCAGAAAGAAGCTCCTCCCTCAGCAGATGCACTCTGTGGAAGTGCCTACTGTCTAGCTTGGATATCGCCGACTTGTAGGCTACGGAGGTGCGGTAGTATTTGGGAAGGGGAGGAGAGGAAGGAAGTTCCTCGACCCAGGCCATGGGCCAGCTCGGAGTCAAGGTAGGCTTAACAAAGAAGTAACGCTCTTTCCATCCTTTGTTGGAGGAGGGAAGCTTCTGCAGAAAGGAAGTTTTGGCTCGGGCCTGAAAGAAGAAGTCACCCGACTCCTGCTGTTTGGGGTAGAAGAAGTAGTGAAAGTATTCAGGCTGAAGGGGAATTTTGTACAAGGAGAAAATGATGACCGAGCCGCACATCAGACGGATGGCGTTCGGGGCTAGTTGGGAGAAAGGAATGCGGAAGTATATGCAGACAGAAGAGAGGAAGGGATGAATGGGGAAGCGGAGACCTGGCTGTAGGTGATCTCGAGACAAGGTGATATAACCGGAGGGCGCGGAGTCAGGATGGTCGGTCGATTTGGGCAAGCGGAGTTGGTGGTCGTTGGGAATCAAGAAATCCGCCTAGAGCTGATCCAGGTTGTGGGCGGTGAGGTCAGTCACCATGACAGAGTACCAGGGCAAGGAGGGGGAGGAGGACGTAGAAGGTGAATCCATGTGAAATAGAAAGGCGAAGAAACTAACCCGGGAACAAAGGTCGCCAGAGAAGGAAGTCGAAAGAGGAAGACTCGCCGAAACCCTAGCAGAGCTCGAGGCGATAGCAGGGCGGTATCGAGATTGAAATGCGATAGGGAAAACGGTGAGGCAAGAAGCTTATTTATAGGAGTCGAAGAATGACGTCAGCCATCCGATGGCAAGTGGAAAAAAGGCGGGCTCGAGCCAAGGCCGTTCGATCGAGCTCGGGATGGCTACGGAAATGGCAGATCACACGTGCGGGTCGAACATTCGCGAAGAGGAGCGGCATACTCCTCGTTACTCGAAAAATGAACGACTGGTGAACACGTGTCCCCAGTCATTAAGGTCGCAGTTAACGAAGATATATGCAGGGATCCTGCGACGAGAATGGGAAGAGACATTTGATGAGACAACCTGCTATCCGAGTGAATCGCTAACTCCGGGTCGGCTAAGAAAGTCAGCCGTGTGAGTCGGTCACACTGGTGCGCCAGGCTCGGGCAAGAAGAACAGTCCAGTCAGTCGGACTCATCACCTCCTTCGACTAGACTCGAGGGGGACGCTTATGATTTTGGGCCAGCTTACGTGTGGCTTGGCCCGGCAGCCTGGCGCCTTGTCAGCAAAAGATAGATGGATGGGCTCCGGAAGCCCATGAGATATAAGGCTTATATGGGTGGCTCGGCCTAGTTCCCTCGAGAACGGGACGGACGGGCCCGGGTAAAAGGTAATCGTCTCGATTAAGGGGATCGGAAGTCCCCAAAAGGCCCCTTGGGTCCAGCAGGGTTTGGATTGGGAGGCCCGAGTCCCAGGAGGCTCAATGCACAATGTTATTGAATCTCAGTTCTCCCAAGTCGGGGGAACCTAAAACTCAGAGCATCTTCAAGGCATACAGCACTATACGCTTACACCTCACTCGGCTCGGCGTCCCCGATCAGGCGTGTGGTGACCCGCGTTCCTCAGAATCGGCCTGACCAAGCATCCAGACTATCGTAGGCTTGCCCCCGCACCCCTCTCGACAGTTCGGCTCCCAGCCGAGGCGTGGCGACCCACGTTCCTGGGGTAAGCCCGAATCATAGGAGGCTTTACTTGGTGTATCACTGAATCGCACCAGCACTCTAGGCCCTCAGTCGACCTTCTCATCTTGTGCCCTCAGTCGGCTCCTATACTCTAGGCCCTCAGTCGGCCTCCTCATCTTGTGCCCTCAGTCGGCACCTATACTCTAGGCCCTCAGTCGGCCTCCTCATCTTGTGCCCCCAGTTGGCGTTCGTCGTGACTCACCAGAACAACTATTCCCTGACACAGGACTAGCAGAAGGAATACGGGATCAGCGCAGGTAAACCATCATCCCGACATTAATTGCAAGCATCTCGCTGATGCCATGATTTCCCTGCCATATCCTGAGCCTCGTACCCCGACCACATACCTCTGTGTCAGGTCGAGCGGCACCCAACGACGCTAACCATTAAGTTGACAGTGCTCTTTTCCTTATTCCGGTGTGCGACACCTTACCCTGTCCCCTTTGGATACGCCTTGCCCTATCCTCAAGACAAAAGGTGGCAGTCTGGGCAGCAACTGTCAGCTTCCTATAAGTCGCTCCGCTCCACGCGACCCAGGTACGTGCAATAGTAATTTTGCTACTGTTGCATTGCCTTCTGCTTTCCACTCTCGAGGACTGACTTGTCCGTCGGAGTACCTTGTCAGGGACTTTTCCCGGCGGGTTCTAACGGTCCTTGTCTTGCATGTTAGGAGCGAGCTTCGCGGCCAGCCTGGTGACTCGTGATCCCCGGAGGGCCATCTCACTCTTGGAGAGTCCACCTCACTTCGCAACCGGATCAATAAAAATCATAATTTTTTTCAGCGCCAAAACAATAAAATAAATGACATTCTTATTATTTTTTATTTCACACTAAATCAATAATTTCATTACATAAATAATAATAATAGTATAATTTGAATGGATATATTTATTTATGGATTGAAATAATCATCTAGAATAATAAACTTTTTAATTAATTAATTATTTTCATCGTTCTTGACGCGATGTTGATGTAATATATGAAAGTACAAGTAGATACAATCTAATATACCTATGCGTTTGATGAACCCGTCATATATATATGGGTATAATATATTAATCAAGATTTAGTTAAAAATTTATATATAAATTTTGTTATATATGGGTATACTATATTATTTATGAATTTTATATAGGCTTAGTTTTATTATATATGAATTTAAGTTTAATTTATTTTTTTATTTCTGGATCCGTTCTCGAAAAAGCAGGGTAAAAGTCAAAACATATTAAAAAAATAATTAACTAATTTTTTTTTTTCAATCTCGAATGATGAATTCGGTCATACGAAAATTTTTCACCGACCGCCAGAGTAAATCGGAAAGTACTTATGGTGGGCGGTCCAAAAGCTCAGCATCTCAGGATTTGCGCCCCATTTAGAGAAAAAATTCTTACAAAATACGCTATAGTTAGGGATCGAATCACGAATATCTAAAATAATAATTAATCGCCCTCCCGCTACACTATAACATCATAGACAAAAGTCAAAACATACTAGAAGCAAGTGACCACTTAGTACAATCAAGTACGATCAATGGCGTAGTCTAGATTGTCGATTAGAAGGGACGATTTTCTACCGAGAGAAATAATTTTCGAAAATTTTAAACCTTAGTGTAAATTGATCAACATCAAAACTTAGACACGAGACATCAAATATATATAGGACCTAACTTAATACAATTGATCGACGTCAAAACTATCCAAGATACTTATATAAATTTGATTCAACCATAATTTAATCAAATCAACTCCAAATTAATCCCGGTTTGAACTAATATAATCCTTAGATACAAGACATCAAATATACACAAGGTCTAACTTAATTCGGTTGATCAACATCAGAACTATCCGAAATACTTATATAAATTTGATTCGACCATAATTTGATAAATCAACTTCAAATCAATTTCGATTTGAACCAATATAATCTTTATCTCAACACCTACCAGTTAGATTTATTTCAAACCTGAACAAATTTTAATTACTATTTTTACTTCATATTATATGATTTAGTTCGTTCATTTATTATTATATATTTTATTTTTATAATTTAATACTTAACATTCAAGATATCTTCTCGTAAAAATTATACTAATGAATAATTTAAGTATTAAAAATTATATAGCATCAATTTTAATTTTGAACACCATGATAAATTAATTAATTAATTAAAATGCCTTTTATATATATATATATATATATATATATATATATATATATATATATATATATATATATATATATATATAAAGTGTCAATGAGGGGGTGCCGCCGCACCCCGCTACTAACGTGGCTAGAGTGCGATGCACCTTTTGAAAATTTACCAAGTTTTAGGTCAAACAGCATACGTGGCATTGTCTGCTACTGTTGGTAAAAGCTTGCTGCATGTGTCTTCTTCAAGGCTTCTTCCCATGCTACAAATGCTCTCAGACTCTCCTTCACCTTCCTCACATGCCACCAAGAATCTGATGCACACCACGCACACACCATGCCAATTTCTTAATTACTCCAAACTCTTTAACTTTGTATTCTTCCTTCTAATGTTCTTCTTCTACCTACGTTCAAAAACGAATAACATAATGGAACCACATGCAATAATACCTCGACACAATCTAGATCATTAGATTTACAGGCATCTGAAGAATTAAAGAAGAAAGAGCTAACAATCTTTTGATACGCTACATAGCAGAGCTCTAAAATCTTCATTTTATTTACGAAGATGATTTTTGAACATATATAAACTTCCAAGAGCTGACACCATTTTTATCCTTTCTCGCTCTTCATATATCCAGTACTCAGACATCGAATATTGCTTTCTGCAGTTTCTCCAGCACCCTGCCGGCCTCTACTCCGGTTCTAAACTCGGTGGCCTGGAACAGGGAGGGTTGTTGTAGCAAATTAAATAAGCATGCAGCAAAAACCATGAAGAAGAAGAAGAAGAAGAAGAAGAAGAAGAAGAAGTAGATTACCAAAGACTGAACTATGTGGAAAGCTCTGTTCCCTGTTACTGCATAGCTTGCACTGGCCACCTCAAACCCTTCTACTTCCAGCACTCGAATGGCCTCCCAGAACACCTCCTGGTGCTCCCACGGACCGTTCATTATCACTACTTTCAACCCAGAATTTAAATTTGTTCTCAATGTATGCACCTCAATCTTGGGCAAACATTCGCCTGAACCCGTGGCCGCTTGCTTTCCGATTCCTGCACTCAGCTGCCTCTTCCTCTCCCTCATGTTCTCCAGCTTCCCCTGTTTCTCCTTTATGTATTTTATGGCCTCGTCCAGCTTCTCCTGCAGAGTCAGCCCTGCCGCCGCCGCCGTCCCTTCCTGCTTGACAATTAGTTACAGCACTCACGATTCCATCTAACCTGCGTTTTAGTTTGAAACAGATTCAGCTGTTCGATTATACCTTGGAAGAGGGCGCGGGAAGGAGGGCGATGAGCTGCGAGTAAAGAGCTTTCATTTGGATTCTCCGGTTCTTTTCGATGGTCTTCCGGTCCGGTCTGTCTGAGCTCTCCATGGCGACGATGGCTGCTGGTTCAGAGTCCGGAGTCCCCCCGCTGTGCGAACGCAAATATATATAGTGCAAGGAAGACGAGAAAGACCCAATCCCCAGAACGGCTCATGAGAACAGAGCAATCGTGCCCGATTTGACGACTCCGCCAAAGCGGCGAGCGAGGAGGAGGTCGAAAGGGACGCGTGGGCGGAGGTCAGTGGGCCATGGGGGAGAACCGATTCGCTGTCCCGCTCTGCGGAGCGAATCTAGAGCAACCGGCCACTGGTAATTCGAGGGAGTCAGTGGATTCCTGTGACGCAGGTTTACTTTTGGAGGCACCGCGTTTTTAATCCGAAGTGGAGGACTCGATGAGTTGACATTGAGTTCGTGCTTTCTTATGGTAAGCTGGAATCGAAAACTTTGACCGGCCACCGTAATGCCAAGTCAAGTTTTCAATAGCTGCTCACGCTGTAGCAGTAGCACCCACATGAATGTTACTTTTTCAAAGAAAAAAGCGGCTTGGGTTTTTCAGCCAATCTAATTGACCGATTCGATTGGACAAGGACATGCCCTAATTCTTTTCGATCGTATCGACTGGTTCAAATCCAGTTTAGTAATAGGGCAGTGAATTATCTCGGCAAGCAAGATGCTCAAAGTTGAGCTTATAGATCCTAAGATTTGTGAAGTCTTTGTTTTTGTTTTTTTTGGATTTAATCTATTTTCTTTCAATTGTATACCATATTTGTTACGCCTCCAAAAGCCTATATTTACTCAAAAATCGGACAACATCTCTCCTATACGACAGACAAGTTAGGACATTTTATACATAACTCTCCAAAAAATATAGCTCAGCCTCACACGGCTGACATCACAATAATAGAGTAAATTCACAATCACACAGTTAATATCTTTAAGAAAAATAAAAGTAGTAGAGAGTTCATAACCAAAATAAAACTCCAATCTAAATCCAAAACGAACATACCAGTCAAATAACATATAAATATAAATCTACTAAGACAATATCGGATTAATAAAATAAATACCAGTATAGGAAATAAATCTGGAATACTGTTCGGATCGTTCTAGTGAACGATCAAGTGTCGCGAGTTCCTCACTATGACCGATCAGGACGAAGCCTGAGGGTTGGACTGCGAAGCTAAGGAATCACCCTGCAAAGGGGTGGATCGGACTGGTGACCGATCCACAACCTGGGATCGGTCTGGTGATCGATCCCGGAGAAATCGCGATTTCTGATTGAGCGTTGGGGACCGATCAGGATGGAGCCTGATCGGTCTGAACCCACTCTAATCGGTCTGGTGACCGATCAGGAGGCTCTCTGATCGGTCCGGTGACCGATCACTTTAATTCAAAATGCACTGTCAGACGCTCTGATCACGTCTGAACATATCTGATTTCTCTGCGCTTAATCTCTGATACTTGATTCACTACTGATTTGCTGTGCTAATGCTCTGATTAAGTGTGCAGGTGACAGGGATGGATTCAAACACTCAAGGAGAGTCAATGGAGGTCTTTCCTTAGAGCAGGTTTGTCCATTTACCATCTCAGGTTGCAACGGTTGCTGGCGCTGCTGGAGCTGCTAACTGGGGCTAGGCTGAGGGAAGTTCAGGGAGTCCAGGAGAGCTCAGTGGTAGGCTGGTGGTTGCAAGTGAGCAGCTGGAGGCTGCAGTGAGATGACCTGGCGATCAGTGGAGAGACTTAAGTTGCGTAGCAGAGAAGAGCTGAGTAGTTTTTGCTGAACAGACTTCTTGCGAGACTTCTTTGCTGCGTGATAAGTTCTCCACATTGTGCTTGTGCGATCTGTTGTTCCATCATCTTGAGCAAGCAACTGCGATTACTCTACTCTATGAAGCAACCTCTGTCACTTGAGCATTTGGAAGAAGAACCAGGAAGCTTGGCGAGTCCATCAGCGAGAAGATACAAAGAAGGGAGTTCTTGCGTGAGATCTGCGCTGGGTGGAGCTCGGTAAGAAGTTTATTTGGGTTCTTGCTATCCTAAGTGCTCTGTAAGATCCTTCTTGTGTTTCATTGTGCTTAAAACTTTATCTTTGTTGAAACGCTGTGAAAAGGTTACTCCATCGAGAAGGAGGTTGCATTTTATCCGGATTTTTTGGGGATCTGCCAACGATCAAGGGATCGCCCACCTTAAGGGCACGCCAAGGAGTAGGGGCAAGTTATCCCCGAACCTTGTAAATCCTCTTGTTAGCGTTCTTGTGTTTGTTCTTAGCTTAGGGCTTAAATTCTGCAACTCTGTTTTTCCTTTGCTTCCGCTGTGCTACTAACCCTTGAGGTGCAGAAAATCAAAAGTGTTAAGTTTCGGTGTCTGGCTACATTCACCCCCCCTCTTTAGCCATCCAAGTTCCAACAAGTGGTATCAGAGCTTGGGGCTCTGTACAAACGGATTAACATCCGAGAGTCAACTACAATGGCTTTGAGAGAAGGTTTTTCCACCACCCGACCTCCCTTCTTCGATGGAGCAAATTTTTAATATTGGAGATCGAAGATGGAGTACTACCTAAAAATGGATATCAACACTTGGTCGCTGTGAAGGAGGGTTTTACCCCTCCAAAGGATGATGAAGGCAAAGAATTGGAGTCATAGCGTTGGTCGGCTGAGCAAACCCGGAAGAGTGAAGCCGACGCGAAGGCGGTGGTGACCCTACAATGTGGCATAAACAAAGATCAACTCATCAAGGTTGGTCCCTTCACAAGTGCAAAAAATTTGTGGAATAAACTCATTGAACTCCATGAGGGCACCCGAGATTCAAGAATCGCCAAGAGGGATTTGTTCCTCAACCAACTACAAAACTTTACCATGAAGGAAAATGAAACGGTGAGTGAACTTCATAGCCGGTTCAAGGAAGTCTTCAACGGTCTTCATTCCATAGATGAAAAGGTCGAGAACCGCGACCTTGTGAGGTATGTGTTAAAAGCATTTCCAAGGAATGCTTTGTAGTCATCCATGGTGGATGCCTACAAAGTTTCCAAGGACTTATCAATTGTAAAGTTAGATGATTTATTTTGTGAGATGGAACTTCATGAAATGGCTAACAAAGGCCCCAAGGAGAAGGGGATTGCCTTAGTTGCAGGAGAAAAGAACAAGAAGAAGAAGGAGAAGAAAGTCTCTTCATTTTCATCCTCTTCCGAATCTGAATATGAGTCTGAGGAAGATGGCAGGTGGTCTTCTTCCTCTGAGATGACAAATTTTGTTCGAAGGATGATGAGGAAGGGTCGACGCTTCAAGGGTAAAGGTAACCCTAGTGAAGTTAAGCTTGATAAATCTAACATTACTTGCTATGAGTGTAGCAAGAAAGGGCACTTCAAGAAGGACTGCCCAAAGCTCAAGAAGAAGGAGGATAAATCCAAGAAGAAGAAGAAGGCCTTGAAGGCCACTTGGGATGAATCCTCCTCAAGTTCATTCGATGAAGAGAAGGAGGAGAAGAGTACACGGCATGTGACACTCATGGCACTTGAAGGAGAAGAAAGCAGTGATGAATCCTCCGACTCCTCAAACGCGGCTTCATCACCATCTGTCTGAGGATGGAAAGCTGTGCTAAACTTCAGTTTGGTGCCTAGAGCTATCTGTACGCACTCCCAGAAGTGCGAAGTGAACCTACTGTCCCTATCTGAAATGATAGTCTTAGGGACTCCATGTAGTCTGACGATCTCCTTGAGGTATAACTGAGCTAGTTGTTCCATGGAATAGGAGATCCTGATGGCTAGGAAGTGGGCAGACTTAGTCAATCTGTCTACTATTACCCAGATTGCATCATATCCATTCGTTGTTCTGGGTAGTCCCACTATGAAATCCATGGAAATATCTTCCCATTTCCATTCTGGAATCTGAATAGGCTGCAGAACTCCACCTGGTCTCTGGTGCTCTGCTTTGACTCTCTGGCAGGTCAAGCAGGTACTGATATATCTGGCCACGTCTCGCTTGAGTCCAGACCACCAGAACCTTTGCTTTAAATCTTGGTACATCTTGGTAGAACCAGGATGCATAGAGTACGGGGTACTGTGGGCTTCT
>JAGFNQ010004206.1:96503-154694 GCA_024364735.1 Boesenbergia rotunda
TCTAAAATATTCTTTCTTAGTTCCTCATCATTGGGGACGCAAAACGGTCTCCAAGGTAGAGGATGCCACTATCTGATACTCGAAACTCTGAATTTCTGCCTCTTGGATCTCCTGCTTATCTTCTGGATCCTGGGTCTTGACTTTGCTTTCTTGTATATCCGCAAGCAGGGTTGACTCTAGAGTCAATGCAGAAAGTTGCCCAATTATTACCTCGACTCCAAAATCCTTTATTTTCTTTCTGAAGTGGTAGAGACAGTGATGATAGGGACATCAGTGCTGCACAGGATTTTCTGCTCAGTGCATCTGCCACTTTATTAGCTTTACCTGGGTGGTAGAGGATTTCACAGTCATAATCTTTACCAACTCTAGCCACCTGCGCTGCCTCATATTCAGATCCTTCTGAGTGAAGAAGTACTTCAAACTCTGATGGTCTGTGAAGATTCTGCACTGCACTCCATACAGGTAGTGTCTCCAGAGCTTCAGTGCAAAAACCACAGCTGCTAGCTCAAGGTCATGAGTAGGGTAATTCTTCTCATAGTCCTTGAGCTGTCTGGAGGCATATGCTATTACTTTACCGTCTTGCATGAGGACAGCTCCAAGGCCCATCTTGGATGCATCACTGTAGATGTCAAAGGCCTTGTCACTCTCTGGAACCGTCAGGATGGGAGCACTAGTCAATCTTTTCTTCAGTTCTAGGAAGCTGTGCTCGCATTTATCTGACCACTCAAACTTCTGATTCTTTCTGGTCAGGGCTGTGAGTGGAGAGGCTATTCTGGAAAAGTCCTCCACAAATTTTCTGTAATATCCTGCCAGGCCTAAGAAGCTTCTGATTTCACTGGCATTCTTGGGTCTACACCAGTTGCTGACTGCTTCTATCTTGGCTGGATCAACTTGAATGCCTTCTTTGGATACAATGTGACCTAGGAAGGTCACATGATCTAGCCAAAACTCACACTTTGAGAATTTTGCATAGAGCTTCTCCTGCTGAAGGATCTGCAGCACTATCCTCAAGTGTGTAGCATGGTCCTCTGGAGTCTGTGAGTATATGAGAATATCATCAATAAATACAATGACGAATTTATCGAGATACTCCCTGAAGATGTGGTTCATCAGCTCCATGAAGACTGCTGGAGCATTGGTTACTCCAAAAGGCATCACTACAAATTCGTAGTGGCCGTATCTTGTCCTGAAGGCCGTCCTGGGGATGTCACTTTCTTTAACCTTTAGCTGATGATACCCAGAACGCAGATCTATCTTCGAGAACACTGTAGCCCCTTTGAGTTGATCAAATAAATCATCTATTCTAGGAAGGGGGTACTTGTTCTTGATGGTTACCTTGTTCAGAGCTCTGTAGTCTATGCACAGACGCATAGACCCATCCTTCTTCTTGACGAAAAGTACAGGAGCTCCCCAGGGTGAATGACTCGGGCGGATGAAGCCCTTGTCTAGTAGCTCCTGGAGTTGCTCTTGTAATTCCTTCAACTCTGCTGGAGACATACGATATGGGGCCTTCGAGACCGGACCGGTACCTGGCACTAGCTCGATCTCGAATTCCACTTCTCTGTTGGGAGGTAGTCCAGGTAGTTCTTCTGGGAATACTTCTGGATACTCACAGACTACCCGTACATCCTCCTGCTTGCGCTCTTCCTTTGCTTCTATGTCCACTAGGCGTGCAAGAAAACCAGCACACCCTTGTTCTAGCATCTGGTGGGCTGCCAAGGCTGAGAGGAATTTCTGAGTCTTCCTCCTTGGGGCTCCTTGAAATTTGAACGGTGGTTCTCCTTCTGGACTGAAAACCACCTTCCTCCGGCGACAGTCCACTGAAGCGCTGTACTTACTGAGGAAATCCATGCCCAGTATGACGTCGAAGTCTTGCATCGCAAGGACTATTAGATCGACATATAGCTCTCGGTCTGAAATCTTGATTGACACAGCCCGGAGCCGCTGGGTGGATTCCATGATTTCCCCTGAAGGGAGAGTTGTCAGGAATCTGGACTCCCAACTCTCTGCAGGCACCTGTAACTTACTAGCAAAAGGTACTGATACGAAAGAATGGGTCGCCCCAGTGTCAAACAGTGTAGTAGCTAAATGCTGAAAAATAACTATTTGACCTGTTACGACCGTGGAGGCGCTGGCAGCTTCTTCCTTCGTGAGGGAAAAGACTCTGGCATTGGTTGAAACTGGTGCTGCTTCCAACCCTCCCTGACTGATCTGAGGTCCCTCCAGTATAGTAGGCATGTAATGTAACTGAGGCTTGCCTCCATACTGTACGGACTGCTGAGGAAGTACCTTAAACTTGTTTGGGCAGTCTTTGGATCTGTGTCCCTCTTGTCCACATGAGTAGCATCCAGTTACACCCAAAAGGCATGCTCCTGGATGGGTCCTCCCACACTTAGGACAAGGTGGATACCTAGCTTGCTTGTTCTCTGGGTTTCCTTTTTGGCTGCCAGGCCACTGCTTCCTTTTGTGGTTCTTGTTCTTCCAGTTCTGGTTATTTGGCTGAGGCTTCTGGCCTCCTGTTGTCTTGTTCTCAATCAGGACTGGCTTCTGCTGTGTTTGTTGTGCCTTGATGCTATTCAGATAGTGCTCTGAGATTAGAGCACTACTGACCAACTCCTCGCTGGTCTGGGGTCGGTGCGTCCCGCTGTTCACGTTGAGTGCTATTTCAGGGTTCAGCATGCGGAGCATCAGTCTGACTCGCTCCTTCTCTGTGCTGACTAGCTCTGGGCAGAGGCGAGCTAGTCTGTTGAACTTCGCGACTGCTTCTCCCACTGGTAGGTTACCTTGTCTGAACTCCATGAAGTCCTCGTAGTGCTTGTTGGTAACCCGCATGTGGAAGAACTCCTCATAGAACTCTTGCTCGAAATCTGTCCAGCTCATCTGGTTGACTATCCTCTTACTCTTGACCCGCTCCCACCACATACGAGCATCTCCAGTTAGGCAGAAGGAGGCACATTTGACCTTCTCGACTTCTGGCCAGTCAAGAAGCTCCATTGTGCTCTCTAAAGTCTTGAACCAAGCCTGGGCATCCCAGGGCTCAGTCGTGCCTGAGAAGCTTTCAGGTTTCAGCCTCTGCCACTGGACGAGGTATGCTTCTTGTCTTCGGTTCACGGCAGGGGTCTCCTGTGTGACTGGTGGAACTTCAGCCACCACTGGAGTTCTCACTCCTGCTGTGGGTGGTGTAGGGGGCACTGGGTGCTGATTTGCCATCAGTGTGGCGATGGTCTTCTGTTGCTCTGAAATCTGAGCTTGCATTTGAGCAATGACTGCCATCAGGTTTGGCTGTTCTGTGCCAGGCTCATTGTTATCTTGAACTGGAGTTCTGTTCCTTGCATTAGGAGCTCGGCCTCTTCTTGCCATCTAATAATGCATAAGGGAACAAGAAATCACTACTACATCTCTAGGTATAAACTTGTCTTCTTACTTAGTAACCTAATATCCATTCTAGGGATTAAACATGATTCCGTGATACTAAGGTATTAAACATGCTTCCTTGTTCTATGCACATATGAGTAAGTACTTAAGCATTTCTCTATACTGCAATTAATAAAGGAGCAATAGAAAAACTGAAACTTAAAACTTTCTTACTTGAAGACGGCAAGGTTGATGCTGATGTGTGTGTGATGCTGGAGAATGGGAACTGCTCTGATACCAACTGTAGCGACCCGCCTTCTCTACCTTAGACGGACCGTTACTTGTCTACTTCTTGACTCTAATGCAACGACTAAAAATGCGGAACTTTCTTTAACTTTTTTTTTGTATTTAAATCTATCTAAGAATGATATTCTAACTTTAATAGTCATGCATTTAAACTCATCACACAAGGTTCTATAACATTACTAAGCATTATGGAATATGAATGAACTTTTCTAAGCATATTTAAAGCAATAAAACTTAATTCAAAAGGAGCTAACAACATCTTGGCACATGCATCAAATAGATAGAATGTAAACCTTACTTTTCTACAATTTACAAGCATTTTAAGCACAATTAGGATTTAGTCCAAAAGGGAATACTAAGCTCAAGAATAAGTCTAAAATTCAATGTATCAACATGCTAAACTACTCATGCCCTTGCTCATCTAGTGCATTCACAAAAGTATGCATACTAATTGAAATGACATGGAATCTTCATTCTACAAAATTGAGCATGTAAAACTATCCGAAGCATAAATGTTTAATAAACTCCATAACACAATAACTTGGAATTTGGAAACCTTAAACATTGCATTTCAAATAAGCTAAACTGTCTCTCCCAAGGACCTCTCCAAGGTCAGCCACCACACACACGTCGCTCAGCACCGCCTCGTCGCCTTCCTTCAGAATTGCTTGCCTTTACCTTTCCTGCAGTAAGAGGAAATGCAACTATAAGCATAAAGCTTAGCAAGTACTATCTAGCTCACAAAATCTCGAAATGTGCAAGCATGCTTTTTAACAATGGAAATCACATGAGATACTTTATGCTTAAAGAAACACTAAAACATGTATAATAACTCAAAAGCATAAAATCACATGAATACTTTTATGCTTAAAAGAAACACTAAACATGTATAACTCAAACATGCATACTCAAGCATTAATAAATCTTAACTCACTTTTACTTGGCTTAACTTGAAACTTTAGCAATTCTTTAACTTTAAATCTTTCTTTAACTTTTAGAAAATTTCCTTAAACTTTAAAAAACTTTGCTAAAGCATATACTTGAAAATAATAACTCATTGGATCCACTTAAGACGTAAGTACCATCTTATGCGCGTTCCCTAAAAGGTTGGGGTAGCGAGCCGCCAATCCTAATAGAGCAGACCTTGGTCTACCAGGGCCAAGACCTTGGAATTGGACACCTGGATTTCTTTAACGACGCCCTTGGACGCCGGGTACTGGCCTTAGAAAATAAAATACTTTCTTTTTTCTTATCTTTAAATGCCTTGGCATTTTATCGAACACCTTGTGTGCCCAAATCCCTAAGTCTTGACTTTTGGGGATTTCGTAAGGCCTTGGCCTTCTCTTTTCTTTTCTTTATCTTTCTTTCTTTTCTTATAGATTTCTTAGACCCTAAACTCACATAGGGTACTCTATCAAACATTATAAGCATATAATGAACTAAGATCACATGCAAATCTTAAACTAAAAGTAAATATCTCTTTTAAAACTTTTAAGGGAAAATTCTTGCGGAAAACCGCCTCTTACTGCAGGTGAGCAGTACTTACCTCGATATCTTGGACTTACAACCAAGAACGGCGTCGGAGGTTCCGGAGAAACTCGGAGTCTCGGAGATTTCTTCGCGCTCACGCGTTCCTCTCGTCGTGGGGATTCCGAATATCGGAAAATCTCTCGGAGGAGAGCCTTGGCCGGCCACCGGAGGAAAGCCCTAGGCTTGGTGTGGTTTCGCCCAAGAGAGGAGAGAAGAGGGCGGCGTGCGGCTGGTTTGGGCGAGGAAGGGTTTGAGTTGAGGGAAAATAAAACTTCTCTCCTTAATTATCTATTTATACTTATGGGGGCGAATTTACCTAATTATACCTTATCTATTGTTTCGCTTAATCTATTTCAACAAAAACAAACCAGCCCAGCTGGTCCGCCCATTCTTCTCTCACAGCGTAGGTGAAGGGATCGATTCCCACTTATGCGATTTTCTGTTTATAACCCTTTTTGCCACTTTCGTTTACGGAAAAATTCTATAAAAATATCCATAAATTTGGAATAAATTCTAAGATATTTCTAAAATTAGTTTCGAGAATTTTCGGGCGTTACAATCCCCCATACCTTATAAAAAGTTCGTCCTCGAACTTAAAACAACTCTGGGTATTTCTGCCTCATGCTGTCCTCTGGTTCCCATGTTGCCTCTTCTACTCTGTGATTTTGCCATATGACTTTCACTAATGGTACCTCCTTGTTTCGCAATTTCTTAACTGCTCGGTCTATTATCTGAATAGGCCGACTATCATAACTGAGATCTTCGCGAACTTGTACCGTCTGTGGCTCTATCACCTGGGTGGCATCTGGGATATGCTTCTTCAGCATAGAAACATAAAATACGTTGTGGATAGCTGAGATCTCCTGAGGTAGCTCCAACTCATAAGCTACTTTGCCAACTCTTCTAGTGATGGGGTATGGTCCTACATATCTGGGACTTAGCTTGCCCTTCTTCCCAAAACGCATTACTCCCTTCATGGGAGCCACTTTGAGGAACACTGTTTCCCAACTTCAAATTCTAATGGTCTGCGCCGTGTATCAGCATAGCTCTTCTGGCGGCTTTGAGCTGTTTCTATTCTCTGGCGGATCTGCTGTATGGCTACGGTGGTATCATCTATAAGATCTGTCTATAAGCCTAACTCTTGCCTCTCACCACCCTCGTACCAGCAGATAGGAGATCTACACCTCCGTCCATATAAAGCCTCATAGGGTGTCATGCCGATAGTGGCCTGATAACTATTGTTGTAAGCAAATTCCGCTAAGCACAAATATCTGCACCAACTGCCCTTGAAATCTAAAGCACAAGCTCTGAGCATATCTTCTAGTACTTGATTAACTCTCTCTGTCTGACCATCTGTCTGAGGATGGAAAGCTGTGCTAAACTTCAGTTTGGTGCCTAGAGCTATCTGTACGCACTCCCAGAAGTGCGAAGTGAACCTACTGTCCCTATCTGAAATGATAGTCTTAGGGACTCCATGTAGTCTGACGATCTCCTTGAGGTATAACTGAGCTAGTTGTTCCATGGAATAGGAGATCCTGATGGCTAGGAAGTGGGCAGACTTAGTCAATCTGTCTACTATTACCCAGATTGCATCATATCCATTCGTTGTTCTGGGTAGTCCCACTATGAAATCCATGGAAATATCTTCCCATTTCCATTCTGGAATCTGAATAGGCTGCAGAACTCCACCTGGTCTCTGGTGCTCTGCTTTGACTCTCTGGCAGGTCAAGCAGGTACTGATATATCTGGCCACGTCTCGCTTGAGTCCAGACCACCAGAACCTTTGCTTTAAATCTTGGTACATCTTGGTAGAACCAGGATGCATAGAGTACGGGGTACTGTGGGCTTCTTCTAAAATATTCTTTCTTAGTTCCTCATCATTGGGGACGCAAAGGCGGTCTCCAAGGTAGAGGATGCCACTATCTGATACTCGAAACTCTGAATTTTCTGCCTCTTGGATCTCCTGCTTGATCTTCTGGATCCCTGGGTCTTGACTTTGCTTTCTTTGTATATCCGCAAGCAGGGTTGACTCTAGAGTCAATGCAGAAAGTTGCCCAATTATTACCTCGACTCCAAAATCCTTTATTTCTTTCTGAAGTGGTAGAGACAGTGATGATAGGGACATCAGTGCTGCACAGGATTTTCTGCTCAGTGCATCTGCCACTTTATTAGCTTTACCTGGGTGGTAGAGGATTTCACAGTCATAATCTTTGACCAACTCTAGCCACCTGCGCTGCCTCATATTCAGATCCTTCTGAGTGAAGAAGTACTTCAAACTCTGATGGTCTGTGAAGATTCTGCACTGCACTCCATACAGGTAGTGTCTCCAGAGCTTCAGTGCAAAAACCACAGCTGCTAGCTCAAGGTCATGAGTAGGGTAATTCTTCTCATAGTCCTTGAGCTGTCTGGAGGCATATGCTATTACTTTACCGTCTTGCATGAGGACAGCTCCAAGGCCCATCTTGGATGCATCACTGTAGATGTCAAAGGCCTTGTCACTCTCTGGAACCGTCAGGATGGGAGCACTAGTCAATCTTTTCTTCAGTTCTAGGAAGCTGTGCTCGCATTTATCTGACCACTCAAACTTCTGATTCTTTCTGGTCAGGGCTGTGAGTGGAGAGGCTATTCTGGAAAAGTCCTCCACAAATTTTCTGTAATATCCTGCCAGGCCTAAGAAGCTTCTGATTTCACTGGCATTCTTGGGTCTACACCAGTTGCTGACTACTTCTATCTTGGCTGGATCAACTGGAATGCCTTCTTTGGATACAATGTGACCTAGGAAGGTCACATGATCTAGCCAAAACTCACACTTTGAGAATTTTGCATAGAGCCTCTCCTGCTGAAGGATCTGCAGCACTATCCTCAAGTGTGTAGCATGGTCCTCTGGAGTCTGTGAGTATATGAGAATATCATCAATAAATACAATGACGAATTTATTGAGATACTCCCTGAAGATGTGGTTCATCAGCTCCATGAAGACTGCTGGAGCATTGGTTACTCCAAAAGGCATCACTACAAATTCGTAGTGGCCGTATCTTGTCCTGAAGGCCGTCCTGGGGATGTCACTTTCTTTAACCTTTAGCTGATGATACCCAGAACGCAGATCTATCTTCGAGAACACTGTAGCCCCTTTGAGTTGATCAAATAAATCATCTATTCTAGGAAGGGGGTACTTATTCTTGATGGTTACCTTGTTCAGAGCTCTGTAGTCTATGCACAAACGCATAGACTCATCCTTTTTCTTGACGAAAAGTACAGGAGCTCCCCAGGGTGAATGACTCGGGCGGATGAAGCCCTTGTCTAGTAGCTCCTGGAGTTGCTCTTGTAATTCTTTCAGCTCTGCAGGTGACATACGATATGGGGCTTTTGAGACCGGACCGGTACCTGGCACCAGCTCAATCTCAAATTCCACCTCCCTGTTGGGCGGTAGTCCAGGTAGTTCTTCCATGTAAATATCTCTTTTAAAACTTTTAAGGGAAAATTCTTGCGGAAAACCGCCTCTTACTGCAGGTGAGCAGTACTTACCTCGATATCTTGGACTTACAACCAAGAACGGCGTCAGAGGTTCCGGAGAAACTCGGAGTCTCGGAGATTTCTTCGCGCTCACGCGTTCCTCTCGTCGTGGGGATTCCGAATATCGGAAAATCTCTCGGAGGAGAGCCTTGGCTGGCCACCGGAGGAAAGCCCTAGGCTTGGTGTGGTTTCACCCAAGAGAGGAGAGAAGAGGGCGGCGTGCGGCTGGTTTGGGCGAGGAAGGGTTTGAGTTGAGGGAAAATAAAACTTCTCTCCTTAATTATCTATTTATACTTATGGGGGCGAATTTACCTAATTATACCTTATCTATTGTTTCGCTTAATCTATTTCAACAAAAACAAACCAGCCCAGCAGGTCCGCCCATTCTTCTCTCACAGCATAGGTGAAGGGATCGATTCCCACTTACGCGATTTTTTGTTTATAACCCTTTTTGCCACTTTCGTTTACGGAAAAATTCTATAAAAATATCCATAAATTTGGAATAAATTCTAAGATATTTCTAAAATTAGTTTCGAGAATTTTCGGGCATTACACAATTCGAAAGAAGTCAAGTTTGGGACTTAGTCCCTAGACCTAAGAAGACCACCATTATTGGAACCAAATGGGTCTTCAAAAACAAATTGAACCATAAGGGAGAAATCATAAGGAACAAGGCACGCTTAGTAGCCAAGGGCTACAGTCAAGTTGAAGGCCTTGATTATGATGAGACCTATGCTCCCGTGGCACGATTAGAGTCCATCCGATTGATGCTTGCATTTGCAGCACATCGTGGTTTCAAACTATATCAAATGGATGTCAAATTGGCCTTTCTAAATGGTTTAATAAGAGAAGAGGTCTATGTCGAACAACCTCCGGGGTTTGAGAGTACCGAATTCCCAAACCACGTATTTAAGCTCAAGAAGGCGCTCTACGGCCTTAAACAAACAACCGAGCTTGGTATGAGCGGTTGTCGACATTCCTAATTGAAAAAGGCTTTGTTAGAGGCCAAATAGACCCTACACTATTTCTATGTAGAGATGGTGACAATATATTTGTAGCCCAAGTATATGTCGATGACATAATTTGTGGCTCAAACAACAAGGGCTATTTAAATGAATTCATTGAACACATAGAGAGTGAATTTGAAATGAGTCTAGTGGGAGAGTTGACTTTCTTCCTTGGACTTGAAATCAAACAAACCCGAGATGGGATCCATGTGCTCCAATCAAAGTATACTCAAGAGATGCTCCGAAAATTGAACATGAGTGATTCAAAAGAGGTAACCACTCCCATGGCGACAAACACAAGATTAAACAATGATGAGAGTGGTAAACCTGTTGATTTGACTCAATATCGAAGCATGATAGGTAGTCTGCTATACTTCACAGCCAGTCGACCTGATATACTTTTTGTTGTGGGTATGTACGCTAGGTATTAAGTTTGTGCCAAGGAATCTCACTTAATTGCTGTGAAGAGAATTTTGAGATACCTTAAGGGCACAATAGGAGTTGGTCTATGGTACCCCCATACCGAATCGTTTGACCTAATTGGCTACACTGATTCCGACTATGCTGGATGCAAGTTGGACCGGAAAAGCACAAGTGGGGGTTGCCAATTTTTAGGATCATCTCTAGTTAGTTGATCAAGTCGGAAGCAACATTGTGTTGCTCTCTCCACGACCGAGGTAGAATATATTGCTATGGGAGAGAGCATATCGCAATTGTTGTGGATGACTCATACTCTAGAGGACTATGGATTAAGCTACAAGGGTGTGCAAGTGTTGTGTGACAACATTAGCACAATTAACCTAACTAAGAATCCGGTCCATCACTCTAGAACCAAACATATTGAAGTGCGTCACCACTTCATTAGGGATCATGTTGCTAGAGGAGATGTTGTACTCTTATATGTGGAGTCCAAATCAAATCTAGCGGACATTTTCACTAAACCACTCCCCGAGAATGAGTTTAGCTTCTTAAGAAAGGAGTTAGGAATGTGTCGCGCTTCATAGGAGTGAAATGCTTTCAAAACCCTTCACGATCAATTCGAATTGTTGGGATACAATTGGGTAACTTGGGGACATCTCACACAATCTATAAGGTTCAACAAAATGTTTTTGTTTGCTAGATATGGGGTGAGATGCTAGGATCAACTTAATTTCTCAAAATGTCAATGCATCCCTTGAGAAATTTAGTTGACGAGATAAAAATCACTTTGGTGACCAAGTATGGGGAAATCCAATGCATAACATATGTGTACTTGGCTCCATGATCTTACTTGGACATTCCAATCAAGGAAACTTGATTGGAGACTTGATTTTGGTACAAACTTGCTTGAAATTGCTTGAATGTTTGTTGATTGAGTTTGACTCCACTTGGGTGGAGCAAAGTGATTTGTCAAAACCATAAGGACCTTTGATCCTTCTTCAGGGATCGATCTTAGTCAAGGGATCACTTCCAAGATCGATAACTTTCATCAGATCTTATCAGAAATCGTTTGGAAGTCTGAAACTGAAAGTTTCAGATCGTATCAGGAAAAATCAGGAAGCCTGATCGGTCACCGGACCGATCAGGAGTATGTCTGATCGGTCCAATGGACCGATCAAGCTGTTTTGAGATTAACCACAGAAATCTATCTGTGTTGGTCTGGATCGGTCCCCGGACCGATCTAGTGCCCTCTGTGGTGATCGGTCCATAGACCGATCAGAGGGGTAGCAGAACACTTCGCGAAAAATTGACCAGACATTCTGTGTTGGCCTGGATCGGTCCCCGGACCGATCTGGCACCCTGTGGTGATCGGCCCACAGATCGATTAGGGGGCTCACGGAAAAACCTCCAAACCTACTGTTCGCTTCCTGATCGATCAGCCGATCGATCATGGGCTTGCCTGATCGGTCACTCGATCGATCAGGACCAAGCCAGTTTGATCAAGGCGGAGCCTGATCGGTCTGGGCACTCCCAGATTGAACGGTGATCCGTTCAATCGCATTAAATTACGGTTGGTGGACCGATCCACCAACCGATTAATTCCTCCTAAACCCTACATCTCCCAAGCCCTAGCACCGAAACTCACTTCTTGCGCATCCTCATCCTGTGCGTGAGCTCTTCCTGCGTCTCCTTCTTCCTTGTGCGTGAGTTCCTGAGAGTTCAGCGAGGAGATCTTGGATCCCTGCGAGTGTGTGTGCAAGTTTCTTCGCGTGAGCTCTTCTCCTCCCCGTGCGCGCGCGAGAGTTTTTCTTTCTGCGCAAGAGTTCCTATCAAGCTTCTGTGTTTTTCCTCTCGTGATCAAGTTTTCAACAAATCAATCAACTCATCATGGCACCTAAGTAAGTGTTGTTTCGTTTTACCCTACTGATTACTTCAGTTATCATAAGTGTTGGGCTAACCATGTTCTTTCTTTTCGTGTTTTCTTATTGTGTTGTGATCCTACTCATTGCCGTGACCTTGCTCTGATTTTTCACCCTACTGATGAAATCTAATCATTTGCAATCTATATTATGATCTGATTCTTCCCTTGATCAAATCGTGTTTCTTTGATTAATCCTCACCTCACTGATCAATTCGTGTCCTACAAATGATTAAATTTATGTTCATATGATCAATTCCATCTTGTGTTATATTTCATTCTTGTGTCATGATCATGTTCACTTGTTTCAGTTCACTTGATTCAAATTGTTGCCATGATCTATTCAAACCCATTAGAAAATCATCTAAGGGCAAAGAACCCGTGGAGGGAAGCGCAAAGGGCAAAGACTCTTCTTCTTCCGCGCCCTCCCGAAGGCCTCAGCCTTCATCGAGTTCCAGGTTCCCTAATGTTGCCTGTGAGCAGGCATTTTAGTCTCGCACCTTCAAGTTACTTTCCTACCGATCAATTGATGGTCCCTTTCTATCTGAGCATTGTCCCTCCATCATGGAGATAATCACCTTCTACAACCTGGGCTTTCTCCTTTCCCTCGAAAGGACAATAAACTATGACCTTGTCTCGAAATTCTACAATAACCTTCAATAAGGGCCTCAAGGGGGCTTTGAATTCACTACCCGAGTTGCCAAGAGAAATCTTGATTTCTCTTATGAGATCTTGGCGGAGTATCTGGGTGGTCGTCGATCGCCTAACTTGTATTCTATCTATCCTGAGCTCCCTGACCCTTTGTTGGCTCTTTTTGCGGACGTCACCCCCGACACTATATATCAGCACTTCTTTGGCCATCCTCGACCAGCCGGTCTTGATGAGTTGGGGCCTGACTTTCCGACTTTTGCAGCGCTCCGTCTCTCCCCTGTTGATTACATTCTGTTCAAGATAATCACAAAGTACATCCTGCCGATCACTTCCAAACCTTTGACCGAGATCCGACCTTACCATTGCCTGATGCTCTATGGTATGCACCGCCGCATGGACTTTGACATCATGGAGAGCATTTTTCAGTCGATCCTATCCTATAGAGAGCCGAGTCGACGCACTGTCTATATGCCATTTGGTCACGTCATCACTGACTAGCTTATGTCAGTAGGTGTTGATGTAACCAAGGGCAGGACAGTGCCCATGGTTAGACAGGATTGCCGACTTGGCAGGCGAGCATTCGCCAAGTCTGGCATCATTATCAGGGATCACTATCGGGCTCTGGTTTGGAAGGACGGGAGGGGTCTTGGCGAGCTACCTGGGGGAGGCCCACACTTTCAGGCACCAGCAGATGCTGCTGCACATCATGAGGCCCCCGCTGCTGCTGCTGACTACGACTATGAGCCGGACCCAGACCTGCGCTGGCAGATTTCAGAGCTGGATCGGACCATCCAGCATGATCTTCATTTGAGGGAGCTCTGGCGCGAGGAGGTTCGGTCGGGTTTTCGCTCCTTCGATCGACGACTGCACGCGGTGGAGTCTGATGTCTCGGGGGTCCGTTCTCTGCAGCAGACGTGGTACGACGAGTGGCGTCGGCACACCCTTCCGGGAGATGCGCCCTCTGGTAGTATTGCACCAGGGTCTTTTGTTCCTGATGATGCCACGATGGATGACCCTATGCATGATGACCCCGCCCCGATGGTTGATGTGTTCTGCTTCTGCCTGTGACTTGCCTATTTGCCTGTCTGGATTGTATGACTCTATGGCTAGATGCCTATGACTTGACTTTGGTGGTTTTTGTGTTGTATCTGCCTTGACTTTGATGCGATGTGCTGCATTTGCAATGACTGATTTTTATGTTTTACTATATTATGCTTATTGTTGGTTTTTATGATTGTTCGTAAGATTGTTATCATCATGTATGCCTCTTTATGCGTTGCTATGTTTATTGTCACTCCATGTTCATATGATACATATGATTGCTTTGCCATGCTTTACATTTTTCATATGTTTTCATATGTCCCTCAAAATTATTCAAATCTTATGTTGTTTTGGGAAACTCCTAGGGTTGAGGGGGAGTATGTTTAAACTTAACAACCCCTCTAGACCCTTTTCGGTGTTTGACAAAGGGGGAGAGTGTGGTTGGTTAAGTTTAGGATGATTATGTTGTAGGGGGAGGATCCTGATTCCCCTATGATTCTGGAATTTGAGAAAATTGACTTCGAATCCCTAAACTTAAAATCGGGTTGTCAAACAACAAAAAGGGGGAGATTGTTGATGCAGTCTGACCCTGATTATTGTTTTAGTGTTGACACAGATTTTAGTTTAGGTTGATGATTATGATTATGATTAAGTCCTGATCGGGGATTAGGCATGGTGTTGAAAAGTCCTAACCTGGAGGGCTAGGTGTGGAAAAATCCTAGCTTGGAGGGCTAGGTGTGAAAAGTCCTAACCTGGAGGGTTAGGTGTGGAAAAATCCTAGCTTGTAGGGCTAGGTGTGAAAAGTCTTAACCTGGAGGGTTAGGTGTGAGAAAATCTTAGCTTGGAGGGCTAGGTGTGAAAAGTCCTAACCTGGAGGGTTAGGTGTGGAAAAATCCTAGCTTGGAGGGCTAGGTGTGAAAAGTCCTAACTTGGAGGGTTAGGTGTGAAAAAGTCCTAGCTTGGAGGGTCAGGTCCTATCTTGGAGGGCTAGGTTGATGAAATCCCGGCTTGGAGGGCCAGGTCCTAGCTTGGAGGGCTAGGTTGATAAAATTCTGGCTTGGAGGGTCAGGTCCTAGCTTGGAGGGCTAGGTTGGATGAAATCCTAGCTTGGAGGGCTAGGTTGGAGTCCCTGGATCGGTCTGGTGACCGATCAGGGAAGTTGGCACGGTGCTCCTTCGTGGATCAGTCTGGTGACCGATCCAACGATGACTGATCGGACTGGTGACCGATCAGGGAGCACACAGTGAGGTTGGGAACCTGCTGCTCGGCTCATGATCGGTCTGGTGACCGATCAGGGAGCATGCAGTTCGCTCACTGCTCTGCTCCTGATTGGTCTGGTGACCGATCAGGGAGCATACAGTGGGTTTTGGTTCCCCTTACTGCTTGGCTCCTGACCGATCTGGAACACTGTTCGGATCGTTCTGGTGAACGATCAAGTGTCGCGAGTTCCTCACTATGACCGATCAGGACGGAGCCTGATCGGTCTGAGCATGCCCTGATCGGTCTGGTGACCGATCAGGAGGGTTGGACTGCGAAGCTAAGGAATCACCCTGCAAAGGGGTGGATCGGACTGGTGACCGATCCACAACCTGGGATCGGTCTGGTGATCGGTCCCGGAGAAATCTCGATTTCTGATTGAGCGTTGGGGACCGATCAGGATGGAGCCTGATCGGTCTGAACCCACTCTAATCGGTCTGGTGACCGATCAGGAGGCTCTCTGATCGGTCCGGTGACCGATCACTTTAATTCAAAATGCACTGTCAGACGCTCTGATCACGTCTGAACATATCTGATTTCTCTGCGCTTAATCTCTGATACATGATTCACTGCTGATTTGCTGTGCTAATGCTCTGATTAAGTGTGCAGGTGACAGGGATGGATTCAAACACTCAAGGAGAGTCAATGGAGGTATTTCCTTGGAGCAGGTTTGTCCATTTGCCATCTTAGGTTGCAACGGTTGCTGGCGCTGCTGGAGCTGCTGACTGGGGCTAGGCTGAGGGAAGCTCAGGGAGTCCAGGAGAGCTCAGTGGTAGGCTGGTGGTTGCAGGTGAGCAGCTGGAGGCTGCAGTGAGATGACCTGGCGATCAGTGGAGAGACTTAAGCTGCGTAGCGGAGAAGAGCTGAGTAGTTTTTGCTGAACAGACTTCTTGCGAGACTTCTTTGCTGCGTGATAAGTTCTCCACATTGTGCTTGTGCGATCTGTTGTTCCATCATCTTGAGCAAGCAACTGCGATTACTCTACTGTCTGAAGCAACCTCTGTCACTTGAGCATTTGGAAGAAGAACCAGGAAGCTTGGCGAGTCCATCAGCGAGAAGACACAAAGAAGGGAGTTCTTGCGTGAGATCTGCGCTGGGTGGAACTCGGTGAGAAGTTTGCTTGGGTTCTTGCTGTCCTAAGTGCTCTGTAAGATCCTTCTTGTGTTTCATTGTGCTTAAAACTTTATCTTTGTTGAAACGCTGTGGAGAGGTTACTCCACCGAGAAGGAGGTTGCATTTTATCCGGATTTTCCAGGGCTTGATCTGCCGACGATCAAGTGATCGCCCACCTTAAGGGCACGCCAAGGAGTAGGGGCAAGTTATCCCCGAACCTTGTAAATCCTCTTGTTAGCGTTCTTGTGTTTGTTCTTAGCTTAGGGCTTAAATTCTGCAACTCTGTTTTTCCTTTGCTTCCGCTGTGCTACTAACCCTTGAGGTGGAGAAAATCAAAAGTGCTAAGTTTCGGTGTCTGGCTACATTCACCCCCCCCTCTCTAGTCATCCAAGTTCCAACAATAAACGCATAACATCATAGAAGATATAACAAATAGAAAGAATCAACAGTGTACAGTTTCTAGGATAGAATAATAACTATACATGAATAAAACAAAATGATAGCAGAATATCAAAGCATAGATGCATGTCAATCAAATACAGCAATCATAGTTCATATAAATACAGCAAACACAAAAAAAAACAAAATGTAATAAATGCATATGATGCAATGTCATGTGTCACTCCTGACGCCAGTCAAGCTGCTATCACATCATATCTGTGTGACTGAGTGGGTAGGGTTATGACAATTGTACGAACTCCAACGAGTACCACTAATATATGTGGTTGAGTTGACAGCTTGCTTGGGAGCCAACTACTCCAAAAATCCCGAGAAAAAGGGGAGCCACCAACAGCACTAGTATCCCTCGAAAGCAACGGTGAATGTGTCAACTGCTTGCCTACAACTCCAACATCCACTAATCATGAGTGGTCGAGTGTGGCATAATAGAACAGCTGCTCGCACTCTAGCAACTATCACGATAAGTGGTTGAGTGGTCAAAGCAACTGAGTGACAATGACTTAACCATATGGAAGCCAATATTTATCAGCATGCAACTATGCAGATATGATGCATGATACTAAGGGTGCGTTTGGTTCAAGTTATCAGATATAATCTTAGTTATGTGATTACCTAGTAATCACATAACTAAGACAATGGGGAATGAAACATAACCTGAAGTTGTTTGGTTCAATTTAGGTAATCAAATAAAATCTTGTTTGTTTGGAGGTAATAGTCTATGACATAATACAATATTTTACCGTATTATCCTTTAGTTAAATTTAAGTATAATAATATTATATGCTTATAAATTTAAAATAAAAGATAAGATGATATTATATACGTATTTGTACCCGTGGTCGTCAGCCGCGAATAATGGCCGGCAACTGGCGGTGGTCGTCGGCCGTCGTTGCGGCGGTCGCCGGTCGACGGTCGTCGGTCGTCGGTCGACGGTCGCCGGTCGCCGGTCGTCGGTCGACGATCGTCGGTCGACGGTCGTCGGTCGACGGTCGCCGGTCGCCGGTCGCCGGTCGTCGGTCATCGGTCACCGGTCGCCGGCGGTCGCCGGCCGCCGCCGGGGGTCGCCGGCCATCGTTGTCGGTAGTTGATCGCGAATAATGTCTCTTTTGCTAAGGTAAATATTGGAGGATAATTTTGGAAAAATAAGTTTCATAACCTGGGAATCAAGAAAAACCTTACTTTCCTAAGATTTTCCGATTCCGAGTTGCATGCCCCTTTTGCTGACGTGTCGGGCATCAATCATTATTTGGGAATCGCTGATTATCTAAACCAAACAAGATTTTTGTTGATAACCTTGGATGGATAACCAAGGTTATCATGGATAACCCCCAACCAAACGCACCCTAAATGCACAAACAACCAAATAACAACGATGCAACGATACAACCAATAAGTATCAAAAATCATCAAACATGCAACTAAACTACTAGGTAGGGTGTCTCTAATGCCAACCAATCCTAGTTGTGTTTAATGATCATTTTTAAGTACTCGTGTACAAGCGGTACTTTACAGAATAGAAAATCAACGATGAGACTGTACAGACATAAAGTACGATCAGCTCGTAGATCAAGCAAAGAAAGTATCAACGAACGATATAAAAAAAATAACAAAGGACAAGGTCAAGCTGTCTTACTCAGACATAAACAGTCATGTATTTAAGATAAATAATCTACAGAATACAAAAGGAAAAGTACCCGTCTGATAAGTAGATCGTATCAAAATAAATCTCATGCTCGTATCGAATCAGGATCCTACATTAACCTATATATTTTAGTTAATGAACATTCAAATTGTATTAATGAATATAATAATTTAATTAATCTAAATTAAACGATTAATTACTAATTACTCCTATTTAACCCAATTTAGCCAAAACTAGGTTATTGGGTTAAATCCCATAGCTCTAATTTCATCACTCAAACATCCTTTTCCCCAAATGTTACTCACGACAACATTCAAATCAAAAGCAAACACAATTCCCTAATTCATCCAACCCCCACGGTAAAGGAACTAAGAATCAACAACCACCACCTTCGGACCTCACAGTAATCAGGTTAAGGAAATTATTCCACCTTTAATCCTGAAACCCAAACCAAATTCCACAATGAAACCTCAGGTAAAAACTAAATTCTCAACATCAAATTGCACTCCATGACTCACGACAGCAAAAGAAAAACCACCACAAATCCTCTAAACCTTCCCACAACTTGAACCCACGGCAAACACACACAGCAAGACCAAAACTCAAGAAAATACACTACAATAATCATCCTCTCAGAATCAACTACCACCACCCATCCAAGAACAACACTAAAAGAATACAATTTATACCTAATGAGAATCCAAGAGAAAAGGTCACCGGCCTTGGACTCGATCGGGGCTGAAGGGAGACCTACGACGTCGGCTAGCTCGCGCTAGGGCAGTGACGCGATCAGGGAGACGGGGCATGCGGTGTCTTGTTCGTGCGCGCTGAAGAAGAAGAAGAAGAAGAAGAAGAAGAAGGAGAAGAGGAAGATAGCGTCGCGCGTGGAGGAAAAGAAGGATCGCCGCCGGCCAAGACGGACACCATGCGAAGGGGAAATCGCACCAGCGAAGGGGTGGCGGCGTCAGGCGAAACCGAGAGAGAAGGGATCGCGTGTGTGTGGTGACGTCGAGGCGGAATGTGGGGGTTTTGGGAGAAGTTTTTTTGGTTTTATAAATTTAATGTAACTTTATAAAAAAAACCCTCCAAGTTCAGCTAATCTAAATAAGACTCCTAATTTTGGATTTTTAAGCTTTTAGCCCCCAAACTTTCAATATTTAACAATATCTAATTAGAGTATTTATTAGTCATGCAATATCATCTTAAACATATCTTCTAGAGTTTCTCCTGAATAAGTGCAACCCAACTTTTACACTAATATTATTATTTCTTATTATATCTATCATTGTATGTTTGCACATCCATTTTAACATACTCATGTATTTGAATCATAATCTAACATTCAATTTCATATAATATAACACATTTAAACATCATTTTATAAAATTTTTCTTTAAGTTTTAAAAGTACTACGCTTTCCTCTATTTCAATTATACCACTTGTATTTTATTCGATACATCTCTCAATCATTCCATCCTTTCAACTATATAAAGTTATAAGAAGAAAACCATAAATTGCTTGTTTTTGTTATGATGCAAAGGAGAGGCATTTTCACGGTGCTTGTTTTTCACATAATGTAGTATGTATAGAATGTTGGGTTCTGGGATGGCTAGAGAGGGGGGGGGTGTGAATAGTCAGCCACCAAAAAACTTACTTTCTTTTTTTCCTGCGATCAGGTTAGCAGCAGAAAAATAAAACAGAAGAAACACAACAGAAATGAACACCAGGATTTACAAGGTTCGGGGATAACTTGCTCCTACTCCTTGGCGTGCCCATGAGATGGGTGATCCCTTGATCGTCGGCAGATTAGGCCCCAGAGTGAATCCGGCTAATAACTTCTCCTTCTCGATGGAGGAACCTCTCCACAAACGTCTCAAAAGAATAACAAGTTAAGCACTGGAGACTACGAGAAGGATAGCACCACAGATGTAGCAGAAAGCTCAAGCAAGAAGAATATACAGAGAACTCTAACAACTCAACACAACAGCAAAACCCTTTTGTTCTGTTGCTCCTTGTTTCGTTGTCTTCTCTGCTTCGCCAACCTCTTCTTCTTAAGCTTCCTTCTGTACACCTACAGGCATCACCCACTGACCCCATTTGAGTTCTCAGCATACCTCCTCAATTGAAGATTCAGGTCGTCAGGTGTCGTTAAAACCTACAAGTGTATATCAAACAAAAAGACACCAGAGAAAGTCACTCTTGACCCTTCTTCTTGCTCCTTCGTTCGAATATCAAAGCCCTGTGTCATCTGCACACTCACAGATTTATCAGTGAAGCAAATCAGAAGCAAATCAGAAATCTGACAACCGTTTGAATTAATGTTCTCAGTTGTTGATCGGTCACCCTGACCGATCAGACACCCTCCTGACCAATCAGACTCTATTATGATCGATCCAGTGAAGTTCTGATCAATCTCACTGACCGATCGGAGACCAGGGGATCGGTCACCAGACCGATCCTTAAATCTGTTGGATCGAGAGAAACGATAGAGGGGGGGTGAATATCGTTAAACGCTTTTCGGATGAAAACTAGAGCAAGTACGCAGCGGAATAAAATCAATCGCGAACACAGGTGGTTTTACTTGGTTCGGAGCCTAGGTCGACTCCTACTCCAAGGCCCACGGTCGTTGACCGTTTTCTGCGGACAATTCTATAAGTGCGCAAAACGTTTACAGAGAGATATTACAAAAGCAGTATAGTAAACTTAAAAGTAACTCTTCTTTTACCGACGTCCGATGTAGATTGAATTTTCGGAGCAACGGGACGTCGTCGGCGCTTGAGTCTCGAGTCGGGAGGTTTCCGGAGCAGAGCGCGGGAGTAGAAGAGCGTGATTGCATTGAATGAATTGTTGTTCGAAGCCTTGGGGTCGAGGGCCTATTTATAGCCCCTGGGGGCGCCCGGGACGTCGGGGGCGCCCGGGACGTCGGGGGCGCCCCCCCACGTGTCAGCCGATCCACTTCTGTCTCGGTCAGCTCTGATCCCTTAAAACTCAGGATCAGGCTTTGACGGGGGCGCCCTGAATGCTGGGGGCGCCCGGGTTGACCGGGTCTCTTCTTATCCGTTGGCTTCGATGGGATCTGCTTCGTTAGCTTCACCTGGGGACGCCCGGACCATCCGGGGTACCCGGGAGCAGCGGGGGCGCCCGGGAGCACGGGGGCGCCCTGCCCATGAGCTGCAGACGCAGTTCCTTTGCTTCAACTGTTTGTGTTCACCATGGGGGCGCCCGGGACACTCCGGGCGCCCTACTCAGCCTTTGCCTCACTCCTTTGAGGCTCTCTGAGCTGTAGACACTCGTTCCTTTGGTCCTGCATCCAGGGTTAGTCCAAAACAACATAAAATAATAAGATATTAGTTTATACAGCCTTAGCTGTCTTGGTTCTGACTTTGGGTCTCCAAAATGGAGCCCTAGGTCGAACCGACGCCTACTGTTCCCTCGACGGGGAACGCGTCCTCACCTACTCCTCTCGGGAGAATGTACCTGATGCCAACCGGCTCCTCCGGTTGGACTTTTGCCTAGCGGTCCTTCGCCAGGTCTTGGATACCAAGCTGTCCTTCGCCCGGTGCCTAGCATTCCTTCGCCAGGTCTTCGGTCCCAAGCTGTCCTTCGCCTGGTGCCTAGCATTCCTTCGCCAGGTCTTCAGTCCCAAGCTGTCCTTCGCTTGGTGCCTAGCAGTCCTTCGCTAGGGCTTCAGTACCCTGGCATTCCTTCGCCAGTACCTAGCAGTCCTTCGCTAGGACTTTTTACCCTGGCATTCCTTCGCAAGTGCCTAGCAGTCCTTCGCTAGGATTTTTTACCCTGGCATTCCTTCGCCAGTGCCTAGCAGTCCTTCGCTAGGACTTTTCCTGCACACTTGAGTAGCATGTTAGATAACAAATAAGACTTAACTTTTGAACCCTTTTGCCATTATCAAAACTCAGGTTCGACTTGGGTGCTTTCTGCACCAACAATCTCCCTCTTTTTGATTTATGGCAACCCTGGTTCAAAAAGTTAAGTTAATCAGAGCAAGTAAAAATTAAATTTTGTTCTCTCCCCCTGGAAGGAATCTCCCCCTAGATTTTTCAAAACATCGTGGGGTTTTTGAAAATAAATTCTAATTTTAAGGATGGATTTTTACTTAGAATAATTTTCAATAGAAAATAATTTTGGTTGTCTATTTTGGAGAACTTGTAGAATATTTAAGTTTAAATACTTAGAAAATTTAAGAAGGATTCTGAAAACTTAAGTTTGAGTACTAAGGAAAATTTTGACGCCTTAAGTTTAAAGTACTCAAAGAAGTTTTGAAAACTTTAAGTTTTAAAGTACTTAGTGAAATTTGAAAAACTTAAGTACTTAGGAAAGTTTTGAAAAACTTGAGTACTTAAAAAAGTTTTAAAAACTTAAGTACTTAGAAAAGTTTTTAAAAAACTTAAGTACTTAGAAAAGTTTAAAAAACTTAAGTACTTAGAAAAGTTTTTAAAAAAAACTTAAGTACTTAGAAAACTTTAGTACTTAGACAACTTTAGTACTTAGACAAGTTTTGAAAAACTTAAGTACTTAGGAAAGGTTTAAAAAAACTTAGTACTTTTGAAAAACTTAGTATTTTTGAAAAATTTAGTACTTTTGAAAAATTTTAATTAAGTACTTTTTGAATAAAGGATAGAGTTTGAGTTAGAGAAAAAATTTTAAACTAGAAAAAATTTTAAACTCTCTCCTTTCCTATCTCTCCCCCTTTGCCATATATCAAACACAAATAAATATAGCAGAAACAGAATAATTAAATTGCATAAGGGAAATAACTTGCTGTACTGAACCAATTCATGATGAGAATTAAATCAAATCAGTTTCAATTTCCTCTTTTAGGGACCTGTCTAACCCAATTAGATACTTACTAACTGTTATAAACAGTAGTTTTCGCTAGGGTTAGTCAAGTTAAGTGTTCTGTTCAAGTTAGATTTTCTAAACTTGACACTTAACTTGATTACTGTGTAGTTATATTTAGTGCCCCAATTACTGCAGATGCACTGACTTAAAGCATCTTGAATTAAGGCAAAGACCTAAGCATCTCAACCCTTTCTAAGTTATCAATCAAAAGTACCCTAAGGTGCTTGTGAGATGCTGGCTTCTAAATCTATAGGTGCATGCAGTTCTAGGGTTAGGACCTAAGCTAAGTCTATTTTCGAAAAAGCCCTAGTTTTGAAAGGGGTAGTTTTGAAAATAAAACTAAGTGAAAAACTTTATTTTAAAACTTTTCAAAACTGAATAAAAGCTGATTTTGAAAGCATTTAAAAATTGATTTGAGTAAGAAAAACCACAAAAATAGAGTAAACCTATTCTACCAAGCATAGTAAAGATCAGATACTCAAGTCAAATAAGTAGTCAAACAAAATAGATTAACTGGTCAAACAGAGGTCCAGTAGAGTCAAACATGAGTCAAGTTTTAGTTACTTAGTACAATGCTGAAAATAGTCTAACTATGAAGAAGGGCCAGGGTGGTCAGATGAGCCAGGCTGCCATGATCGAAATAGTGCCATCATCTCTTGATACTGTGCGTCTCTGGCCTCCCTCTCAGCTCTAAGGGCGCTCATATACCCAGTGTAGTAGCCCAAATTTGTCTCCATATCTTCGGCATGATTTGCCTCCACTTCCTCTCGAAGGCTCTGGACATGTGTCTCCAGCCGTGTCACTCTCTCGTAGAGTGTCGGTGGAGGGGGCTCGTCTATGTGTGCTCGGACCTCTGCTGCCAGATCTGCAACGTCAACGTCTACCTCCTCGTCTGAGTCGATCTGCGCTCCGGCTCGCTGTTGTCTCCAAGTCAAAACCACGGTGGCCGATACATCTATACCAGCTAAAGAGAAGTTCCTAAATCCTATCTCGTCAAAATCGGTCATCTCGGTTATTTCACCTACGGTAATGTCACGACCGTGGTGATGAAGGATGGAGGTGATGATGTGGCAGAAGGGGGTGCGTACCCGACCCTGAGTCGTGACACTGGAGGCATGTAAGATAGCGTGGAACATGTGAAGGCCAATGTCAATGTCTAGATGATGGATCAGGGCATACAGAAGGAAAGTATGGAAGGGTCGCATGGTCGCGGCATCCTTAGTGGATAGTGGTAAGATGCATCGGACCAGAACTCTGTATAGGGCGTAGTCCTGGACCTGAAGGTCAACGGACTGGAATCGTCTATCTGCGGGGAGTCTAGCTTCCCTATAGAAATAGGAGTGGAGAGAGTCTAGAGTAATATGAGAGTAGGGAGGATCAAATGGAGGATTCCTAGGTGGATAGCAACAAAAGGTGAACTGGGAGGGTCGTAGTCCAAGGAATCGATTTAGCAAGGTAGGGGTGATTGACAGGGGTATCCCTTGAACAGTAGTGTTAAACATGAGATCGTTCTGTCTAACTATGTTATTATAGAATTCGGCACATAAAGATGTATTAATCGAATGAGTGCAGAATACTAGATTATCTAGTTGATAAAAGTTTATGACATTCATGGCTAAAGGACAAGATTGGGTAAAGAAATGTCTATTAAGATAGCTAGTTTTGATAGGCTTGTAAGTTGTTCGAGCGAACTTATTACACAGTTCTAGAGTCGGGAACCTAGGGTCGGGACTCGGTTCGGTACCAGGGTTCGCTTGGTTTGCTCGGCGTTTTCTAAGTTGAGAGACATGCATTTATAAGAAATGAATTAAGAAAATAATTCTAAATGCAAAAGGAATTAGGAAAGTAATTCTAAATGCATAAAACAAATCATACCGGAGAGGCATGGTTGAGATTGAGGAAGCACAAGTGTCACTTGATCTTCTTGGAAGGAAGGAAGGGAGGAAGGAGGATGGTTTTTGATGTGGGAAGAAGAGGGGGTTCGGATGCCTTTTTATAGGCAGGTTATTGGGGGCGCCCGGGAGCTCCCGGGCGCCCGGGACAGTGGTCTCTGCCATGGCAGAGATTGGGGCTGGTTAGGGGCGCCCTGGACAGGCTGATTTTGCAGCTTTTGCTGCATTGACTGCGATTGGGGCGCCTGCGTGGTTCCGGGCGCCCTGACCAAGGGATTAAAGGCAGCTTTTTGCCTTGAGAGAAGATAAAGTCATGGGGGGGCGCCCGAGGAGTCACGGGCGCCCGGAGTGTATAGGAAGTGACAAATTTGATGTCTTGTCATTGTTTGACCATGGTTTAGTTGGTTTGACTGCTTTGACTATGGTTTGACTGCTTTGACTATGCTTTGACTATGTTAACCATGGTTTGACCATGTTGACCATGGTTTGACTGCGTTCTGAACTACAGGATTAAACCATAATATAGGTATTAAAGAAATTACAATTGAGTTTAATTTTGCTGTCTCACTCAATCTAGGGTTTTCAATCACGTTAGCCTTATAGGTTTTGTGAGACAGGTTTTGATAAGTAAAATTATTTTGAAAAATTATTATTTATTTTGAAACACATAAATAATTTTGAAAACAATTGAATTTATTTTGAAAAGAATGTTTAAATCTACAAGTAACTGAAAATTTGTGTTAGATTTGAATTTGACAAGGAGTAATTTGAATTTGAATTTCAAAAATTGGCTTCCAGGTCATGGCGAGGCACTAGGCCTTCTTTGGCTGTAGCCTTATTGGATCATCAACCCTTTCCTTGACAAAGCCTTTTAATGAAATTTCATTTTCAAAATTAATCTTTGAAAAATTCTGGTCTAACTAGTTTGGGTCTTGGATCGATAGCTTCGGCTAGTTTCACCAGTCTAAAGAGTCCAAGTATACTTGACTTTATTAGAATTGGTTTCCCTAACGTACTATCATCTCACCGCCACCCAATACTATGTTGTCAAGTTTCAGTTAAGTTTGTTCAGTTCTTAAACTAACCATTCCTAAGTCTAAGTGTAAAATACGGCAAGTAATTTTAAAATTTAAATCAAGAAATAACCTTGTAGAATATGATGGAAAATTTTTAGAAATTTTTCTAAACCCTTGGTGGAATTTACGAGGATAAATCGGATAAAGAAAATAATATAATTAGGTTATCTGATTTATTGGAGAAGCTTAATATATATATATATTTATATATATATATATATATTATATATATAGTTGATTAAAATCTAACCTAGGTTTTAATCGGCCGAGACCCTATCTATTCTCCTTTCTCTTCATTCGCGAGATCGCAACCAAAGCCGCAGCCGCAGCCGCCCGACCCGACTTCCTTCTTCCTCTCCCCTTCGCGCGTGCCCTAGCCGCAGCACCGACTTCTTCCTTCTTCCTCTCCCCTTCGCGAGACTTAGCCGCAGCGAACGCCGTCGGGCCATCTTCTGAGCCGGCGATCCTCTGCCCCAGCGCAACTCTCCTTCTTCCCTTCCCCTCTTTTGTGGCTGAGATCTTGCCGAGTGGAGGTTGTGCCGATCATGTGATCGTTGGTGGTCGTCGTGTTCCTCCGGAGTTCGGATCGATCACCACTCCAGGCGGGTTGAAGGTGAGTGTGTTGTATGATGCATTCCTTCTCTCTTTTCTTTCCAATCGCGCCAAGGTATTGGCGATTGTTGTGGACTTGATTTCCCTGATCACGATTGTTCTTGGATGTGCCATGAATGATTTAGGGTTTGGGAGAGATGTTCAGCTCTGAGTTTGGGGGTCGATCGTGATGGAGCTCCTTGGTGAGGTTGATCTTGCTAGATGATAGTAGAATTATTCTTTCAGCGAATCTGGGTAAGAATTTGATAATGATGCTCTTGGATTTGGGTATGGTGATTGAATTGGATTTCTATTTTGATACCGTATGGAATTCAGATCTGGGAATGGGATGTGAGTTTAGCTCTGTGCTATGGGATTTTAGATTTGATATTTTCTAATCAAATTGCTTCTTGCGTGTGCTCTGTGTTGGTTAAGCTCTTAATCCTTCATGTGCGATTGCAGATCTTGTGATTAGGATCGTTAGTGTTGGATGTTGGATTGATCTTGGTTTTCGATTGGTGTTATGTGAACCTTGGGTTTAGTGTTGTGTTGTGTATGATCCTTGATCTTTTTGAGCTTGTAATAAGACTTGAGTAGTCCCTTTAAATTGGTAATGCATCCTACTGTGAGTTAAAATTCTTGTTGGTATTGATTATTATTCTGGGTTCAATGGTAACTTGGATGAATTGAAGTTGGATTATATGTAGCACAATTATCCTGTTTGGTTTCTCTCATCTTTGAAGGATTTGATAATGGATCGATTGAGAGTTTCATTGACTTATAATGATCCTAGCCATGTGAAATGGGGTAAAACAGTGATTAAAGGAGTTTTGTTATCTTAATTGAACTCGAATCAATTAATTTATTTCAAAGTGGGAATAAATCCATTCAGTTGTTAAAATCCTAATCTAGTAGTTTATGGCATGATTAGGGTTAATTGGGAGATTAAACCTAAACTTGATAATTTGGGTTTCGAAAACCTAACATGAATCTAATCTAGGTAACTTGGGGTAATTATGGTTACTCATTTAATTGTGATTAATTAAATGAAACAGGATAATTAGGACGATCCTAATTAATTGAGAAAACTCGTTTAGCTATAAGATTATATATTATTGTAGCTAAACATTATGCCTTTGATACAGGGCATTGATTGGATTTAGCATTGCTGATTATCAGACGGGAGGTTCTTTCTGATACGAGTATCTTCAATTGAGGCGGGTACCTTTTGACTTATCTTTTCTGATATTGTCATATTGCTATGCATAGACTGTTATAGATAGCAGTAAGATTATACGCTATCCTTATTTATTATAACTGTCCTGGATACTTGTTAGTTATCCTTGAGTTATCATGTCTGTTCTGGATACTTATTAGTTATCCCTGAGTTGTTATACCTGTCCTGGATACTTGTTAGTTATCCTTGAGTTATCATGTCTGTTCTGGATACTTATTAGTTATCCCTGAGTTATTATACCTGTCCTGGATACTTGTTAGTTATCCTTGAGTTATCATGTCTGTTCTGGATACTTATTAGTTATCCCTGAGTTATTATACCTGTCCTGGATACTTGTTAGTTATCCTTGAGTTATTATGCATGATCTGGATACTTGTTAGTTATCCCTGAGTTATTATGCCTGTCCTGGATACTTGTTAGTTATCTTTGAGTTATCATGTCTATACTGGATACTTGTTAGTTATCCCTGAGTTATTATATCTGAACTGGATACTTGTTAGTTATCCCTGAGTTATATTGCCTGACCTGGATACTTGTTAGTTATTCCTGAGTCATTATGTCTGTTCTGGATACTTGTTAGTTATCCCTGAGTTATTATGTCTGAACCGGATACTTGTTAGTTATCCCTGAGTTATATTGCCTGACCTGGATACTTGTTAGTTATCCCTGAGATATATTGCCTGACCTGGATACTTGTTAGTTATCCCTGAGTTATTATGTCTGTTCTGGATACTTGTTAGTTATCCCTGAGTTATATTGCCTGACCTAGATACTTGTTAGCTATCCCTGAGTTATTATGCATGATCTGGATACTTGTTAGTTATCCCTGAGTTATTATGCCTGTCCTGGATACTTGTTAGTTATCTTTGAGTTATCATGTCTATACTGGATACTTGTTAGTTATCCCTGAGTTATTATATCTGAACTGGATACTTGTTAGTTATCCCTGAGTTATATTGCCTGACCTGGATACTTGTTAGTTATTCCTGAGTCATTATGTCTGTTCTGGATACTTGTTAGTTATCCCTGAGTTATTATATCTGAACCGGATACTTGTTAGTTATCCCTGAGTTATATTGCCTGACCTGGATACTTGTTAGTTATCCCTGAGTTATATTGCCTGACCTGGATACTTGTTAGCTATCCCTGAGTTATTATGTCTGTTCTGGATACTTGTTAGTTATCCCTGAGTTATTATGTCTGTTCTGGATCCTTGTTAGTTATCCCTTAATTATTATGTCCGACCTGGATACTTGTTAGTTATCCCTGAGTTATTATGCTGTTAGTTCCATACAGTATCAGGTAGTGTCATATCTAGATGTATGCTTAGAGATCGTGATGTATCTCCTGCCTTTGACCTTGAGGGATCTGTAGTTTTCGGCCAGTATACCTTGTAGGTTAACTGTATTTCCTGTTATAGGATTTCAGACTGAGACCTAGTATACTGAGTACTTGGGAGGGAGGTATGTGTATCTATCATACACCATCCTTGCATTGTTGCATGCCGGCGATCAGCGACTCCCTTGTGGTTGAGCCTAATCGTTTTCCGGCACATGATATGCACACACGGCCACTCATGGGTTAGTGGATACCGTAGCGTGTGTGCATTTGCTCTGTATTGCTCCGCTCAACCGCTCATGGGTAGTGGTTTTGGAGCGTGGTAGCAAGCAGGGATCCCTTCTCTTCCCATAGACCAGAGAAGATGAGAGAGATATCTCCCCCATATATATATGGGGCGGAGTGTTCACTCCACCAGCATCCTGTCCACTCGGTCACTCAGGAGCAGTGATAGCAGGGTGCGTACAGTGTCACAGCTCTACCCACTCGGCCGACACAGTATCGCCTGTCTCGGTGGCTTGACTGGTGTTAGGGGGTGACCATGACATTGCATCATATGCATACGATGCATTGTGCACTTGATTGTGTTTGCTGCATTTATTTGCTGCACTTGATTGACATGCATATACTGGATACCTGTATACCTTGGTTTATATGTTATACTTGTTCCATAGGGATTTATTTCACCCTCTGCAGGATAGATGGATTCTGGTATGTATCTTTATTCAGTATCTTCAGTATACCCTTTCTTCCTATTGTTCATATGAGGTAGTATCAGCGTAGACTTCTATTGTTATTATAACATACTATGCATATCTACTGGGTATTCGCTGAGTTTATGGACTCACACCGTTGCCATATATATTTATTTTCAGGTTGAAATACTTGGAGTCGCCAGAAGAGCCCAGCAGCCAGTCCCTACCCATCGCGACATGTTTTGTGTTGTACTTTGCAGTGTCTATGTTTCCATATTCAGTTATTGGATTTGTATATGTCTTGGGAGTGTTGTTGTGTGCCCTAAGGGGTTGTTGTTGTATTTGTTGTTTCGTCATAAGTCGGACCGGTCCGCAGTCAGGTATGGTTTATTTTGTGTTATGGTCAGTTTATGTTTTAGTTTTGAGGCCTGAGGCCAAATATATATAATTAAACTGCGTGGTGATGTCTAGTATGTTCTGTGTATGTGTAAATTGTCCGCCGGACAGGGGAGGTGCTGTCCGATTTTATATTGGAACAGCGGCTCCTGGGTCTCGGGGCGTGACACTAAGCATGGTAAATTGCAGAAATTAAATAAACAATCAGTCAAGCAAATTACAATCAAGAATTAAGTTTTATCTAACAATAAATATAGTTTTTAATTTGGCTCCCCCTGGACTAAAGCCACGGTAATGGTTAGGCAAGATGTGAATCTTGTTCTTGGGGATCCAATACTGATTTGATCCAGTTGGTTTGTTCAGGTACAGTTTAGGTACCCATGCCTGAACTTTATTTCTGGACAGATTCAGTACAGCAAAGTAGGATCTTTGTCTAGATTTGGTTCTATAGCCAAGTCCGGATCGATTTAGAACTGATTTCTGTTTTCCAAGAATCATGTCAAGACCCTTGGAACCAGAAGTGAATCGTTCTAAAGCTGATCTAAGATCCTTAACCTGAGTTTTCAGGGAGGAGTTCTCTTTCTCAAGTTTTTCAACTTGAGTAGAGGTTCCTTCTTAAACCTTCTCAGTTAAGGGTTTAGAGTCAGCTCCCTCTTTCAGGAGTTTTACTTCCTGTCGGAGGGATTCGACTCAGAGTTTAGCTTTCGCCAAATCTCGAGAAAGATAAGATATTAACTCGTTTAATTGACTTCTAGTAAATCCACTTACCTTGATTTCGCCATCTTCTGAAAAGGTCAGTCTGCCGTTGTCCTGTTCTGATTCTGACTCGGTCTTGACTTCTTCTGAGGCTGTTAGTGCTAGTAGGTTCGACTGTGGGACCTCATCTTCTTCTTCGGAGGAGGACTCGTCCCACGTTGCTTGAAGTGCCTTCTTCCTTCTATTCTTCTTGGTTTCTTTTAGGTTCGGACACTCCGTTTTGTAGTGACCCTTCTTTTTGCACTCGTAGCAGGTCACGTTGGGCTTGTTCTTTTCGTTTGCGGGTTCAGCTGGTTCATCCCTTCTTCGGCTGACTTTCCGCTTGTTGGTTTGGTTCTTCAATTCTTTGTAGTAGTTTCGGGCCAGTCGGACCAGCTTAGGTCAATCTCCTTCTTCGTCTTCTGAGTCTGAGTCTGAGTTAAACTCGGGTTCAAGTTGAGGCTTCTTCTTAGTTGTCTTTCCAGTTTTACCTGTAATAAAGGCAATACCTTTCTCGGCCAGATTGCATTTAGTCTGTTCATGTAACTCTAATTCAGAGAACAATTCATCTAATTTAATTTTCGAAAGATCCCTTGAAACCTTGTATGCATCTACCATAGATGCCCACAAGGTGTTTCTCGGGAAAGCATTTAAAGCATACCTTATTAGGTCACGGTTTTCAACCTTGTGACCAATGGTGTGTAGACCATTCATTAGTTCTTGAATTCGGGCGTGAAGCTGAGCTGCTGTTTCGTTGTCGGTCATTTTGATGGTATACAGCTTGTTCAGGAGCAGATCTCTCTTGCTGATCCGAGTGTCTGATGTTCCTTCGTGCAGCTCGATCAGTTTTCCCCACAGCTCCTTGGCACTGTTGAAAGGGCCCACCCGGTTCAGCTCCTCTTTTGTTAGGCCGCATTGAAGGGTCTGGGTCGCCTTTGCATCCGCTTCAATTTTCCGTTTCAGAGCGGTGTCCCACTCTGTGTAGCATTGAGGTACTCCTTCAGCATTTCTCGGAATCTCCAGTCTGGACTGGATGATTATCCACATGTCCACCTGAGTTTTCAGGTGGACCTCCATTCTGCTCTTCCAGTAGGAGAAGTCTTCTCCACTGAAGAGAGGTGGTCTTGCGGTGTTGAAGCCTTCTTGCATGACCATTTTATCTGAAATGAAAACTAGACACAAAAAAAAAATATTCCAAGACTTGGTCTTGGATTAGTAGTGCGGGATAAAAAAAATATTTGTTGAGGGGTGTTGCACCAGCGTCGATCAACGAGAAGAAATTCGAACGAAAAAGAAATATTAGAAGAATTTCGAACGAAAAAGAAATATTAGAAGAATTTCGAACGAAAAAAAATATTAAAAAAAATTTTAAACAAATCCGAAAAATTTTCAAACAGGTGGTTGCACCAAATTTGAACTTCCCCGCTCTGATACCACTTGTTGGATCGAGAGAAACGATAGAGGGGGGTGAATATCGTTAAACACTTTTCGGATGAAAACTAGAGCAAGTACGCAGTGAAATAAAATCAATCGCGAACACAGGTGGTTTTACTTGGTTCGGAGCCTAGGTCGACTCCTACTCCAAGGCCCACGGTCGTTGACCGTTTTCTGCGGGCAATTCTATAAGTGCGCAAAACATTTACAGAGAGATATTACAAAAGCAGTATAGTAAACTTAAAAGTAACTCTTCTTTTACCGACGTCCGATGTAGATTGAATTTTCGGAGCAACAGGACGTCGTCAGCGCTTGAGTCTCGAGTCGGGAGGTTTCCGGAGCAGAGCACGGGAGCAGAAGAGCGTGATTGCGTTGAATGAATTGTTGTTCGAAGCCTTGGGGTCGAGGGCCTATTTATAGCCCCTGAGGGCGCCCGGGACGTCGGGGGCGCCCCCCACGTGTCAGCCGATCCGCTTCCGTCTCGGTCAGCTATGATCCCTTAAAACTAGGGATCAGGCTTTGATGGGGGCGCCCTGAACACTGGGGGCGCCCGGGTTGGCTTAGATGGGATCTGCTTCGTTAGCTTCACCTGGGGGTGCCCGGACCATCCGGGGCGCCCGGGAGCAGCAGGGGCGCCCGGGAGCACGGGGGCGCTCGGGAGCACGGGGGCGCCCTGCCCATGAGCTGCAGACGCAGTTCCTTTGCTTCAACTGTTTGTGTTCACCATGGGGGCGCCCGGGACACTCCGGGCGCCCTACTCAGCCTTTGCCTCACTCCTTTGAGGCTCTCTGAGCTGCAGACACTCGTTCCTTCGGTCCTGCATCCAGGGTTAGTCCAAAACAACATAAAACAATAAGATGTTAGTTTATACAGCCTTAGCTGTCTTGGTTCTGACTTTGGATCTCCAAAATGGAGCCCTAGGTCGAACCGACGCCTACTGTTCCCTCGACGGGGAACGCGTCCTCACCTACTCATCTCGGGAGAATGTACCTGATGCCAACTGGCTCCTCCGGTTGGACTTTTGCCTAGCGTTCCTACGCCAGGTCTTGGATACCAAGCTGTCCTTCGCCCGGTGCCTAGCATTCCTTCGCCAGGTCTTCAGTCCCAAGCTGTCCTTCGCCTGGTGCCTAGCATTCCTTCACCAGGTCTTCAGTCCCAAGCTGTCCTTCGCCTGGTGCCTAGCAGTCCTTCACTAGGGCTTCAGTACCCTGGCATTCCTTCGCCAGTACCTAGCAGTCCTTCGCTAGGACATTTTACCTTGGCATTCCTTCGCCAGTGCCTAGCAGTCCTTCGCTAGGACTTTTCTTGCACACTTGAGTAGCATGTTAGATAACAAATAAGACTTAACTTTTGAACCCTTTTGCCATTATCAAAACTCAGGTTCGACTTGGGTGCTTTCTGTTAGTGATATGAGAGAAGTGTCCTAAGGCAATCGCCTTATGGTTGTAAACATTTATTTTAATAAATGATAATTCACTATTTGAGTATACATGTTTGTGTATTTGATTGGGATCTTAAACTCATCTACTGAATGTCCGCAATACAATTCACAGCATAAGAGAATTTGTGATGGGATCACAACTAGTGATTATCTCTACATGTGCAATTGTGAAGTATTGAAAATATCCCTAGTCGATGAATTGATAAAAACGGACACTATCAATTCTGTTGAGACTAGCATGGGTTATTCTCTAATCAGCTGATTCTCACTGGCTGGTGACATTGGGATGTCCGGGGATAAACATGGATGCTAGTTAAGTGAACTAGTTCATTGGAGTGACTAGCTGTAAAACTTCATATGGTAATCTACATATAGATATGTCAATGAAGTTCTTATCGCAGCTTAAGTGCGATGTTCCTTTGACTTGCGGTGTTCAAGTCATCTTGGTCATGGAGACTTATACTTTAACATCTTAAGCAAGTATCTCCAAGGAGGTGTGGACCCAGGATGGTTGGGTATAATCCGAAGTGCCCGAAGATGTTTGAACAGCCAACAAAGGATTCACCACTCCTTGCGAGGAGATGTATACCCAGGCCTATTGTCGGATTGTTACTCAAAGCCTCTGGCCAGAGCATATCATGTTTAGAGTATGAGTCTCTTAAATACATGAGAGTAATTAGAAATCCAAAGGACGAGAAAGACACTACTTGGGCTAGGTGTGACGTAGTCAGCCTAGTGGGTGTTGGTGCAGGAAGCACCGGATCGAACCTTGTTTTGATATTGGCAAAGGATTCAAAGTTAAGGGTTGTTTGGTATCTAACAATGCTGCTTGAGAGTGCAGGAAACAAAGTCCTAGAGAAGGGCTGCTAGGCACCTGACGATGGGCTGTCAGGAAACCAAGTCCTGGCTAAGGGTTGCTGGGCGAAAACCAAGTCCTGGCGAAGGGCTGCTAGGCACCTGACGATGGGCTGTCAGGAAACTAAGTCCTGGCGAAGGGTTGCTGGGCGAAAACCAAGTCCTGGCGAAGGGCTGCTAGGCGAAAACCAAGTCCTGGCGAAGGGCTGCTAGGCGAAAACCAAGACCTGGCGAAGGGCTGCCGGGCAAAAGTCCAACTGGAGGATCCGGTTGGCACCAGGTAAATTCTCCCGAGAGGAGTAGGTGAGGACGCTCCCCTTGAGGGAACATTAGGCGTCGGTTCGACCTAGGGCTCCATTTTGGAGACCAAGGTCAGAACCAAGACAGCTGAGGCTGTATAACCTATTATCTTATTGTTTTATTGTGTTTTGGACTAACCCTGGATGCAGGACCGAAGGAACGAGTGTCTGCAGCTCAGAGTGCCTCAAAGGAGTGAGGCAACAGCTGACCAGGGCGCCCGGAGTGTCCCGGGCGCCCCCATGGTGAACACAAAACACAACAAGACAAGAAAGACTTCGACAGTACATACCCAGGGCGCCCCCATTGCAAACAACTGTGCCGCGTCTGTGCTACACGCCCAGGGCGCCCCCGCTGTCCCGGGCGCCCCCAGCCAGTCATACGCAGGAGACTTCAGCGCTGTGGATAAGAGTTGGCCGAGTCAACCAGGGCGCCCCCAGCGTCCAGGGCGCCCCAGTCAAGACCTTATCCCGAGGTTCAAGGGATAAGTCGTTGACTGCGCCTTGTGTGGATCGGCTGCCACGTGGGGGGCACCCCCGTCGACCAGGGCGCCCCCAGGCCCTATATAAAGGGCCCTCGACCTCCTTCTTCAAAGCATCAATCACTTCGACACTTCTGCGCTCTTCTGCTTCCGCGACACGCTCCAGAAATCTTCCAACTCAAGCTGACGACGTCCCGCTGCTCCGAAACTTCGATCTACACCGGACGTCGGTAACGAAGAGCTCTGTATTTAAAGTTTACTATTCTGCCTTCTTGTAAAATCTATTGGTAAACTTTACGAACTTATAGAATTGCCCGCAGAAAACGGTCAACGACCGTGGGCCTTGGAGTAGGAGTCGACCCAGGCTCCGAACCAAGTAAAACGACCGTGTTAGCGTTGTTTTGCTCTGTTTTATTCCGCTGCGCACTTGCTCTTTTAAATCCGAACGATTTGCGACATTCACCCCCCCCTCTCTCGCATCTCTCGATCCAACAAGTGGTATCAGAGCGGGGTAGTTCAAACTTGGTGCAACCACCAGTTTGAAAGTTTTTTCGGATTTACGAATTTTTTAATTTTATTTCTTTTCTTTTTGTTAATCAACGCAACTCAATCTCGTTCGCTTTTTATTTTATATAAATAATATCTGTAGGTGGATTTAAAATATCCTTACGCCTTTTTAATTTTGAATTTTCATCTCTTCACCATAAGTCTGAATTAATAAAACGAACAATTCTTAAAAATTTGTCATAATTTTTTTTATTATTATTTTAATATTATTTCTCGAAATTCGTGCCACTTTAATTCGAGCAATCTTTTAACTCTTATTTTTCACCATTAATCAGAATATTCATTTCCCAAAAATTTTGTCTCAAATTTTTTTTTATTATTTTATTATTATTCTGCCTCGAAATTCGTGCAATTTTTTTTGGTCAAATTTTTTTTCTTCTTCTCCCGCACTACTAATCCAAGACCAAGTCTTGGTACATTCTGTTAGTTCTTTTGTGTGCAAGAGGTTATTTTATGGCCAACCAAGAGTGGAACAGTGCCCGTCCACCGCTATTCTCCGACGAGAACTTCAGCTTTTGGAGAAGACAAATGGAGTCCCTTCTGAAGACCCATATGGACATATGGATGATCATTCAAACAGGGTTCCACCTCCATACAGAAGATGAAGTATCAATTGCATGGGACAAACTGGATGAACCAACCCTCAACCAAATTGAGACTGATGCAAGAGCAACTGCAATTCTTCAATGCGGTCTAACCAACGAACAACTCAAGCTAGTCGGTTCATTTGGATGTGCTAGAGAAATGTGGGAGAAATTGATCAATCTTCATCAAGAAATCTCAGATGAAGAAGAAGATCAGGTAAGTTATCTCGCACTCTCGGTCCAAGCACAGATAGCCGAGTCAGAGTCTGAACCTGAACCCAGAGTCGAAATCGAACCAGCAGAATCAGACAACGAACTGACTGAGATGGTAACCAATTTCAAATTCTTTTCTAAATTAGAATTAAATAATCAAGCTGATACTGCAATGGTCGAGGAAGGTATAACTTTTGCAGGGAAAACTCCAAGAGAACCATCAAAGAAGGAGCTTCAACCGGTACCCAAGTCCGACTCAGACACGGAATCAGAAGATGAATTTAGATCCGAGACAGCAACAATTAAGGGGGAGATTCCTAATAAGGAATCAAAAGGTAAAATTACAAATTTGAATTTTAAAAATCATATAATTTGTTACATATGCAGGGAGAGAGGGCACTACCAAACTAAGTGTCCTACTCGAAAGATTCAAACGATACCACCGACGGCAACAAAGAAACGAGCTCCAAAAACACGAAAGAACAAGAGTCGCATTCAATGCTTCAAGTGTCAGGAGTTTGGGCATTACAAAGAGGAATGCACAGATAAACGTTACAAAGATCCAGGGAAACCAACCAAAATGGGTAACTGTAATTTACATCCAAATCAACTCTTTACCTTGAATACTGATAGTTTAATTAATCTCCCTTGGTCAAATTTAGATATGGATGCATGCTTAGATAACTTGATGAAATCATGTATATTAGCAAAGTCAAAATTCAAAATGTTAAGACAAGAAAATGAGACTTTGAAAATTAAAATTGATATACAAGAAAAACTGATTAATAATTTTGCAAACGTAGAAAATCCAGAAATTTCTCCTCACTATGACATTATCTGAAGTTTTGTCTTGGCTATTTATAGGACTAGATACCTTAAGGACTTAACCAACTAGTTGAAATTTGACAACATAGTATTGGGAGGAGGTGAGATGATAGTACGTTGGGGAAACCAACTCTAATAAGATCAAGTCTACTTGGTCTCTTTAGACTGGTGAAACCAGCCGAAGCTACCGATCCAAGACCCAAGCTAGTTGGACCAGAAAATGACCTAATTTAATTTGAAAATGAAATTTCATTAAAAGGCTTTGTCAAGGAAAGGGTGGATGATCCCATAAGGCTACGGCCAAAGAAGGCCTAGTGCCTCGCCAAGACCTGGAAGCCAATTTCTGAAATTCAAATTCAAATTATCTTATGTCAAATTCGAATCTAACACAAATTTCAAATAATTATAGATTCAAACTTGTTTTCAAAAATTCTTTTTCAAAATCACTCTTTTTCTGTCTTCGAAGTCAATTATACTTTTTCAAAAACAAACATTTTTTTTCTTTTCAAAGTTAAACATTTTTTTAAAATTATTTTTACCTTCAAACCTGTCTCACAAGAACTTTTAAGGCTAACTGTTTGAAAACCCTAGATTGGGTGAGACAGGAAAATTAAGTTCAAATTAAAATTTCTTTTATGTTGTGTTTTCATTCAGAGAATAATTTCAACATAGTCAAACCATGATTAACATGGTTAAACCTTAGTCAACTGAGTCAAACATGGTCAAACCTTGTTAATGCTAAAGACCCTTCAAGCACTTAGATAAAGTTAAGACAAGGGGAGTTCTTTTTAGATTTATTCTCAAAACCTGATGCTCTAAAATTTAGTATCATTTCAGAATAAGGCCTTCAAAAATTACTCAAAATTCTTGGTATATTACTATCTCTTTGAAAAATCATTTCAAAATATTTCTTTTCAAAAACTGTGTTATTATTATTACTTCAAATTGAGGTGTCAAAAATTTATCTCCTTGAAAGTTTCATACTCAGAAGATTATTCAAAATTATTCTTTTGTTTTTAATAAACCCTAAAGACACAGAGGAAGGTCCACTTCATGATCTACTAGGACTCCTAGGATGTGTCAAAATTAGGGGGAGTTTGATTCAAAAGAAGAATTTTTGAAAAAAAATTTTGGTAATTATTTGTTTTGAAGTTATTAGATAATTCTTATAATTTAAATCAAACCCTAAAACTCAGAGGAAGATCGCTTGTAGTCAACAAGCTTCCTAGGACTTGGTCAAGTTTAGGGGGAGATGAAATTAAAAGAATTATTGAAAATTTTTCAAAATTATATGTTTTCATGCACTGCAAGTTCAAAATCCTTTTAAAACTTAAATAATTTTTCTGTCAAAATATTATTATTTTACAAAATTCTTGTGGCTTATGAAATTAATTTTATAATATTTACTTGGGTTGGAGAAAATTTTCCAGGACACTTAGGAAAATGTCCTTGTAGTCAATAAGGTTTCCTAGGATTGTGTCAGACTGGAAAAGAAACCTAGTCAAGTAAAATATTTTGTGTTCAAAATGCATAATTCTTTTCAAAAATTACTTATACTTTTCAAAGTCTAAGTCTTTTCAAAATTACTTATATCTTTCAAAGTCTAAATACTTTTTTAAAAGTACTTATGTGTTTCAAATCTTAACTTATTTCAAAAGTACTTAGATTTTTCAAAAATGCATAATATTTATTTCAAAAGTACTTTTGAAGATTCAAAAGCACTTATATCCTCAAAAATACATAATATCTGTCAAAAAGTACTGCAATAATGTTTTCAAAAGTATAAATATTTTTCAAGGCAATATTGTTCTAAGTGCGTGAATTTTCTAAAAGATTGGCCTACAAATATAAAATATCTTTTCAATACTTTTCCAAATAAAGTTTTGTTGGTGCAATTTAAAACTTTTTGCTATACTTTCAAGAATTATATTAAGTATTTTTATGCTTGCAAAACTCATAGGCTCTGATACACAAACGCTCTCCTTAAAACTTCTCTCAAAATATTTTTATATTAGACTTAAAGATGGTCTAAAACATAAGGAGAAGAGTTTTACATTAAGGGGGAGAGAAAGGGAATTTTATTTTTAAGCTATTTCAAAATTTTAAGCATTTCTAAGTGGTTCAAAGTTATTTTTAGTGCATGTTTTTCTAAATAAAATTTTCCTTAGTAATCAAAATTTGTCTGAAAACAAAGTTTAAGCTTGCTTTTCAAAAGTGTCTATGGATATAAATACGTTTGCTCTTTTTGAAAAATACTTTGTCAAAAACTTATTTTTGGTAGAACTCAAAACTCCCCATTAGAAACCTTACTAACCCATGTATGCTTTTGATATATGTCAAAGGGGGAGGAAAGGTCAAAGTTAAGTATGTTAAGTATTTTATAACACAAATATTCAGGGTTTTAGGGGGAGTATAAAAAAAAATAAAGAATTTTTTTTCAACTCTACAGTTATGCTTCAGTTATGCTTCACTGTTTACCTTATGCTCTTAACTGTTGTAATTTTTTCCTTAACTTTGAATTGTGTTGCCATAATCAAAAAGGGGGAGATTGTTGGTGCAGGAAGCACCAGATCGAACCTTGTTTTGATATTGGCAAAGGATTCAAAGTTAAGGGTTGTTTGGTATCTAACAATGCTGCTTGAGAGTGCTGGAAACAAAGTCCTAGAGAAGGGCTGCTAGGCACCTGACGATGGGCTGTCAGGAAACCAAGTCCTGGCGAAGGGTTGCTGGGCGAAAACCAAGTCCTGGCGAAGGGCTGCTAGGCGAAAACCAAGTCCTGGCGAAGGGCTGATAGGCGAAAACCAAGACCTGGCGGAGGGCTGCCGGGCAAAAGTCCAACTGGAGGATCCGGTTGGCACCAGGTAAATTCTCCCGAGAGGAGTAGGTGAGGACGCGTTCCCCTTGAGGGAACATTAGGCGTCGGTTCGACCTAGGGCTCCATTTTGGAGACCAAAGTCAGAACCAAGATAGCTGAGGCTGTATAACCTATTATCTTATTGTTTTATTGTGTTTTGGACTAACCCTGGATGCAGGACCGAAGGAACGAGTGTCTGCAGCTCAGAGTGCCTCAAAGGAGTGAGGCAACAGCTGACCAGGGCGCCCGGAGTGTCCCGGGCGCCCCCATGGTGAACACAAAACACAACAAGACAAGAAAGACTTCGACAGTACATACCCAGGGCGCCCCCGCTGTCCCGGGCGCCCCCATTGCAAACAACTGTGCCGCGTCTGTGCTACACGCCCAGGGCGCCCCCGCTGTCCCGGGCGCCCCCAGCCAGTCATACGCAGGAGACTTCAGCGCTGTGGATAAGAGTTGGCCGAGTCAACCAGGGCGCCCCCAGCGTCCAGGGCGCCCCAGTCAAGACCTTATCCCGAGGTTCAAGGGATAAGTCGTTGACTGCGCCTTGTGTGGATCGGCTGCCACGTGGGGGGGCGCCCCCGTCGACCAGGGCGCCCCCAGGCCCTATATAAAGGGCCCTCGACCTCCTTCTTCAAAGCATCAATCACTTCGACACTTCTGCGCTCTTCTGCTTCCGCGACACGCTCCAGAAATCTTCCAACTCAAGCTGACGACGTCCCGCTGCTCCGAAACTTCGATCTACACCGGACGTCGGTAACAAAGAGCTCTGTATTTAAAGTTTACTATTCTGCTTTCTTGTAAAATCTATTGGTAAACTTTACGAACTTATAGAATTGCCCGCAGAAAACGGTCAACGACCGTGGGCCTTAGAGTAGGAGTCGACCCAGGCTCCGAACCAAGTAAAACGACCGTGTTAGCGTTGTTTTGCTCTGTTTTATTCCGCTGCGCACTTGCTCTTTTAAATCCGAACGATTTGCGACATTCACCCCCCCCCTCTCTCGCATCTCTCGATCCAACAGTGGGGACTGACACACACAGACTATGTTCTGAACCAAGTCGGTATAAGATGGTGAAGGGAATGGGGCACGATTTATTAGAGCTGCTGAAGGATTTCAGAATCACTTATGAGGTCAATCGTTGATCTTTCGATTAATTGGGGGTCATGATGTACTACTAGGTGTCACTCATGATCATTCTATAATTGGTTGATTATAGACGGCCAACATAAATCGAAAGCCTATTTAGTCACACGCACTACGAGTAATCCGAGGGATTTAAAACGAGTTGAAAATTGGATTTTTCGATCAAGAGAAATAAGTCGAATCTGAGTTAATCAGAGGCGCAACGGAAGCTAAAAATGGCTAAGTATTTTGAAGGCTTATTGGGTGAATTAAATGAGTTTAATTCGCGATGGGTTCGGCTCGGTTTGGCCGGCCAAAGAGGGTGCCAACCCTCTTTGGTTTGGCCGACCACCACTTGGGGAGAAACCAATTTATTTGGTAAAATAAATCTAGCGCGATTTGTTTTATAAATTATGGATAAATAAATTTGTATAAAGAAATTTATAGAAATTTATTCTTTTTTATGGAAATTAAAATGATCCATGGAATGATTTATTTTAATTCTATAAAATCAATTATGAATTGATTTTACCATAATAAAGAAAATTTATAAATTTCTTGTAAAATTTATTCCATAATAAAAGGAGAGATGTATTTGTTTTATTATAAAATTAGTTATAATAAAACTTGGTTTAAACGGAATAATTCATAAAGAAAATTTATAGGATAAATTTCTTATGAAAAATTCCGTTAAAGGGGAGACTTGGCAAGGGAGAGGCTACTACATAAAGGAACCAAGGCTAGACTTGATTTCCTTAATAGATTGATCAAGAGATTAACTCTCTCCCTCTCTCTCTCTAACTCTCTCTCTCTCTAGGGCCGGCGCCCTTTCTCTCTCTAGGGCCGGCTCTCTCTCCTCCCCTAGGGCCGGCGAAGCACCTAGGGTGCCCGTGAGTTTCCTCCACCAAGTTCGTGCCGAAGAAGAAGAAGAAGCGGATCGCGACTCCTTCCTTCCTTTCCCGGAATTTTGATTCCGTTACTTGGTGGTTAGTTTCCTATCTTCTCTCTTGATCTTCTAGTTGTGCCTTTAGAGAATCTAGTAGTTCTCGTCGGCACAAAACTCGTGACTTTGCGAAGTCATCCCGAAGAGAACTCGGCGTGGACGCGAATAGAGGCGGAGCTTCCAAGGGACGCTACGGTTGGATCTCGTCCCTTTCTTCGAGTTACGCGAGGTACAAAGTAAATTAGTTTACTTTTCTGTAAAGTTTTAATTTATGATCATGTCCACACATCATAAGGTTGCATGCTAGATACGTGATTAAAATAATTTGAGAAATTATTTTATGCTAATTCTTCCGCTGCACGTAAAAATTTAAAATTTTACAAACCCGTATCCTTGTCAACATACACCCGGTCCCAACAGTGGTATCAGAGCCGGTTAGTGTTCGACATAATCATATAATTGTTTTACGGAAAACTTTGTCATAATCTCAATTTTGGAAAAATTTTCAATTATGGAAATTTTCTAATTATTATAAGTTTTAGATTTAGGAATTTCAAAGTTTGGAAATCCTCATGAAATTTCGCAAACGTCTGAAATATCCTAGTTTCTGAAATTTTATGATAATTGTGAAATCTTCCCATCTTTGGAAACTTTCCAATTTTGGAAATTTTCTATTTTAGAAATTTTCCAATTTTAGAAATATGTAAGTTTTCTTTGTACCAGAAACTTACAATTATTCTGAAAACCTATTATGAAATCTCGCAATTTTGGGAACTTTCTTTCAAGAAAGTCTAGACAAATTTATGGACAATTAATTGACAATTAAATTTGAGTTGGTTTTTAAATTGACAACAAAATTCTTTATTTTGGATTGAGCCTCGGGGAGCCGTCCAATTTAAAGTTAGTTGTTGTAATTTAATTTCCCAATTTTAAATGAAATTGTCATGTTTAATTTGGTTACGCTTCCGAAGCGGACCAAATTAGATTTACGACAAATTACTTTTCTTTGGGTATCTGAGCCTCGGGGAGCCACCCTTAGAAAACGATTTGTTGTAATTAATTAAATCCATGAATAAAATATGATTTAAGAGGTGATGCTCTTACATATTGTTGTCTCCAAAATTAATTAGGAAAATGGTTTCCTATAGAGTTTCTTAAATGAGATTTTCATGAAAATATATGTGGTTGAATTAAGAGAATTGTCTCTTAATTTAATAAGATTTGATTTAGAGAAATCAAAGTCTTAAACATATTATTTCTGAAATTGATTATGACAATTTAGGAAATTGTTTCCCAAAACAATTCCTTTAATAAAGTATGAAATTAGAATTAGGAAATTCGGTTCCTAATTCAATTCATGGGACTTGATAAATTAAGTCACATACATACTTTATTAAGGAAATCGTTAGTCATGACATAATTATATGTCATGAATGTGCTTAGAAAAGAAAGGATGAGACCTAAAACCCCTTACAAAATATTAAGGCCAACACCTTCCATTAATATGGTTAGAACCGGAGTTTTGTTTCTCGTTTGGGTTGATAGACACATCCATGCCCGGCTTGAACCTCAACATGTTCAAACTATAGAATTAGTTTATGAATAATATAGTTGGAGTCAGAAGTCAATCCTTAGTTTTGGTTGTTGGACACATCCAAGCCTGACTAAACGATTGAATGAGCTCCAACCATATTAAAACTATTTCTTGATTAATGGGTCAGCCTTAAGCTTGGAGCATCGATTTGTTGTGCCACAGCCAAGGTCGATGCAAAGAGAGGTGCAATTGGGTGCTATGTATAATGTCGCATACTTGTTAATGAGTTAACAACCCAATGATTTATGCAAACATTCAATTAGTTGATAGCATAAAGTGATAGTTACATATATGTGATATGTAATCGGTATAATTACCTACCTTCATAGCTAAGAATAACTTGATGGCCACAACCATGGTGGTTCTTATCTATGGTTGGATATCAACTTATTTGGAGATGTTCCTACGATCTCCCGAATTGATAAAAAGGGTTATTCAATTTGAAAAATAAATAGGATTTTTATTAATGTATAATGATACATTCTTTAATCATTCTTCTCACATAAGCTCAATTTGTATTTCTAGGTCAATCACTCGATCATGTCTTCTCTAAACTTGCGTTCCATTTTGGACACCAATAAATTGACCGGGCCGAACTTCATGGACTGGCTTCGAAACCTGAGGATAGTCCTCAAGGCAGAGAAGCTTGCTTATGTCATTGAAGATCAACTTGCCAACCATCCTCCAGAAGGTGCAACTCCAGACCAGCTAGTGGCCTATCAGAAACATGTGACCGATTCTGAACTTGCGAGTTGCATCATGCTAGCCTCTATGGTACCTGAGCTGCAAAAGCAGCATGAGCATATGGATGCTTATACCATCAGCTTCCATCTTCATGAGTTGTTTGAAGAGCAGGCGAGATCCGAAATGTTCAAAGTCTCCAGACTCCTCTTCACCACTAAGATGCAGGATGACACTTCTGCCTCGCAGTTTGTGTTAAAGATGTTGGGGTACATTGAGCGACTGAGCACACTCGGTTTTGCAATGGATCATGAACTAAGTATTGACTTAATTCTGAGTTATTTGCCCAAAAGTTATTCACAATTTGTGATGAACTATCAGATGAACAAACTAGAGACTACCATTCCTGAGTTGCTCAACCTGCTGAAGACTATGGAGCCTTCTGTAAAGCCGGATCAAAAGACGGTACTGTTAGTTGGTTCCTCGAAGAAAGGTTCTAAGAGGAAGGCCAAAGAACAGAATAAAGGGAAGAAGAAAAAGGCCAAAAAGACTGAAAAGAAACCAAAAGGAACTTGTCATCATTGTGGCAAGGAGGGTCACTGGCGAAGAAACTGCAAGATTTATCTTGAGTCCTTGAAGAATAAGACATCCGATGCCCCATCCTCTTCAAGTATCTTCATTATTGAATGTCACTCTATTTCCTCAAATACCTGGGTACTTGATACTGGGTGCAGCTCACATATATGTAATGACATACAGGGGCTAAGGAATAGAAGAAGACTCGTCAAAGCAGAAGCAAATTTGCGAGTTGGAAATGGAGCAAAGATTGCTGTTGTTGCCATCGGAACATATTTGCTAAAGCTCCCCACTGGACGTATCTTAGAATTGGATAATTGTTATTTTGTTCCTTCGTTAATAAAGAACATTGTATCTATTTTATGTTTGAATGAAAAGGGTTATCATTTAACTTTTAGTAACAATTGTTGTTACATAACTTTAAATGACGTTCTTTATGGGAATGGAACTTTGTGCAATGGTATCTACACGTTAGATTTATCCAATGACGTTTTCAATATCGAAGTTAGCAACAAACGTGCTCGAATAGATAATCGAATAGACTCCTACACTTGGCATTGCCGTCTTGGCCATGTAAGTAAGAAACGCATGACCGAATTACACTGATGTGAAATTTTGGAATCATTTGAACCCGGGTCATTTGATACATGCGAATCATGCTTAAAAGGCAAGATGACCAAATTACCCTTTTCTGAAAAAGGTAATCCAGTAGGAGAATTGCTTGGTCTAATACATACGGATGTATGTGGACCAATGTCAACTCTTGCACAAGGAGGCTATAGCTACTTCATCACCTTTATCGATGATCACTCACGATTCGGGTATGTGTTCTTGATGAAACACAAATCTGAAGCTTTTGAGAAATTCAAATAGTTCAGAAATGAAGTAGAGAAACAGCTTGGCAAAAGTATTAAGATACTTCGATCCGATCAAGGTGGTGAATACTTAAGTCAAGAGTTTCAAGATTATCTTAGGGACAATGGGATATTGTCCCAATGGACTCCGCCATATACACCACAGCATAATGGTGTATCTGAGAGGCGCAACCGAACCTTAATAGACATGGTTAGGTCGATGATGAATCATGCAACTCTTCCAAAATCCTTTTGGGGCTATGCACTTAAGACAGCTGTTTACTTGCTAAACAGAGTCCCGACCAAGGTAGTCTCTACTACTCCATATGAGACATGGAATAGTAAGAAACCTCACTTAACTCACCTTAAGATATGGGGTTGTCCTGCTTATGTGAAGCGGACTGTATCAGACAAATTGGATGCTAAGTCTGATAAATGTCTATTTATTGGATACCCTAAGGAAACGAAGGGTTACCAATTCTATCATCCCTTGGAACAAAAGGTGTTTGTTTCAAGGCATGCTGTATTTCTGGAAAAAGAATTTCTTTTACAAGAAAACAGTGGGAGTGGCATTGAACTTGATGAAGTTCAAGAAACTCCAATAGACATTACAGAGACACCTGGTCTAGATCCACAACCGATAACTCATAATGATGAGCTATCAGTTGAACCTAAAACAACACCACCTCTTCGTAGGTCTGATAGGACACGTAATATTCCAGAGAGATACGGATTTCTCATAAGTGAATCGAATGACGTGTTACTCATAAGCGATGACGAACCTATCAGTTATGAAGATGTTCTGAAATGTTCAGAAAGGGACAAATGACTTGAAGCCATGAAGTCGGAAATGGATTCCATGTACGAAAATCAAGTATGGGACTTGGTTAACCCACCTGAAGGGACCAAACCCATAGGGTGCAAGTGGGTTTTCAAGAAGAAAACCAACATGGAAGGTAATGTTGTTACCTTTAAGGCTAGATTAGTGGCAAAAGGATATCGTCAGAAACAAGGAATTGATTATGACGAAACCTATTCGCCAGTAGCTATGCTTAAATCCATTCGGATGCTCCTAGCCATAACAGCTCATTATGATTATGAGATATGGCAAATGGATGTGAAAACAACTTTCCTTAATGGAAACCTACTTGAGGATGTATACATGATACAACCTGAAGGTTTCACATCGGTTGATAAAACCAAAATATGCAAGCTTCGGCGATCCATATATGGACTAAAGCAAGCATCCAGGAGCTGGAATATCCGTTTTGATGAGACAATCAAAGAGTTTGATTTCTCACAAAATTCAGACGAACCTTGTGTGTACAAGAAGGTTAGTGGGAGTGCAGTCGTATTCATAGTATTATATGTCGATGACATATTACTTATAGGAAACGATATATCAGTCTTGCAGTCAGTTAAAATTTGGTTGTCCAAAACTTTCTCCATGAAAGACCTGGGAGAAGCAACCTATATCCTCGGGATTAGAATCTATAGAGATAGATCAAAACGGTTGCTTGGTCTTTCGCAGTCTACATATATAGACCGAGTACTAAAAAGGTTTAGTATGTCGGAATCCAAGAAAGGTTACCTTCCCATCAGGCATGGGATCAACTTTTCAAAGTCTATGTGTCCGCGCACAGAAGACGAGAGGATTTGCATGAATAAGATTCCTTATGCATCCGCGATAGGATCTATCATGTATGCTATGTTATGTACTAGGCCCGATGTATCATATGCTCTGAGCGTCATGAGCAGATACCAGTCTGATCCAGGTATGGATCACTGGGCGGCTGTTAAGACAATCCTTAAGTACTTAAGAAGAACTAAGCATGTGTTCCTAATATATGGAGAAGGAGATATGGTAATACGTGGGTATACAGATGCCAGTTTTCAGACAGATAAGGATGACTCCAAATCTCAGTCTGGATACGTATTTACTTTGAATGGAGGCGCAATAAGTTGGAAGAGTTTCAAACAAGAACCGTAGCGGATTCTACCACGGAAGCGGAATATATCGCAGCTTCGGAAGCAGCAAAGGAAGCAGTCTGGATCAAGAAGTTCGTCTCCGAACTTGGTGTGGTTCCAACCATTGATGAAGCAGTGCAGGTTTACTGCGACAACAATGGAGCTATTGCACAAGTAAAGGAACCAAGGTCTCATCAGCGATCCAAACACGTGCTTCACCGCTATCATCTGATCAGAGAGATTATAAGTAGGAATGATATACAAATTGAGAAAATTCCCACTGAAAGGAATTTAGCGGATCCTTTAACTAAGGCCTTGCCTCAGAGCAAGTTTGAGGGTCATGTTAGAGCCTGTGGTATTGGATACCGTAGCGATTGGCATTAGGCTAAGTGGGAGTTTGTTAGTGATATGAGAGAAGTGTCCTAAGGCAATCGCCTTATGGTTGTAAACATTTATTTTAATAAATGATAATTCACTATTTGAGTATACATATTTGTGTATTTGATTGGGATCTTAAACTCATCTACTGAATGTCCGCAAAAGAATTCACAGCATAAGAGAATTTGTGATGGGATCACAACTAGTGATTATCTCTACATGTGCAATTGTGAAGTATTGAAAATATCCCTAGTCGATGAATTGATAAAAACGGACACTATCAATTCTGTTGAGACTAGCATGGGTTATTCTCTAATCAGCTGATTCTCACTGGCTGGTGACATTGGGATGTCCGGGGATAAATATGGATGCTAGTTAAGTGAACTAGTTTATTGGAGTGACTAGCTGTAAAACTTCATATGGTAATCTACATATAGATATGTCAATGAAGTTCTTATCGCAGCTTAAGTGCGATGTTCCTTTGACTTGCGGTGTTCAAGTCATCTTGGTCATGGAGACTTATACTTTAACATCTTAAGCAAGCATCTCCAAGGAGGTGTGGACCCAGGATGGTTGGGTATAAGCCGAAGTGCCCGAAGATGTTTGAACAACCTACAAAGGATTCACCACTCCTTGCGAGGAGATGTATACCCAGGCCTATTGTCGGATTGTTACTCAAAGCCTCTGGCCAAAGCATATCATGTTTAGAGTATGAGTCTCTTAAATACATGAGAGTAATTAGAAATCCAAAGGACGAGAAAGACACTACTTGGGCTAGGTGTGACGTAGTCAGCCTAGTGGGGACTGACACACACAGACCATGTCCTGAACCAAGTGGGTATAAGATGGTGAAGGGAATGGGGCACGATTCATTAGAGCTGCTGAAGGGTTTCAGAATCACTTATGAGGTCAACCGTTGATCTTTCGATTAATTGGGGATCATGATGTACTACTAGGTGCCACTCATGATCGTTCTATAATTGGTTGATTATAGACGGCCAACATAAATCGAAAGCCTATTTAGTCACACGCACTACGAGTAATCTGAGGGATTTAAAACGAGTTGTTTTAAATAGGGTGTCAACCCTCTTTGGTTTGGCCAACCCTCTTTGGTTTGGCCGGCCACCACTTGGGGAGAAACCAATTTATTTGGTAAAATAAATCTAGCACGATTTGTTTTATAAATTATGGATAAATAAATTTGTATAAAGAAATTTATAGAAATTTATTCTTTTTTATGGAAATTAAAATGATCCATGGAATGGTTTATTTAAATTCTATAAAATCAATTATGAATTGATTTTACCATAATAAAGAAAATTTATAAATTTCTTGTAAAATTTATTCCATAATAAAAGGAGAGATGTATTTGTTTTATTATAAAATTAGTTATAATAAAACTTGGTTTAAACGGAATAATTCATAAAGAAAATTTATATGATAAATTTCTTATGAAAAATTCCGTTAAAGGGGAGACTTGACAAGAGAGAGACTACTATATAAAGGAACCAAGGCTAGACTTGATTTCCTTAATAGATTGATCAAGAGATTAACTCTCTCCCTCTCTCTCTCTAACTCTCTCTCTCTAGGGCCGACACCCTTTCTCTCTCTAGGGTCGGCTCTCTCTCCTCCCCTAGGGCCGGCGCAAGCACCTAGGGTGCCTGTGAGTTTCCTCCACCAAGTTCATGCCGAAGAAGAAGAAGAAGCGGATCGCGACTCCTTCCTTCCTTTCCTGGAATTTTGATTCCGTTACTTGGTGGTTAGTTTCCTATCTTCTCTCTTGATCTTCTAGTTGTGCCTTTAGAGAATCTAGTAGTTCTCGTCGGCATAAAACTCGTGACTTTGCGAAGTCATCCCGAAGAGAACTCGGCGTGGACGCGAATAGAGTCGGAGCTTCCAAGGGACGCTACGGTTGGATCTCGTCCCTTTCTTCGAGTTACGCGAGGTACAAAGTAAATTAGTTTACTTTTCCGCAAAGTTTTAATTTATGATCATGTCCACACATCATAAGGTTGCATGCTAGATACGTGATTAAAATAATTTGAGAAATTATTTTATGCTAATTCTTCCGCTGCACGTAAAAATTTAAAATTTTACGAACCCGTATCCTTGTCAACATGCACCCGGTCCCAACACTTTCTGCACCAACAAAATCCACTAGAAATTTAGCTCAAGTCACCTAATTGGTCACTAGTCACCTGATCGGTCAAGGTGACCGATTAGGAGGATGTTGGACCGATCAAGACCCATCCTGATCAGTCTAGAACTGACTGATCGGTCGAGGTGACCGATCAGGGTCTTTCTGTGAACATTCTGATCGTTTTCTAATCGGTCACTAGACCGTTCAGAAGACCTTCTAATTCCTCAGAAGCTTTCTGGATCGGTCAACAGACCGATCAGTCATCCTGGATCGGTCTTGTGACCGATCTACTATCAAGAGAGTTCGTGCCAACTCCCTGATCGGACTTCAGACCGATCCAGCCAATCATTTCGCCCCTGAGTCCAGAGAACAGGCTCCCTTGCCTTCTCTGACTCAGTCTGGTCCCGGAGAACGAGCTACCGAGCCCTCTCCGACTTGTCTCGGTCCAGAGAACGAGCTACCTAGCCCTCTCTAACCTAAGTCTGGAGAACGAGCTACCGAGCCCTCTCCGACTCATCTTGGTCCAGAGAACGAGCTACCTAGCCCTCTCTGACCTAAGTCTGGAGAACAAGCTACCGAGCCCTCTCCGACTCATCTCGGTCTAGAGAACGAGCTACCTAGCCCTCTCCGACCTATGTCCGGAGAACGAGCTACCGAGCCCTCTCTGACTCATCTCGGTCTAGAGAACGAGCTACCTAGCCCTCTCTGACCTAAGTCCGGAGAATGAGCTACCGAGCCCTCTCCGACTCATCTCGGTCCAGAGAACGAGCTACCTAGCCCTCTCTGACCAGTACACTTAATTCTGTTAGTGATATGAGAGAAGTGTCCTAAGGCAATCGCCTTATGATTGTAAACATTTATTTTAATAAATGATAATTCACTATTTGAGTGTACATGTTTGTGTATTTGATTGGGATCTTAAACTCATCTACTGAATGTCCGCAACACAACTCACAGCATAAGAGAATTTGTGATGAGATCACAACTAGTGATTATCTCTAATGTGCAATTGTGAAGTATTGAAATTATCCCTAGTCGATGAATTGATAAAAACGGACACTATCAATTCTGTTGAGACTAGCATGGGTTATTCTCTAATCAGCTGATTCTCACTGGCTGGTGACATTGGGATGTCCGGAGATAAACATGGATGCTAGTTAAGGGAACTAGTTCATTGGAGTGACTAGCTGTGAGACTTCATATGGGAATCTACATGTAGATATGTCAATGAAGATCTTACTGCGGCTTAAGTGCGATGTTCCTTTGACTTGCGGTGTTCAAGTCATCTTGGTCATGGAGACTTATACTTTGACATCTTAAGCAAGCATCTCCAAGGAGGTGTGGACCCAGGATGATCGGGTATAAGCCGAAGTGCCCGAAGATGTTTGAACAGCCTACAAAGGATTCACCACTCCTTGCGAGGAGATGTATACCCAGGCCTATCGTCGGATTGTTACTCAAAGCCTCTGGCCAGAGCATATCATGTTAAGAGTGCGAGTCTCTTAAATACATGAGAGTAATTAGAAATCCAAAGGACGAGGAAGACACTACTTGGGCTAGGTGTGACGTAGTCAGCCTAGTGGGGACTGACACCATAGACCGTGTCCTGAACCAAGTGGGTATAAGGTGGTGAAGGGAATGAGGCACGATTCATTAGAGCTGCTGAAGGGTTTCAGAATAATTTCTTCTGGGGTCAAACCGTTGATCTTTCGATTAATTGGGGATCATGATGTACTACTAGGTGCCACTCATGATCGATCTATAATTAATGGGTTAATTATAGACGGCCAATATAAATCGAAAGCCTATTTAGTCACACGCAATACGAGTAATCCGAGGGATTTAAAACGAGTTAAAAATTGGATTTTCTGATCAAGAGAAACGAGTCGAATCTGAGTTAATCAGAGGCGCAATGGAAGCTAAAAATGGCTAAGTCTTTTGAAGGCTTTTTGGGCGAATTAAATGAGTTTAATTCGCGACCGGTTCGGGTTGGTTTGGCCGGCCAAAGGAGGTGCTAACCCTCCTTGTGGTGGCCGGCCATTAAAGGAGATTAAACCAATTTAATTGGTTTAATTAATAAAATAAATCTAGTGCGGTTTATTTTATAAATTATGGATAAATAAATTTGTATAAAGAAAATTTATATAAATAAATTTGTAGAAATTTATTCTTTTTATGGAAGTTAAAATAATCCATGAATTGGTTTATTTTAATTTTATAAAATCAATTATGAATTGATTTTATCATAATAAGAAAGTTTATAAATTTCTTATAAAAATTTATTCCATAATTTAAAGAGAGAAAAGAATAAGTTTTATTATAAATTAGTTTATAATAAAGACTTGGTTTAAACGGAATAATTAGTTAAGAAATTTATAGGATAAATTTCTTATAACTAATTCCATTTAGAGAGAGACTTAGCAAAGAGTTGCTACTATATAAAGGAACCAAAGGCTAGCCCTTTAGATCAATCAATTAATCAAGAGATTAATTAGAGCTCTCCCTCTCTCTCTTTTATTCTCTTCTCTCCTCATCTTCTTCTCCTTCACATTAGGGCCGGCGCCCCATCCTTGTGGATTAGGGCCGGCGCACACAACCATCATCCAAGGGAGTTGGCGTGAGCTTTCAAGGAGAAGGAGAACCCGAACACGAAGAAGAAGAAGCGGATAGCGACTCCTCTCTTCTCGGAATTCGATTCTGTTACTTCGTTGGTTAGTTTTCCTAATTTTTCTCTTGTCCTTCTAGTTGTGCCTTCCGAGAATCTAGTAGTTCTCGTCGGCACAAAACTCGTGACTTTGTGAAGCCTAATGTTCCCTCAAGGGGAACGCGTCCTCACCTACTCCTCTCGGGAGAATTTACCTGGTGCCAACCGGCTCCTCCAGTTGGACTTTTGCCCAGCAGTCCTTCGCCAGGTCTTGAGGTACCAAGCTGCCCTTCGCTTGGTGCCTAGCAGCCCTTCGCTAGGTCTTTTCTTCTGGCAGTCCTTCGCCAGTGCCTAGCATTCCTTCGCTAGGGCTTTGTCCATTCTGGCAGTCCTTCGCCAGTGCCTAGCATTCCTTCGCTAGGGCTTTTCCATTCTGGCAGTCCTTCGCCAGTGCCTAGTATTCCTTCGCTAGGGCTTTGTCCATTCTGGCAGTCCTTCGCCAGTGCCTAGCATTCCTTCGCTAAGGCTTTTCCTGTACACTCAAGAACCTTGTTAGACACCAATTAACCCTTAACTTTTGAACCCTTTTGCCAATATCAAAACACAGGTTTGACTTGGGTGCATTCTGCACCAACACAACCTTGATGAGTTGGTCTTTGTTCATGCCGCATTGTAGAGTGACAACCGCCTTCGCGTCGGCTTCACTCTTTCGAGTTTGTTCGGCCGTCCACCGCCACGATTCAAGTTCCTTGCCTTCATCATCCTTTGGAGGGGAGAAGCCCTCCTTCACCGCGAACCAAGTGTTGATGTCCATCTTCAAATAATACTCCATCTTTGATCTCCAATATTGAAAATCAGCGCCATCAAAGAAAGGAGGTCGGGTGGTGCTAAAGCCTTCAACGCCATGGATGATAGCTCTTGGTTGTTAATCCGTAAAAACAGAGCCCCAAGCTCTGATACTACTTGTTGGAACCCGGATGGCTAGAGAGGGGGGGTGAATATAGCCAAACACATAGACTTTAAGCTTTTCTAACTTCTGCACTCAATTTGTTAGTAGAACAGTGGAAGATATAATGGAAATAGAGAAGTGCAGAAATGCAGAAAACAAAAACAACTAGAAAGAACAAACAAGATCGCTAACAAGGAGGGTTTACAAGGTTCGGGGATAACTTGCCCCTACTCCTTGGCGTGCCCTTAAGGTGGGCTATCCCTTGATCGTCGGCAGATCAAGCCCCGGTTAACACCGGATAGAATGCAACCTCCTTCTCGGTGGAGTAACCTCTCCACAGCGTTTCAATCAAGGATATAGTTTTGAGCACAATGAAACACAAGAAGGATCGTACTCAGCACTTAGCAAAGATAAGAACACAGCAAACTCCCTCTGAGCTCCACCCAGCGACGATCTCACGCAAGAACCCTTTCCCCGTGTCTTCTCGTTGTTGGACTCGAAGCTTCTTGTTCCTTCCTCCAAGTGCTCAAGCAAGGGCTGGTTGCTTCAAAGATCAGAGTAGCTTTCTCAAGAGTGGATGATCAACAAGGAGCACAAGCACGCAGCAAGTATCGCAGCTCAAAACCAAGACAACAACAACTTCTTCTTGCTCTGCTCCACACCGCTCCTTTTGTTCCCCTCTTGGCTGCCAGGTGACAACATCTCACTGAAGCCTCCAGCTGCTTACCTGCAACCACCAGCTACTACTGAGCTCATCTAGACTCCCTGAGCCTCCCTCAGACCAGCCCCAGCCAGCAGCTCCAACCAGCGCCAGCGCCCGTTGCAACTTGAGATGGAAAAACAGAGAAACCTGCTCCAAGGAATGGTCTCCATTGACTCTCCTTGAGTGTTTGAATTCTTCCCTGTCACTTGCAGCTTAATCAGAGTATTAGGTCAGCATATCAAGCAACAAATCATGTATCAGATGTTAAGCGCAGAGAATCGGATACGATCAGACGCGATCAGAGCGTCTGACAGTGCAATTTGAATTAAAGTGATCGGTCACCGGACCGATCAGGGCTTGTGGGTCGGTCACCAGACCGATCCACCGCTTAGCTGGGACTCCCAGTTCTCGCGGCAACACAAGCCTGATCAGTCACCAGACCGATCAGAGTGAAGCCTGATCGGTCACCAGACCGTGCCAATATCCCTGATCGATCACCAGAACAATCCAGAGACTCAAACCTAGCCCTCCAAGCTAGGATTTCATCCACCTTAGCCCTCCAAGCTAAGGATTTTTCACCTAACCCTCCAAGTTGGGAATTTTCACCTAACCCTCCAAGTTAGGACTTTTCACCTAGCCCTCCAAACTAGGACTTTTCACCCAACTCTTCCGAATTAGGACTTTTCCAAACCTAGCCCTCCAAGCTAGGACCTGACCCTCCAAGCCATGACTTTTTCACCTAACCCTCCAAGTTGGGACTTTTCACCTAACCCTCCAAGTTAGGACTTTTCACCTAGCCCTCCAAGCTAGGAATTTTCACCCAACCCTTCCAAATTAGGACTTTTCAACACCTAGCCCTCCAAGCTAGGATTTTCCACACCTAACCCTCCAAGTTAGGATTTTCCAACACCTAGCCCTCCAAGCTAGGAGTTTCCATACCATGCCCTAATCCCCGATCAGGACTTAATCATAATCATCATAATCATCCACCTAAACTAAAATCGGTGTGAACACCAAAACAACAATCAGGGTCAGACTGCATCAACAATCAATTGAGGCTTTTCTAGGGTAGGTACTAGTTGTTTCATCAAACTTAACATTCGAGGACTCTTCAATAACTTTTGTCCTCTTGTTGTAAACTCTATAACCCCTACTAGTCAATGAGTACCCTACTAGAATACCTTCATCGGCTTTTGACTCAAATTGCCTTAGGTCATCTTTGGTATTTAAGATGTAGACTTTACATCTAAAGACCCTAAAATAGTGGACTTGAGGTACCCTTCCATTCCACAATTCAAAGGGTGTTTTCCCTAGAAACCTATGTACCAACACCCAGTTTTGAATATAGCAAGCGGTGTTAACCGCTTCGGCCCAAAAGTAGCTAGGAAGGGAATATGCATTAAGCATAGTCCTAGCAGCTTCTTGTAGGGCTCGGTTCCTTCTCTCAACTACCCCATTTTGTTGAGGAGTCCTTGGGCATGAAAATTCATGCTTGTATCCATTTTCAACACAAAATTGTGTGAAACTTACGTTTTGGAACTCCCCACCGTGGTCACTCCTAATTCGGTTTATTTTGGTATGTTTTTCGTTTTCAACCCTTTTACTAAATCCTATAAAGATCTCTAGGGTATCATCCTTATGTTTCAAAAAATAAACCCATGTAAACCTAGAAAAATCATCTACTATGACTAGACAATATTTACTCCCCACAAGTGAGGGAGTACTATGACAATCAAAAAGATCTATATGCAAAAGCTCTAAAGGTAAAGAAGTAGTGGTTAGGGTTTTACCTTTGTGTGATGATTTTGATTGCTTACCCTCTTGGCATGCATCACACAATTTGGTCTTCTCATACTTGATCATTGGTAGCCCCTTCACCAACTCTTCCTTGGCCACTCTTGCAATGCTTCTCATGTTGACATGTCCAAGTCTCCGGTGCCACAACCATCCTTCTTCTTCTTTGGACATGAAACACTTAGCAACATTGTTAGTAGCATAAGTAAGATCAAGATAATATAAATTTGCCTCTCTAAACCCTTCTAATATGATAGTATTTGATTCATTATGCCTTATTATACATTTCCTAGCATGAAATTTAACTCAAAAGTCAGCATCACATAATTGACTAATAAATTGAACTTCATATCTTTGATTAGAAGTACTTTATGTATAGAAATAGTGGAAGATACCTCAATTGTGCCCCTACCAATCATTTTCAACATTCCACTATTCCCAAAGGAGACCGTCCTTTCTCTTAAGTAGCTAATAGTAGTGAATTTGCTCACATCCCTGGTCATGTGTCTTGAGCATCCACTATCTACTATCCACATAGTTAAGGCCTCCTTCACCTTTACCTAAACAACATGGAAAACATACTCTTTTGGTACCCATATCTTTGATCCATAAACATCATTTAGAAATCTCTTATGTACCCATGCCTTCTTTGTGTTTCCCCTAGCTCCTAGTCTCCTAGATGCACCAATCCTATCGGTAAGTGAGACAAAGGCCACTTCCTTTGTCTTAGGCCTATAACCCAACCCGGCCTTGTTATACATAGCCCTTTGACTGTTGATGATCATATCCAGGTTACTAGATCCTACTTGGAATTTCCTAAGGGCCTTTGTGAGGTCATCTACTTGTTTCCTTAGTTCCCTATTTTCAGTTTCAAGATGTAAAGCATGTGAAGAAGTAGAACTAGCATGCAATTCTTTAAGTTTGGTGGATTCTACTCTAAGCATGGCAATTTCTTCTTTTAGATCCTTAATTTTACTTCTAGCCTTATCTAAGTCCATGTTAGTGCTAGAAATGATCTTTACTAAAGTGGATGAGGGTAAGTGATATACCTCACTTACCGAAGCTTCTGACTCTGATGATGAAGTGGATGAGCTCTCATCTTCACTACTTGAGCTTCGTTCATCATCTGATGAATCTGAGTGGTCTTGTGCCATAAGAGCGAAGTGAGAGACTTGCTCTTCTTCTTCCTCTGAGGATGATGGATCATCCCATGTCGCCTTTAGGTTGGTGGCACCCTTTTCCTTTCCCTTTGACTTCTTCT
>JAGFNQ010004206.1:162539-218295 GCA_024364735.1 Boesenbergia rotunda
CTGTTGGGGAACCCGGGTGCATGTTGACATGGATGCGGGTTCGTAATTTTAAAATTAATTACGTGCAGCGGAAGGTTTAGCATAAATAATTTCTCAAATTATTTAACCACACATCTAAGCATGCAATTTTATCTTGTGTAGACATGATCATATATTTAAAATTTTGCAGAAACATAAACTAATTTACGTATTACCTCGCGTAACTCGAAGGAAGGGAGGAGATCCAACCGTAAGCGTCCCTTGGAAGCTCCGCCTCTATTCGCGTCCATGCCGAGTATCTTCGGGACGACTTCGCAAAGCCACGAGTTTCGTGTTCTCGAGAACAACTAGATTCTCCGAGAACGCGACAAGAAAAACCAAGAGAGAAGTCAGAAGACTAAGCACAAAAGGATGGCCGGAATCAAAATTCCGACGAAGCAAAAGAAGAGTCTTGCGGCAAACTCTAATTCCGGCAGCACCTTCTTCCGGCCAAGAGATGGCCGGAGCTTTCTTCTCCGGCAGCAGGTGGTGGTCGGCAGGGAAAGAGCAGGGGTGGCCGGCTAGTGCTCCTTCTTGGGGCTGGTTGGCGCACGGCAAGAAGGGGAGAAGAGAAGGAGAGAAAGAGAGGGAGAGAGCATATGCCTTCATCTCTATTATTCACACCCAAGCCTTGCCTTGGGTCCTTTATATAGTGGCCTCTCCACCATCAAGCCTCCCAAATATGGAATAACTTACTCCATCATGCCAAGTTTGATTTTATATCATGGTTAAAATCATATTTTAATTCATGATAAAAATCTTCTCTCCTATGGAATAAATTTCCTTATCATGGTAAATCAATCAATGATTGATTTTATAAAATAAACCAATCCATGGTTCATTTTAATTTCCATGAAAAATAAACCAAACCTTGGTTTATTATATAAAAAATTTATATCATCCATAATTTTATAAAACAAACCACACTTGGTTTATTTTATAAATTGAACCAAAAACTTGGTTCTCTCCCTTTGTTGTGGCCGGCCAAACAAAGAGGATGGAGGCCCTCTTTGGCCGGCCCATCCAAGCCAAGACCCAATGAATTAAACATATTTAATTTATCAATTAAGTCTTCAAAAGACTTAGCCATTTTACGCTTCCGATGCGTCTCTGAAAAATTCAGATTCGACTTATCATTTGGCTCAACCAAACTTAATCTCTCTTGATTGGAAAATCCAATTTTCAACTCATTTTAAATCCCTCAGATTACTCGTAGTGCGTGTGACTAAATAGGCTTTCGATTTATGTTGGCCGTCTATAATTAATCAATTAATTATAGAACGATCATGAGTGGCACTTAGTAGTACATCATGATCCCTAATTAATCAAAAGATCAACGGTTGACCTCAGAAACAATTCTGAAACCCTTCAGCAGCTATAATGAATCGTGCCCCATTCCCTTCACCATCTTATACCCACTTGGTTCAGGACATGGTCTATGTGTGTCAGTCCCCACTAGGCTGACTACGTCACACCTAGCCCAAGTAACATTTTCTCATCCTACGGATTCTAATTACTCTGATGTATTTAAGAGATTCATACTCTGAACATGTCATGCTCTGGCCAGAGGCTTCGAGTAACAACCCGATGATAGGCCTCGGGTATACATCTCCTCGCAAGGAGTGGTGAATCCTTTGTAGGCTGTTCAAACATCTTCGGGCACTTCGGCTTATACTCAATCATCCTGGGTCCACACCTCCTTGAAGATGCTTGCTTAAGATGACAAAGTATAAGTCTCCATGACCAAGATGACTTGAACACCGCAAGTCAAAGGAACATCGCACTTAAGCTGTAGTAAGAACTTCACTGACATATCTATATGTAGATTACCATATGAAGTTTTACAGCCAGTCACTCCAATGAACTAGTTCCCTTAACTAGCATTCATGTTTATCTCCGGACATCTCAATGTCACCAGCCAGTGAGAATCAGCTGATTAGAGAATAACCCATGCTAGTCTCAACAGAATTGATAGTGTCCGTATTTATCAATTCATCGACTAGGGACAATTTCAATACTTCACAATTGCACATGTAGAGATAATCACTAGTTGTGAATTCATCACAAATTCTCTCATGCTATGAATTGTATTGCGGACATTCAGTAAATGAGTTTAAGATCTCAATCAAATATACAAACATATATACTCAAATAGTGAATATTCATTTATTAAAATAAATGATTACAATCATAAGGCGATTGCCTTAGGACACTTCTCTCATATCACTAACAAACTCCCACTTGGCCTAATGCCAATCGCTACGGTACCCAATACCACAGGCTCTAACATGACCCTCAAACTTGCTTTGAGGCAAGGCCTTAGTTAAAGGATCCGCTAAATTCCTTTCAGTGGAAATTTTCTCAATTTGTATATCATTCCTACTTATAATCTCTCTAATCAGATGATTGCGGCGAAGCACATGTTTGGATCGCTGATGAGACCTTGGTTCCTTTGCTTGTGCAATAGCTCCATTGTTGTCGCAGTAAACCAGTATTGCTTCATCAATGGTTGGAACCACACCAAGTTCTGAGATAAACTTTTTGATCCAGACTGCTTCCTTTGCTGCTTCCGAAGCTGCAATATATTCCGCTTCCGTGGTAGAATCCGCTACGGTGTCTTGCTTGGAACTCTTCTAAATTATTGCACCTCCATTCAAAATAAATACGTATCCGGTCTGAGATTTGGAGTCATCCTTATCTATCTGGAAACTAGCATCTGTATACCCACGTATTACCATATCACCTTCTCCATATATTAGGAACACATCCTTAGTGTTTCTTAAGTACTTGAGGATTGTCTTGACAGCCGCCCAATGATCCATTCCTGGATCAGACTGGTATCTGCTTGTGACGCTCAGAGTATACGATACATCGGGCCTAGTACATAACATAACATACATGATAGATCCTATCGCGGATGCATAAGGAATCTTATTCATGCAAATCCTCTCGTCTTCTGTGCGCGGACACATAGACTTCGAAAGGTTGATCCCATGCCTGATGGGAAGGTAACCTTTCTTGGATTTCGACATGCTAAACCTTTTTAGCACTCGGTCTATACATGTAGACTGCGAAAGACCAAACAACCGTTTTGATCTATCTCTATAGATTCTAATCCCAAGGATATAGGTTGCTTCTCCCAGGTCTTTCATGGAGAAATTCTTGGACAACCAAATTTTAACTGACTGTAAGACTAATATATCATTTCCTATAAGTAATATGTCATCGACATATAACACTAGGAATACGACTGCACTCCCACTAACCTTCTTGTACACACAAGGTTCGTCAGGATTTTGTGAGAAATCAAACTCTTTGATTGTCTCATCAAAACGGATGTTCCACCTCCTGGATGCTTGCTTTAGTCCATATATGGATCGTCGAAGCTTGCATACTTTGGTTTTATTAACCGATGTGAAACCATCAGGTTGTATCATGTATACATTCTCAAGCAGGTTTCCATTAAGGAAAGTTGTTTTCACATCCATTTGCCATATCTCATAATCATAATGAGCTGCTATGGCCAGGAGCATCCGAATGGATTTAAGCATAGCTACTGGCGAATAGGTTTCGTCATAATCAATTCCTTGTTTCTGACAATATCCTTTTGCCACTAATCTAGCCTTAAAGGTAACAACATTACCTTCCATGTCGGTTTTCTTCTTGAAAACCAACTTGCACCCTATGGGCTTAATCCCTTCAGGTGGGTTAACCAAGTCCCATACTTGATTTTTGTATATGGAATCCATTTCCGACTTCATGGCTTCAAGCCATTTATCCCTTTCTGAATTTTTCAGAACATCTTCATAACTGATAGGTTCGTCAACGTTAATGAGTAACACGTCATTCGATTGACTTATGAGAAATCCGTATCTCTCTGGAATATTGCGTGTCCTACCAGACCTACGAAGAAGTGGTGTTGTTTTAGGTTCAACTGATAGCTCATTATTATGAGTTATTGGTTGTGGGTCTAGACTAGGTGTCTCTGTAATGTCTATTAGAGTTTCTTGAACTTCTTCAAGTTCAATGCTACTCCCACTGTTTTCTTGTAAAAGAAATTCTTTTTCTAGAAATACAGCATGCCTTGAAACAAACACCTTTTGTTCCAAGGGATGATCGAATTGGTAACCTTTCGTTTCCTTAGGGTATCCAATAAATAGACATTTATCAGACTTAGCATCCAATTTGTCTGATACAATCCGCTTTACATAAGCAGGACAACCCCATATCTTTAGGTGAGAAAATGAGGTTTCTTACTATTCCACGTCTCATATAGAGTAGTAGAGACTACCTTGGTCGGGACTCTGTTTAGTAAGTAAACAGCTGTCTTAAGCGCATAGCCCCAAAAGGATTTTGGAAGAGTTGCATGATTCATCATAGATCTAACCATGTCCATCAAGGTTCGGTTACGCCTCTCAGATACACCATTATGCTGTGGTGTATATGGCGGAGTCCATTGAGACAATATCCCATTGTCCCTAAGATAATCTTGAAACTCTTGACTTAAGTATTCACCACCCCGATCGGATAGAAGTATCTTAATACTTTTGCCAAGCTGTTTCTCTACTTCACTTCTGAACTCTTTGAATTTCTCAAAAGTTTAAGATTTGTGTTTCATCAAGAACACATACCCGAATCGTGAGTCATCATCGATAAAGGTAATGAAGTAGCTATAGCCTCCTTGTGCAAGAGTGACATTGGTCCACATACATCAGTATGTATTAGACCAAGCAATTCTCCCACTGGTTTACCTTTTCTAGAAAGGGTAATTTGGTCATCTTGCCTTTTAAGCATGATTCGCATGTATCAAATGAACCGGGTTCAAATGATTCCAGAATTCCACATCGGTGTAATTGGTCATGCGTTTCTTACTTATATGCCAAGACGACAATGCCAATATAGGAGTCTATTTATTATCTATTCGAGCACGTTTGTTGCTAACTTCGATATTGAAAACGTCACTGGATAAATCTAACGTGTAGATACCATTGCATAAAGTTCCATTCCCATAAAGAACGCCATTTAAAGTTATGTAACAACAATTATTACTAAAAGTTAAATGATAACCCTTTTCATTCAAACATGAAATAGATACAATGTTCTTTATTAATGAAGGAACAAAATAACAATTATCCAATTCTAAGACAGTCCAGTGGGAGCTTTAGCAAATATGTTCAGATGGCAAGAGCAGCAATCTTTGCTCCATTTCCAACTCGCAAATTTGTTTCTCCTTGACGAGTCTTCTTCTATTCCTTAGCCCCTGTATGTCATTACATATATGTGAGCTGTACCCAGTATCAAGTACCCAGTATTGAGGAAATAGAGTGACATTCAATAACGAAGATACCTGAAGAGGATGGGGCATCGGATGCTTCTTCTTCAAGGACTCAAGATAAACCTTGCAGTTTCTTCGCCAGTGGCCTCCTTGCCCAGTGATGGCAAGTCCTTTTGGTGTCTTTTCAGTCTTTTTGGCCTTTTTCTTCCTTCCCTTATTTTATTCTTTGGGCTTCCTCTTAGAGCCTTTCTTTGAGGAACCAACTAACAGTACCGTCTTCTGATCCTGCTTTACAGAAGGTTCTACAGTCTTCAGCAGGTTAAGCAACTCAGGAATGGTAGTCTCCAGTTTGTTCATCCGATAGTTCATCACAAACTGTGAGTAACTCTTGGGCAAACAATGAGAATTAAGTCAATACTTAGTTCGTGATCCATTGCAAATCTGAGTGTGCCTAGTCGCTCAATGTACCCCAACATCTTCAACACAAACTGTGAAACAGAAGTGCCTTCCTGCATCTTAGAGGTGAAGAGGAGTCTGGAGACCTCAAACCTTTCAGATCTCGCCTGCTCGTCAAACAACTCATAAAGATGGAAGACGATGGTATGAGCATCCATATGCTCATGCTGCTTTTGTAGCTCAGGTACCATAGCGGCCAGCATGATGCAACTCGCAAGTTCAGAATTGACCACATGTTTCTGATAGGCCACTAACTGGTTTGGAGTTGCATCTTCAGGAGGATGGTTGGGAAGTTGTTCTTCAAGGACATAAGCAAGCTTTTCTGCCTTGAGGACTCGCAAGCTTTTCTGCCTTGGTTGTATTAGACCAAGCAATTTTTCCCAAGTAGGTATGGGTACCACAAACTTCTCCACAAAATTTGGAAATTTTTGGAGGTTTGTAGAATTAGTTATGCATTTCTGAAGTTGGGTCAAAAATGCTGAAAATTGGTTTTTCAGAGTATCAGTCGACTGGTAAAGGCTGGAAATGGATTTCAACTGCTGAAAAGTGTCCAATTGGTGTGAAACAAGTATAGAACCTTGTGGGGGGGGGTTAGTACACTGTGTTTATAATCATTCAAAGGTTAAAGAGTCCAATAAGGGGGAAATTATTGGATATTTTGTTGTTAGCCAAAGGGGGAGAAGTGTTGGGTTTAATTTTGGAAACCAAACACGCCTTTGCAAGAAACCCTAGGTCTAGGGGGAGCCTAGGTGAAGGGGGAGCATGGTTGATCCATTCTTAGCGTAAGGGGAACCTTGGAGAGGTTCTTAAAAAGCCTTTGTAAGTCCAATGTGGGGGGAGCCTTGGGATAGGATTTAAAAAGCCCGTTTTGGTGAAAATTCCTAACTTGGGAAGGCTAAGTGTGGGGATGCCTTGGGATAGGATCCATACATGTTTGCATTGCATATGCATTGGCGGTGTAAGTCCAAGGTGGAGCCTTGGCAACGTAAGTCCAAATGGTTGTTTAGCATTGTTATTGCTATTTGTTTTCCCTAACTTAAACGTATTGCCAAACATCAAAAAGGGGGAGATTGTTGAGGCAATCTATGGTCCGGAGTGACCATGTATTTTGATATTTGGGCAAAGGGTTTAAGTTAGGTTTTTCCTTGTGTTATAATATGTGTATGTGAGTGTGCAGGATGTGCAGGTTACACATATTGACTTAGCTGGACGGCTTCGATACGGTGAAGGGTGGCATGGAGACAAGATGGAGGCTTGTGTGCATACGAGGGATGGGAGCCGAAGACGAAGAGGGCGCGAAGGCAACAGTCAAGGCTGCTGGTGAAGAGTCATCTGAGTCATGATGGGACGAGAGCTGAGGGAGGAGGACTCCAAGGGCAAGCTGGGAAGTGGACTTCAAAGGGCACACGTGAAGGGTGGCATGGAGGCAAGCCAAGGGAAGGCTTGTGTGCGCATTCGAGGGACGATAGCCGGTGGAAGAAGACTTCAAGGGGCAAGCCAAGGGAGTGTACCTGGAGGCACGCGTGGAGGAGGGTCGTTGGAGTGAGGAAGAGTGTTTGTATAAGCTGGGCAGTCGACTAGGAATATAACAGTCGACTGCTAGCACAAACAGAAACTCACAGAAGGTTTTCGACCCTGGACCAGTCGACTGCCCCAGGAGCAGTCGACTAGAAAGTAGCCAGAATTCGAACGTTGAGCTGCAATGGTCAAATCTGAGTGGGAGGCAGCAGTCGACTGGTAGGGTGTTTTCCAGCCTTGAGCTTTATTTAAAGAGGCTCGGGTTTGGCAGGAAACCCCTGACGAAACAAGCTTGGTTAAGGCTTGTTAGTAGTCTTTTGTACTCAGAGGTGTGCTTGGGTTTGTGGCGAGGTTTCTCCACCCACAAGGAGCGACACGAGTTAGCCGGAGGGCTTCCGAGGAGTGATCCGCCGAAGGATCGAGGGATCGTTCACCTCACGGACTGTCGTAGAGTAGGAGCTTCATCTCCGAACCACGTAAATATGTTTGTTAGCATTGTAACGACCCGAAAAATTCTCATAATATTTTCTTTAAAATATTGAGCATGACTAGATAATTTTCCGAGGGACTAGAAATATTAATACAAATTTTAGCCTAGGAATCCATGTTTTCTCATTTAAATTGGGAAAAATAAGCACTAATGGGCTTTATATGGGCTTTCTAGTACCATAATTATTGGTGAATTTTAGGTAAAAATTAATATAAATATAAAGAGGTTTTAATGAGAAATATTAACATAATTATGGGGAATTTTTAAGGGATTTTCTAAATAATAGAAAATAAAATAAAAATAAAATACAAAAATTAGTGCATGCACCAAGGATTGAACCTTGACCTCTTGTACAACCATGCATGCTCTAACCAATTCACCTAGCAAGGGAGTGCTATGAGGAAATGAAGTGGATTGTGGTTAAGGCTTAGGGAAAACGAAGGGTCATCCACCATGACTGTTCACTTGCCCTCCTTAATGTGTTATAAAGAGGGGCTTGGGAGTTACTTTCTTCCTTCCATCAATTCCACCTTTCTTCTTCCTCCTCCCTCACTCTAGCCGAAACTTCAAGGAGAGTTTTCCTTTGGAAAACTTCACAAGAGGGCTTAATCTTCAAGAGCTAAGGGTCATCTACAAGGCTACAAGGGCTAAGGGTGATCAAGGGACAACAAGGTCTTCATCATCTTCCCTTTTTAAGGTCTAAAAACCAAGATAACCCAAGGTAAGACTCCCTCACCTATGGTATAATGGTTTTTGAGTTATTTTCATGATACAAGAAATTGTTTGAACCATATATGAAGAAACACCAAAGTTAGGGCTACCAAGGGTTTCGGCCACCATAGGTTTCTATGGTTTGGTTTGGATCCAACTCTTTAATATTGTTCCTTATGTTTTCTTATGTGGTAAGAGATGTTAATAGGGGTTATGTGAAAGTTTTTACATGATTTAAGGCCTAGTAACTTTCGGCCAAGATGGGTTTTAGGGCAAGGGGTTAGGGTTAACTCCAAGCAAGGGTTCAAATGTTTTACTATGGAAGTATATGTAAGTTATAGGATGTAAATTTGTAACTTTATGAATTTATTCATGTGATGGTGACCCATTAGGGTTTCATCCAAGGTCCCAAGGTAGGGCTAAGGTTTAGGATTTACTCCAATCATGGGGTTTAATGGCTCCCTATAGTCTTGTATGTAATGTATGGGTGTTCTTTTACTTATGGAACCCTTCCTATTGATTGAATGGTGGAGTTTCATGCCAAGGAACTTTCGGCCAACTCCCAAGATTTAGGGTTTGGGTTGGGTTAAGACCACAAGGATGCATGTTTGTAGGGTACTATGATGTATATAGATGTTTAAGTATGTTGGAAGAATGTTTATGCCAATTGAAACCCTAGCTTATGTGTCATGAATTATATGTTAGGTCACTTATGATGATGATTCATAAATATTTAGACATGTGTCATGAACCCAAGGAAATGTATCATGTATGAAAGGACCTAGGCATGTTTTTCCATGTACCATGACCATGCATGTTTTTATGAATTAAGATGCTAATTATGTAGGTATGCCATGATTTATGAATGATATGTATGCATGCCATGATTTATGAATAATATGAATGTATGCCATGATTTATGAATGATATGTATGCATGTCATGTTTATGGATGAAATGATGAATGAAGTTAAAGTTCATGCCTTCAAGGCATAATGGTGATATGGAATGAGAATGATGAATGAAAATGAGGTTCATGCCTTCAAGGCATAATGATGATGTTAAGCATTAAGAATGAATGAATATGCTATGTATGTTTTGTGAATGAAGAAGCATGTGAAAGTATTTTATTTTAAGAATGGGCTTGTACCGGACCTAAATAAGGTCTACGGTTCTGGACTACCGATGAAGCTGTCCACGGTTCGGGACTACCGATGAAGCTGTCCTTATGGTTCGGGACTACCGATGAAGCTGTCCACGGTTCGGGACTACCGATGAAGCTGTCCTTACCCTAGTAGGTCGAGATTAGCTACCTCGTATTTACTTAGGGATGCGCGCATATGATGTATGAATGTGGTACAAGCCAGGGCCCAATGAATGTTATGATTATGTTTAAGTATAAAAAAAAGATATGATTTCAAACTAAGCATCCCTATGGTATATGCATTTGCTCATGCATCCATCCATGTTATGCATTATGGTTATGATGAGTATGCTTATGCAAAATATGTTTATGCAAATGATTTTATTTATGTTCATGCTAGATGATAATGCCATGATTTTATTTATGTTCATGCTAGATGATAATGTCATGATTTTATTTATGTTCATGCTAGATGATAATGCCATGATTTTATTTATGTTCATGCTAGATGACAATGCCATGATTTTATTTATGTTCATACTAGATTATGATGCCATGATTTTATTTATGTGCATGCTAAATTATGATGCCATGATTTTATCTATGTTTATGCTAAAACGATGATGGCATAGTGGTGTAGATGTTCATGATAGAAAGTATGCTATGATATGTAGGATTGAAGTATTATGTGCATGTTTATACGACGTATGGATTTTGTAAGTAGGAAAGAGTCTTACTAAGCCTGTGTGCTTATAGTCTTATTTTTCCTTATACCGCAGATCACGCAATGGGACAATAAGCAGCAGGAGGGCAAGAATGGGTGTGTGTAGTAGTGACATGGCAAGAAACTCTCTCATTTCACTTATTGCATGTTTTGTGAATCCGACAATGCTTGTTTTGGTTTATGCTCGGCTTATGATAGTTATGCCTAAGAAACAACCTACTATTCATGAAGTTATGATTAAACTACTTATTACCTGAAATGCTTATGAATAAGTTATGGAAAGTTGATATCATGATGTCATGCATACTGGTAATATGATACCTGAAATGCTTATGAATATGTTATGGAAAGTTGATATCATGATGCTAGGTATGCTGTTAATATGTTAAGTATAATGTCACCATGTCCATGAAAGATAACCCAGACATGTGTATATGATGTAAGTACTAGTTATTCCGCTGCATTAAGATGTTTTATATGCACATATATGTTTAGCGTAATGCCGCTTTATGGGGGGGAAAAAAAAACGGGCGTTACAAGCATTGTCAGTTTTGTTTCAGTTATTAGATTTCTGTTTACGCACTAACAATTGTAGGAAGAAACCGAAAAGTTGCTATTCACCCCCCGTCTAGCAAGCTACATCGATCTAATAGAAGGCACTCAAAGCCGATGTGTGGACTTGTTCGCATCACTTGTTAGATTGTAATGGAGGTCACGGGACCCTTAGGGCCCCTCTCCTGCTTAGTTATTTATGTTGAGGTTTTTCACATGCACACACACACGACAAGCACATAAACCAATATAATAGACAATAAAAAATCCTAGATTTTTCCAACTATTATGGCCTTGGTCTCCAATGTGCTTCCAATCGTGTCGTCACCTCATCCACTCCATCATTTCTATGCACAAGCCACCATGAAGGAGTCCCCTGTTAGTATTGTGAGAGAAGTGTCCTAAGGCAATCGCCTTATGATTGTAATTATTTATTTTAATAAATGAATATTCACTATTTGAGTATACATGTTTGTGTATTTGATTGAGATCTTAAACTCAATTACTGAATATCCGCAATACAATTCATAGCATGAGAGAATTTGTGATGAATTCACAACTAGTGATTATCTCTACATGTGCAATTGTGAAGTATTGAAATTGTCCCTAGTCGATGAATTGATAAATACAGACACTATCAATCTGTTGAGACTAGCATGGGTTATTCTCTAATCAGCTGATTCTCACTGGCTGGAGACATTGGGATGTCCGGAGATAAACATGAATGCTAGTTAAGGGAACTAGTTCATTGGAGTGACTGGCTGTAAAACTTCATATGGTAATCTACATATAGATATGTCAATGAAGTTCTTACTGCAGCTTAAGTGAGATGTTCCTTTGACTTGCGATGTTCAAGTCATCTTGGTCATGGAGACTTATACTTTGACATCTTAAGCAAGCATCTCTAAGGAGGTGTGGACCCAGGATGGTTGGGTATAAGCCGAAGTGCCCGAAGATGTTTGAACAGCCTACAAAGAATTCACCACTCCTTGCGAGGAGATGTATACCCAAGGCCTATCGTCGGATTGTTACTCGAAGCCTCTAGCCAGAGCATCACATGTTCAGAGTATGAATCTCTCAGATACATGAGAGTAACTAGAATCCGTATGACGAGAAAAACATTGCTTGGGCTAGGTGTGACGTAGTCAGCCTAGTGGAGACTGACACACATAGACCGTGTCCTGAACCAAGTGGGTATAAGATGGTGAAGGGAATGGGGCACGACTCATTATAGCTGCTGAAGGGTTTCAGAATTATTTCTGAGGTCAACCGTTGATCTTTCGATTAATTGGGGGTCATGATGTACTACTAGGTGCCACTCATGATCGTTCTATAATTGGTTGATTATAGACGGCCAACATAAATCGAAAGCCTATTTAGTCACACACACTACGAGTAATCCGAGGGATTTAAAACGAGTTGAAAATTAGATTTTCCGATCAAGAGAGATAAGTCGAATCTGAATTTTTCAGAGACGCATCAGAAGCATAAAATGGCTAAGTCTTTTGAAGACTTATTGGACGAATTAAATGAGTTTAATTCATATGGTCTTGGCTTGGGTTTTGCCGGCCAAAGAGAGTCCCCACCCTCTTTGTTTGGCCGGCCACATCAAAAGGGGAGAACCAAATTGTTTGGTTCAATTTATAAAATAAACCAAGTGTGGTTTGTTTTATAAAATTATGGATGATATAAATTTTATAATAAACCAAGGTTTGGTTTATTTTTCATGGAAATTAAAATGAACCATGGATTGGTTTATTTTTTTTATAAAATCAATAATGGATTGATTTACCATGATAAAGAAATTTATATAAAGAAATTTATTTTCAATGGAAATTAAAATGAACCATGGATTGGTTTATTTTATTTTATAAAATCAATAATGGATTGATTTACCATGATAAAGAAATTTATATAAAGAAATTTATATAAAGAAATTTCTTTCCATAAGAAAAAAAAGAAGGGAGACATGGTTGCTTTTATCATAAATTAAATTATGATAAAAACTTGGCATGATAGAATAAATTATAGAAAAATTTATATGATAAATTTCTTATAAAAATTTATTCCATAAAAAAGGAGACTTGGCGATTGAGAGGCTACTATATAAAGGAACCAAGGCAAGGCTTGGAGATTAATCTAAGAGATCTAGAAATAAGCCCTCTCTCTCTCTCCTTCTCTCCCTCTCCCTCCTCTAGTGCCGCCGGCCCTAAAAGGAGGACCCCTTTGTTGCCGTGAGCTTCATCCACCAAGCAGCTGCCGAAGAAGAAGAAGAAGCGGGCGCAACTCCTTCCTTCCTCCCGAAATCTTGATTCCGTTCTTCGTTTGGTGGTTAGTCTTCCCATCTCTCTCTTGGTATTTGATAAGTGTCATTTTATTGATCATTTTATATGCTTAAATCCGTGTTTGACCCATATTTTACTTGTGTAATTGTGGATTTACCTTAGGTTTTAGGATTTATACTCTTTTTGGACCTAATTGCAAATTTGGTTATATTTGAGTTGTTTTGTCACTAAATTATTGATCTACTTTTGTAGGCTTGGAAGGATCGTGGACCTAGGTTATGTTGGGTCAAGGTTGAGTCAAAAGTGGACCAGATCAAAGGAATCAAGCGTCAACTAATTTGGACCGTCCGATGCAAAGATAGTTAGATCTAGACCATTTGAGAACTTCTAATCAATCTGAGTTGGGTTTAAGGTTAATCTAGCGATCAGATCAAGATCTGAAGGTTTCAGCTCAATCGGAGATCATTTGACCGTTGGATCACGATCAGAGAGATCTAGACCGTCCATTCAAAGTCCAAGGTGATCTGAACCATCCGTTTCAAATCTGGAAGATCCGAGCTACCACGAGGATGATCCTGACCTCTGATCAGGATATGGAAAATTTGAATCAAATCGGACAAGGATCCACCGTTGGATGAAGCGGGATTAATCTCAGTCGTCCACTGCTTTAACAACAAAAACAGACTTCCCTTGTTTTCAGATCTGTCGCATCTTCATTGAGTTCGTAGCTGTTCTTTAGTCTTTTTCACTTGTTCTTCATTCCATTCATAGATTTCTTCATCTGAAGGCGTGTCCAACTCGATCAGCACCTTGGAGCAAGATCTGGATCCTTGGAAGAGGCTTCAATGGAGATTCAATCACATATTTGCATCGGAACAGGGGCTGAGTGAGGGTTTCATCAGTTTCTGTTATTTGATGAACTTGATCGCGATTGGGTGCCGATCTCTTCAATAGGAGCTGTCTGAAGGGTTCTCTGATAGCTTCTTATCAACACCAAATCTACATAGCATCTTTACATCGCGAGATCTAGTGGATCGAATTGGATTTCCAACAGAGTGCAATTCTGTGAGCAGATCTGAAGTTTGAGCCATTTTTCCACTGATTTGCTAATTGAAGGGGTTCTAGGCTTGCCCTTGCGTGACGAACAAGGTGGTCTTGATACAAGGAATGGTCGAGGCTTAGTTTTAACTGTTTTCATGTTTTCCTAGCTGTAATTTCTGTTTCAGCACTTCAGTTCTGTTCTGCACATGAATCAGCTGTTTCGTTTTCATTTCTGAATTTCTCAAGCCTTAATTAGGTTCTATTCTGCAAGTAGATTAGTTAGTGAGTTCGATCAGTAAGCAATTGAATTTGAATTCAGTTTATTTCTTGTTTCAATCTTTGCGTATCAAATGTTATAGCTGCGTATCAGTTTTGCCCTGTTTCTACAATTCTAGCTTATTAAGTTTAGTTTTCGAATTTGTCTTGCATCAATTAGTTTCAATTCTGCAATAGCATTAGATGGAAACCTGTTAGTGAGCAATTAGATTAAATTTCAGTTTGTTTCACAAATCATTGCTTGCGTGCCAAGTTGTTTCAGGTTTAATTTCTGCAGTTTCAGTTCTTGAGTTTGTCTGAGCTGCTATAGTCCCAATTTCTGAGCTTATCAAGCTTTAATTAGGTTTATTTCTGCAACTAAACTAGCTCGTGAGTTTGCTTAGTGAGCATTGCCTTCAGTTTCAGTTTAATGTCTTGATTCCCTTTTGCGTATCAGTTTGCTCAGTTTGTATCAGCCCATTTCTGAAATTTCACTTTAGTTTCTGTTTTAGTGTGCTTCTATATCAGTTCATGCCTAATTTCGATTCCTGAAGTTAGAGGTAGACTTTAGTAAGCAATTGCAATCAGTTAGTTGTTCCGCATTAGTTTTATTCCTACAATTCTGTTAGCTTGTTGTGTATTATTTTCAGATTGCGAATCAAACTTCAACTCTGCACAATTAGAATAATTTCTGCAAATAGCAGTTGATAAGTTTTTGAATTGAGAGTTAGTGAACACTACTTCATCGATATCAATTCTGGAAAGTTCATTCAGTGCCCTTAAGTCTGAATTTAGTTGTGTGTTTTTGCTTTGATATGCTGAATTTCTGCATTTTTCTTGCCTTGCATTTCGACCTTCACTTCATCTCTGCATTGAAGAGCTTCTAAATTTTCCATTCGAATTGTTGTTTCAGATTCCATTGCTTAATTCTAGTTGTTTCATATTAGTTGAAATGCTACACTTCTCTTTTGTATCAAGTAGCAATTAAAATTTACACTCAATCTCTTTTGGCACATAATTTTCTGTCCCTTGTGTTTCAAGTTAGTTTCCATTCTTCTCTTGTATCAAGTCTTCATTTCTGAAATTTTGTTTATAATTTTGCATTAGCTCAATTTGAAAATGCCAGCATCATTTTGATTCTTTTGCTTAGCATTTGTTTTGCAATTTGAACTTAGATTGGTTTCCCAAAATTGGTTAAGTCATTAGTTGAATAATTTTCCCATTAGTTAAGTTCATAAATTGCATTTCCTTTGTTTAGTTCATTGATGTGCTTTCTTTCTTTTCGTTGCATTGCCATTTCATATTGCAACCAAAACCCAAATTCTATTTGAAACCCAAAACTCTTGACGACACATAAACTCGAGCACGAATCGAACAACTTGAACTAGCCCTTGGAAAAATACGACCTGTGGCCCCTTTACTACGCTTTTCTTCTTTGATTGCAAAAAGGGTTTCCAGCACTTACAAATATTCTAAATTTATGGACCCACATTTGTGACAGTCTATTTTGGATCCATCAAATTTTTGGCGCCGTTGCCGGGGAATGTACTAGTTGAGTTGTTTGATTTTTGCTTGTTTGGCTATATTTCATATTTTTCTTGATCCATTTTTCTTGCACTTACTGCTATATCTTCTGATTTGATTTTATTTGATTCATTTTTCTCTATACTTGTACTGCGATTTGTTTTTGTTTTTATGACCAGGGCTACAAGTGGTAATCTTGAGGATTTTGACCCTGAGATTGAGAGGACATTCAAGCTAGGAGGAGCCAGCTCAGTGTTTCAGAGGCATTTGGCATTATTCCTTTTCAGTCTATTTCAGCCTATTCAGTTGATCAGATGGCAGACCACCAGAAGACCATGAAAGAACTCGCAGCACCAGATGCTTCATTTCAGTATTCCAGTATAGCCTATCTAGAGCTGGGTGGAGATTTTGAGCTCAGATCTGGACTCATTCATCTTTTGCCAAAGTTTCAAGGATTATCTGGAGAGGATCCAAATAGACACCTGCATGAGTTTCATGTTGTATGCTCCACTATGAAGCCTCAGGGTATTTCAGAGGATGACATCAAGCTGAGGGCTTTTCCTTTCTCTTTGACTGGAGCAGCTAAGGACTGGTTTTACTACTTACCTACTGGGAATGTGTCTAGCTGGATTTCCATGAAGAAGGCATTTTTAGAGAAATATTTTTCAGCCTCCAGAACAGCAATTATCAGAAAAAGTATCTGTGGCATTCAGCAAGTGGTGGGACAGACACTCTATGACTACTGGGAGAGATTCAACAAGCTTTGCTCCAATTGCCCCCAGCATCAGATTAGTGAGCAGCTCCTCATCCAGTACTTTTATGAGGGATTATTACAGATGGATAGGATTATAATTGATGCAGCAGCTGGAGGGGCCTTAGTCAACAAAACACCACATCAAGCCAGGGAGCTTATTTCAAATATGGCAGAAAATTCTTAGCAATTTGGAAGTAGAGCATTATCTACTAGAGGGGTTAATGAAGTTCAAGGGGTTTCTAATGACCAGAAGGAGATTAGGAATACATTGGTAGAACTCACATCAGCTGTTAAGCAAATGGGTCTCAATATTTTAAATAAAAATTCAACTCCTTCAGTACCTCCACAATCAAGTCAAGGGGTGATGAGTGTATGTGGTATTTGCTCTAGCCAAGAGCACACTTCAGATTCATGTCCTAACTTACAACAAGATGAGTCAATAACAGCTTTGGTTAGGGGGCAATTTCAAGCTAGGAATAACCCATACTCTCCTACTTACAACCCTGGGTGGAGGGATCATCCAAATTTAAGGTATGGAAATTCTTTTTACCAACAAGGCCCACAACAACAACAAATTCAGCAACCCCAACAAATATTCCAGCAAGTTCAGCAGCAACCACCACAATCACAGCAACAAAATCAACAAATTCAGCCCCCAAATCAGCACTTCCAGCAACCATTTCAGCAGCCATTTCAAGGGTTTCAACAAGGTTTTCAAGGGAATCTGAGTTATCCACAGCCGTATCAACCTCCACAGCAACAAATTCAACAACCGCAGCAAAATTTCCAGCCTTGGAACTCAAGTTTTCAGCCCCAAAACCAAGGATTTCAGCCCAACCAATTTCAGCCCTCACCACAACAAGTTCCAATTCAAAATCAGAATTTTCAAGGGTATAATTCTCAACAAAATTCTCCAACATTCAGCCTACTAATCAGCCCTATCAACAGCAAATTTCACCTTCCTATCAGCCCCAACAGCCACATTTTCAAGGATCTCAGCAAGTTCAACAATTTCAGCCTACTACCTCATCATTTCAAGGTCAATCAAGGAACTATGCTAACCAAGGAGGCTATGGGAGCTCAAGTGGAGGAAATGCGCAGCAACAACAAATGATGGAGATGATACAACAAGTGCTACAACAACAACAACAACACAATCAATATCTTGAGAGACAAATGGGGCAAATGGCTAGTGACATAAATCAAAGTAAAGCTCAAGGATCAGGCCAACTACCTTCCCAAGTTGTTCCTAACCCTAAGGGAAACGTTAGCGCAATTTATTTGAGAAGTGGGAAGGTTGCATCAACTCAAAATGACCCAAGAGCTGAATTTTCTGAAAACAGGGCAGCATCTTCATTTCCAGCCCAAATCAGTGCCGAAACCACTCCAAATTCAGTGGATACCACCCCTAGCTCGTGCCCAACTTCTTCATCTAGCGATCCTGTAATTTTGGTGGAAAACAAAGCACAAATCAGCCCCGAAACAGATTTTACAGCAGCCATTCCAAACAGGGCAGCAGCTCAAAAATCAGCCCTTCCATCTTCGGTTCGAGAGGAGGAATTTAGAGTACCCTTGCCTTTTCCACAGGGGAGAACTCCAACCAGAAGACAAGGGGAGGAGGAGAAAGCAAAAGAGTACAATGAGCTGGTAAAACTTTTTAGTAAAGTCGAAATTAATGTACCCTTGCTGACAATGATTAAACAGGTTCCTAAGTATGCGAAATTTCGGAAAGATCTTTGTGTTAACAAGAGGAAGCTTAAGGAAAATGAAATGGTCAGCATGGGGAAGAATGTTTCATCACTCATCCATGTCATACCTCAGAAATGTGAAGACCCTGGCATGTTTACTGTATCTTGTGAGATAGGGAGCACCACGCTACATGATGCCATGCTTGATTTAGGAGCTTCCATTAATGTCATGCCCAGGACCGTCTTCCAGATGCTTGGCATTGGTCCTCTACAACCCACTGGAGTTGTGATTCCGCTAGCAGATAGAAGCCAGACTCGCCCGGCAGGAGTTATCGAAGATGTTTTGGTTAAAGTGAAAGAGTTGATTTTCCCTGCAGACTTCTACATCCTAGACATGGAGGGAGAGTACCTTGCACGTAGATCCCCACTTATCCTTGGAAGGCCTTTTCTGAAGACTGCTAGAACTAAAATTGATGTATATGCTGGCACCCTTTCGATGGAGGTGGGAGATACAGTAGTCCAGTTTAGCATTTTCGACGCCATGAAGGATCCTAGGGGAGATCACTCTATTCTGAGCATAGACACCGCAGATGAGACTGTTGAGGCACAGTTTGTTAATGATGATGGTGTATTTGACATAGTGGGAGGAGAGTTGATTTCAGAGGAAGCTTTACCTGATTTTTCTTATTTTCTATTTTGTGATGATATTGTTCTTGATAGCCCTAATCTTTTTAATAAGGTTGTTGCAGGTACTACTGAGGAGGCATGCACAGGAGATTATTCTACAGGTGTAGGGGATTGCACAGAGCCCCAGGGATCACCACCATTTCCAGAAAGTGTAGGGACTTGCAGAATGGGAGCAAGTACCCAAGGATCACCTATTCTAGTTGATTGTCCACCAGATTTTGAGCCTGAGATGGAGGTATTTCTTGTAGAACCAATAGACATTTTTCATCATGATCAGGTAAGTATTTCTTCTTTTCCTTTAGGAAATTTCAAGGAGATGTCTAGATTTGCATGTGAAGAATGTCCTGATACATCATTTGTGAAAAATAATTGTGAAAATTCTTTAGAGGCACCCAGGCTTGATTTTATTCATTGCTATGATATTCTTGAGACAGATTATGCTAAAATTGATTTTGAAAATTTTTTAGAAAAGCCTGAATTTGAAGTTGTTTATTGTGAAGAATCTCTTGCTATCTCTTATGCTGAAATTGAATGTGACAAACTTATGGAGGTACCTGAGATTGATTTTATTGACTGTGAAACTTTTCTTGATATACCTCATGTAGAAGATGCTTGTGAAAAATTTATTGAGGTACCAAAAATTGACTTTATTGGATGCGATGCATTTTTAGATACATTTTATGTAGAGATTGATGATATTGCACTTCTTTCTTACCCTGCACGCTTGAGAAAGGTTTTACATGTTTTTGCAGGGTCCAGAGATTTCTTGAGTGGGTACTCCATCTAGACAGTCTTCAACCACCTGGAAAGTTTTCCAAAAAGAATAAAGAGAGAGGAGATGAACTTGCTTTGACTTATAGCACTCCACCTCTGAAGTGGCTATTGTACATAAATCACCTTCGGCCACCTGAACAGTTTATTCCAATGTTTAAGTGTGGGGGAGTGATGCAAAATAAAATTGAGCAAATTAAGGAAACTTTTTCAGCTACTCCTACTCCTCCATTACCACGATGGAGATTATTTCTTGATAGACTCCGACCGCCAGAAATAAAAGGGAGTTTACTTTTTCTTGCATTTTCTTTCATTGCCTTTTTCCTCTTTATGCTTGTTAGAAGTAGGATTTTCTTTTAAAAAGAATTCTTGCTAATAAATGCGTGAGTAGAGTAGAAGAATAAATAGGAGACATTGTAAATACCATTTTATATCTTTTGGCACTTTTTTTTCTTCATGAAAAGGAATAAATGTATCCCTTTAGGTTATCTTCATAGCATTTTAGAGTCTTTTGAAAACAAATTAAATTTGGTTGTTAAAACTTAGGGTTTGAGCTCATGGATGAAATCTTGGATGCTTGAGTACTACTTGGCCATGGATTCTTGATTGAGGACTTGAGATGAATTATTGTACCTAGTGAGGCTTAGCCTTATTTTTGTGACACATACATGTGATTGTACTCTAGAACTTGCTTAGGTTCTTTCAAAACCATATTTCAATGATTGGATCACATTTATAAAAGTGTGTCATTTTGTTTCTTATCTCATATCAATTTTCATAAATTTCCCTTGTATTACTTCATATTTCTCATTTTCCCTACCTAATCTTCATATTGCTTCTAATTTCTTTTTCTAGGGACTTGTTTGTTTGGGGGATGTTTTTGATGTTATTTTCCCGAGACGGACAAAGGATTAAGTGTGGGGGAGTGGCTAGTGTGATGGAAACATTTGAAAAAAAAAGTTCATTTCATTTTTTTGAGTTGAAGCCAAAAAGTGCCAATTGGAGTGGAGCTTGGTATCAAGATAAATGGGAATTCAGTTGTGAATTGGAGGTGAAGTGGATCTTAAAAATCTGCAATGGGAAGAAATGGTACACGAAAAAAAAATAGAAAAAAAACTATGCTATGAAAGAAAAAATTTGAAATCAATGGATGTTGGTAGCACAAATGGTTTGGATTAAAAATTGGGAAGTAGGAATTATGGAAGCTTAAATTGGCAAAACTTTGCTAAAGTTTGGATTGAAGTTGTAAGCTTGAATTGTAGAAGAAAATCTGTGCAGAATTGAGGAACCAAGGTGGAAACAAGAGAAAAAAAATCTGTGTAAAGGAAAAATCAGAAATTTTGTGCCAAAGAGAAAAGTTTGCTATGAAATTGTTTCGGCCACTCTTCTAGGAGCTGAATTGCAGCTATGTATTTCTGAAGTCAGTGCAGGGATTGCTGGAATTTGAAGAAAAAGAAAAAAAAACAGTTTGTATCAACTTGGAATTGAGTGTGCCAAATTGAAGTGAGTTGGGTGTCAAGAATGAGCAAAAAGAAGAGGTTAAGGATGGAACCAATTGAGGCATCTAGATTCTTGCTCATTATTTGAAGATCCGAGGAAAACAAGTGGCATACATTGAAAAAATTTCTGCAATGAAGAAAAGAAATGACACACAAATGAAGAATGTTGTATCAATCTTGCTATAGAGCATGCTTCGGCCATTATGATAGAGGGTGAATTGCATATGAAACCAATGCAGGAATAGAGGGACAGATTGAATTCAGTGAAGAAGAAGAAAAAAACTGAGGCCAAGTGGAAAAGAAATGAAAAAAAATGAATGAAAAAAACACACAAAGGAAGCAAAGTATCAAGCCATTTAGTGGAAGAAGATGATTTGAGAATCTGAATAATCTGAGCTGAATAAGAAATCAGAAAATTGTAAGGATGAAGAGCTTGATGTTTCGGGATCTAAATTGAATTGCCTTGGAGCTGAACAGAAAAAAAAACAAAGGAACAAAGTTGGCACACAATGAGTTGTTGGCACCATGAAATCAATGGAGATTCTCATCCGAATCAGAGCTATGTTCCAATACATTCTGATTTCAGTAGAGAAAAGAAAGGAACAGAAAAAAAAAACAGAAAAGAAAAGAGAAGAGGCAAAATGGCACGCAAGAGTGAAATTGGCACAAAGGAGTTGAATTCTTTTCATAAGATTTTTGAAGGGCAATGTCAAAGTCTCATTTCATCCCACTTTGACTTCTTTATATGGACTGAAAGGAGGGCAAAATGCATCAAAAATATCCTTGAACATTCAAGTCTTCCATTCCATCAAATTTGCTATTTTCATGTCTTTTATTTCATTTCTATCATTTCATATGTCTTTCACTTTTGAATAAACTTTTATAGATGATTGATTCTAATCATGAATAATGGTAGAGAGTAGATAATAAGCAAGCCTATGGTAGTGCAAGAGGTATGTGTGTATGAGTGAGCTCCATTTTCATCATGTACTTAGAACTTAGGAAGAGAGCCACCAACAATTTCCCTTGAGATGTTTAGTGAGTGAAATTCATCTCAATGAATCATGAAGGTTGAAATTGTTAAGTTGTTGATTTAAGGACAAGTTATTAGTCTATAGAGTTTAGATTTTTGAGAATTGACAACCCTAGGTAATTTTTTTTCAATTGCTTCTACTTATGTTTGAGAAAAGCTAGGGAATACATAGTTAGTACATTTCGCGAGACGCTCAAGCTTAAGTATGGGGGAGTTGATAAGTGTCACTTTTATTGATCATTTTATATGCTTAAATCCGTGTTTGACCCATATTTTACTTGTGTAATTGTGGATTTACCCTAGGTTTTAGGATTTATACTCTTTTTCGACCTAATTACAAATTTGGTTATATTTGAGTTGTTTTGTCACTAAATTTTTGATCTACTTTTGTAGGCTTGGAAGGATCGTGGACCTAGGTTATGTTGGGTCAAGGTTAAGTCAAAAGTGGACCAGATCAAAGGAATCAAGCGTCAACTAATTTGGACCGTCCGATGCAAAGATGGTTAGATCTAGACCATTTGAGAACTTCTGATCAATCCGAGTTGGGTTTAAGGTTAATCTAGCGATCAGATCAAGATCTGAAGGTTTCAGCTCAATCGGAGATCATTTGACCATTGGATCACGATCAGAGAGATCTAGACCGTCCATTCAAAGTCCAAGGTGATCTGAACCATCTATTACAAATCTGGAAGATCCGAGCTACCACGAGGATGATCCTGACCTCTGATCAGGATATGGAAAATTTGAATCAAATCAGACAAGGATCCATCGTTGGATGAAGCGGGATTAATCTCAGCCGTCCACTGCTTTAACTACAAAAATAGACTTCCCCTGTTTTCAGATCTGTCGCGTCTTCATTGAGTTCGTAGATGTTCTTTAGTCTTTTTCACTTGTTCTTTATTCGTTCATAGATTTCTTCATCCGAAGGCGTGTCCAACTCGATCAGCACCTTGGAGCAAGGTCTGGATCCTTGGAAGAGGCTTCAATGGAGATTCAATCACAGATTTGCATCGGAACAGGGGCTGAGTGAGGGTTTCATCAGTTTCTGTTATTTGATCAACTTGATAGTGATTGGGTGCCATCTCTTCAATCGGAGTTGTCTGAAGGGTTCTCTGATAGCTTCTTATCAACACCAAATCTTCATAGCATCTTTACATCGCGAGATCTAGTGGATCGAATTGGATTTCCAGCAGAGTGCAATTCTGTGAGCAGATCTAAAGTTTGAGCCATTTTTCCACTGATTTGAGAGTGAAAGGGGTTCTTGGCTTGCCCTTGCGTGACGAACAAGGTGGTCTTGATACAAGGAATGGTCGAGGCTTAGTTTTAACTGTTTTTCTTGTTTTCCTAGCTGTAATTTCTGTTTCAGCACTTCATTTCTGTTCTGCACATGAATCAGCTGTTTCGTTTTCATTTCTGAATTTCTCAAGCCTTAATTAGGTTCTATTCTGCAAGTAGATTAGTTAGTGAGTTCGATCAGTAAGCAATTGAATTTGAATTCAGTTTATTTCTTGTTTCAATCTTTGCGTATCAAATGATATAGTTGTGTATCAGTTTTGCCCTATTTCTGCAATTCTAGCTTATTAAGTTTAGTTTTCGAATTTGTCTTGCATCAATTAGTTTCAATTCTGCAATAGCATTAGATGGAAACCTGTTAGTGAGCAATTAGATTAAATTTCAGTTTGTTTCACAAATCATTGCTTGCGTGCCAAGTTGTTTCAGGTTTAATTTCTGCAGTTTCAGTTCTTGAGTTTGTCTGAGCTGCTGTAGTCCCAATTTCTGAGCTTATCAAGCTTTAATTAGGTTTATTTCTGCAACTAAACTAGCTCGTGAGTTTGCTTAGTGAGCATTGCCTTCAGTTTCAGTTTAATGTCTTGATTCCCTTTTGTGTATCAGTTTGCTCAGTTTGTATCAGCCCATTTCTGAAATTTCACTTTAGTTTCTGTTTTAGTGTGCTTCTATATCAGTTCATGCCTAATTTCGATTCCTGAAGTTAGAGGTAGACTTTAGTAAGCAATTGCAATCAGTTAGTTGTTCCGCATTAGTTTCATTCCTACAATTCTGTTAGCTTGTTGTGTATCATTTTCAGATTGCGAATCAAACTTCAACTCTGCACAATTAGAATAATTTCTGCAAATAGCAGTTGATAAGTTTTTGAATTGAGAGTTAGTGAACACTACTTCATCGATATCAATTCTGGAAAGTTCATTCAGTGCCCTTAAGTCTGAATTTAGTTGTGTGTTTTTGCTTTGATCATATGCTGAATTTCTGCATTTTTCTTGCCTTGCATTTCGACCTTCACTTCATCTCTGCATTGAAGAGCTTCTAAATTTTCCATTCGAATTGTTGTTTCAGATTCCATTGCTTAATTCTAGTTGTTTCATATTAGTTGTAATGCTACACTTCTCTTTTGTATCAAGTAGCAATTAAAATTTACACTCAATCTCTTTTGGCACATAATTTTCTTTCCCTTACGTTACAAGTTAGTTTCCATTCTTCTCTTGTATCAAGTCTTCATTTCTGAAATTTTGTTTATAATTTTGCATTAGCTCAATTTGAAAATGTCAGCATCATTTTGATTCTTTTGCTTAGCATTTGTTTTGCAATTTGAACTTAGATTGGTTTCCCAAAATTGGTTAAGTCATTAGTTGAATAATTTTCCCATTAGTTAAGTTCATAAATTGCATTTCCTTTGTTTAGTTCATTGATGTGCTTTCTTTCTTTTCGTTGCATTGCCATTTCATATTGCAACCAAAACCCAAATTCTATTTGAAACCCAAAACTCTTGACGACACATAAACTCGAGCACGAATCGAACAACTTGAACTAGCCCTTCGAAAAATACGACCTGTGACCCATTTACTACGCTTTTCTTCTTTGATTGCAAAAAGGGTTTCCAGCACTTACAAATATTCTAAATTTATGGACCCACATTCGTGACAGTCTATTTTGGGTCCATCAAATTTTTGGCGCCGTTGCCGGGGAATGTACTAGTTGAGTTGTTTGATTTTTGCTTGTTTGGCTATATTTCATATTTTTCTTGATCCATTTTTCTTGCACTTACTGCTATATCTTCTGATTTGATTTTATTTGATTCATTTTTCTCTATACTTGTACTGCGATTTGTTCTTATTTTTATGACCAGGGCTACAAGTGGTAATCTTGAGGATTTTGACCCTGAGATTGAGAGGACTTTCAGAGCTAGGAGGAGCCAGCTCAGTGTTTCAGAGGCATTTGGCATTATTCCTTTTCAGTCTATTTCAGCCTATTCAGATGATCAGATGGCATTATACCTCGCCTTTTACCTCGCAGTCTTCTACCGTATGACCCTCCCCTCCTGGACGTCGTGTGGGCGACGAGCTACCAAGACGTGGAGTCCTGTATTTAATTACAAATAATAGTAGTGACTCCGATGGGGAAGATACTAATATTTGTATCTAAGTGTTTACCATTACACGACACTAAGAAAATTATTTCCGATTATATGTCTTCCGTTGGGGAAGTACACACGCTTTTTAATAATTTTCTATAGTCTTTTCTAACCCAGTGATTCGCAGAACATTACAAATAATAGCAGTGGTCGGTGGGTGTGTGAGAGCATACCCACTTATTGTTGGTGCAGGTAGCACCTAAGTCGAACCTAGGTTTTGATAATGGCAAAGGGTTCAAAAGTTAAGATGTTATGTTAGTCTAACATGTTCACTAAGTGTACAGGAAAAGAAGCCCTAAGTATACTAGGCACGAAGTCCTGGTCGAGGACTGGGCACGAAGCCCTGGCAAGGAGATGGGCACCGAAGACCTGCTCGGAAGGTGGGCACGAAGTCCTGGTCGAGGACTGGGCACGAAGCCCTGGCAAGGAGCTGGGCACCGAAGACCTGCTCGGAAGGTGCGCACGAAGACCTGGTCAGGTGCATCGGGCAAAAGTCCAACCGGAGGAGCCGGTTGGCAAAAGGTAAACTCTCCTGAGAGGATGAGGTGAGGACGCGTTCCCCGTCGAGAGAACAGTAGGCGTCGGCTCGACCTAGGGCTCCATTTGGGAGACCCGATGTCAGAACCAAGACAGCTACGGCTATAAAAATCACTAATATTCTTGCTTTATTATGTTTGGTACTAACCCTGGATGCAGGACCGAAGGAACGAGTTTCTACAGCTTAGAACGCCCCAAAGGAGAGGGGCAGCAGCTGGGCTAGGCGCCCGGGGCAGCAGCTGGGCTAGGCGCCCGGGGCAGCAGCTGGGCTAGGTGCCCGGGAGGTCCCGGGCGCCCAAGGTCAAAGCCAAACGGACAGTTGAGCAAGAAACACTTCGGAAGCTCACTGGGCCAGGCGCCCCCAAGCTCTCGGGCGGCCTAGTGGTCCCGGGCGCCCTTGATGCCTCGGGCGCCCTGGGTCCAAGCCAACGAAGCGATCGAATTCAAGTCAGCCGAGAAGCCTGTTGAACAAGTCAAGCAGGCGCCCCCTGTGTCCCGGGCGCCCCCGTCAAACTTCGAGCCCGATCCTGGAGGGATAAGGGCTGACCAAGTTCCGAATAGGGGTTTGCGGATCGAGAGGCACGTGGAGGGCGCCCCCAACGTCTAGGGCACCCCCAGGTGCACTATAAAAGGGGCTCGACCCCCAAGGCTTCAGAACACACTTTTCCAACGCCACAACGCTCTTCGCTCAAGCGCTCTGCTCCGAAAACTTCTGATCTCGAGGTTCTAGCGCCGACGACGACCCTACGCACTGAAGTACGATCACACTGGGCGTCGGTAACGAAGAGTTAAATTATTCCTTTTACTGCAATACTACTGTACAATTCTCTGTAAAACTTTGCGTATTATAGAATTGCCCGCAGTAAACGGTCAAGGACCGTGGGACTTGGAGTAGGAGCCGACCGCGACTCCGAACCAAGTAATCCTTGTGTTCGTGTTTGTTTTTGTGTTAATTTTCCGCTGTGCATTCTCTCTCTAATCCGAAACGGTTTAAACGGTTTTACGATATTCACCCCCCCCCCTCTATCGTATTCTCTCGATCCAATAAGTGGTATCAGAGCGGAGAAGCTCAAATTTGGTGCAACCACCAATTTGAGAGTTTTTTTTATTTTAAATTTTTAATTTTTTTTTGAATTTTTATCGTTAATCGAGGTTGGTGCAACACCACTCGATAAAATTTTTTTTTTCTTCTTCCCGCACTACTAATCCAAGACCAAGTCTTAGGACATTTTGTTCGTTACCCTTATTTCAGTAATTATCAAATGGCTATGCAAGAAGGATTTAGTATAGCCAGACCACCACTTTTCAGTGGGGAGGATTTCTCCTACTGGAAAAGTCGGATGGAAGTCCACCTGAAAACTCAGGTGGACATGTGGATAATAATCCAATCAGGACTGGAAATTCTGAAGAATGTTGAAGGAGTACCACAATCATACACCGAATGGGATACATCACTGAAAAGAAAAATCGAGGCCGATGCTAAAGCGACTCAAACACTGCAATGCGACCTAACGAAAGAAGAACTGAACCGGGTGGGACCATTCAACAGTGCAAAGGAACTTTGGGGTAAACTAATTGAGCTGCACGAAGGAACCTCCAACACCCGAATCAGCAAAAGAGACCTTCTCCTAAACAAGTTATACACAATCAAGATGAACGACGGTGAAATAGCAGCCCAGCTTCACGCCAAAATTCAAGAACTGATGAACGACCTTCACACAATCGATCACAAGGTAGAAAACCGTGACCTGATCAGGTATACCCTTAACGCTTTCCCGAGAAACACCTTGTGGGCATCTATAGTAGATGCGTACAAAGTTTCAAGGGATTTGTCTAAAATTAAATTAGAAGAACTATTTTCCGAACTTGAATTACATGAGCAGACTAACTGCACATTGGCCGAGAAAGGCATTGCCTTTATTGCAGGTAAAACTGGAAAGATAACCAAGAAGAAGCCTCAGCCTCCGCCCGAGTCTGATTCAGATTCAGACTCAGAAGACAGTGAAGGAGATCGACCCAAGCTGGTCCGACTTGCCCGGAATTACTACAAGAAATTGAAGAATCAATCCAACAGAAGAAAAGCCAGCCGAAAGAAGGAAGATCCAGCTGAACCAACTAAGAACAAATCAAGTGTGACTTGCTTCGAAAGCAACAAAAAGAGACATTTCAAATCGGAATGCCCTAACCTAAAAGAAGCCAAGAAGGCAAGAAGAAAGAAGGTCCTTCAAGCAACGTGGGACGAGTCTTCCTCCGAAGAAGAAGAAGAGGCCCCACAATCGAACTTGCTCGCCCTGACTACCTTAGACAAAATTGAGACCGAGTCAGAATCGGAGCCGGACGACGGAAAACTCACGTTTTCAGAGGATGGCGAAATTACTATAAGTGGGTTTTCTAGAAATTAATTGTCTGAATTAATTGCCTATCTTTCTCGAGACTTGGCGAACGCCAAAATCTGAGTCGAGTCCCTCCGACAGGAAGTCAAACTCCTAAAAGAGGGATCTGACTGTAGATCCTTAACTGAGAAGGTTCAAGAAGGAACCTCTACTCAAGTTGAAAAACTTGAGAAAGAGAACTCCTCCTTGAAAACTCAAGTCAAGGACTTTAGAGCAGCCTTAGAACGATTCACTTATGGTTCCAAGGGTCTTGACATGATCCTTAGAAAACAGAAGTCGGTTCTAAATCGATCCGGGTTAGGCTATCGAACCAAGTCTAGACAAAGATCATATTATGCTGTACTGAATTGTTCTAGACCTAAAATTCAGGCATGGGTATCCAAACTATGCCTGAACAACCAAACTGGGTCAAATTAATATTGGATTCCCAAGGACAAGATTCACATCTTGTCGAACCCTTATCGTGGCTTTAGTCCAGGGGGAGTCAATTTAAAAATAATTTATATAGTTAAATGAATTTCCCTTCTTGTTTTAAATTGCATGATTGCTTGTCTATTTAATTTCTGCAATTTACCATGCTTAGACTTAGGACTGGTTAGATTAAGGACTGAACCAATTAACTAAAATTTGAATAACCTAGTATTGGGTGGCGGTGAGATGATAGTACGTTAGGGAAGTCTCTTCTAATAAGGTCAAGTATACACAACTTGGTCTCTTTAGACTGGTGAAACTAGCCGAAGCTACCGATCGAAGACCCAAACTAGTTAGACCAGAATTTTTCAAAACGTAATTTTGAAAATGAAATTTCATTAAAAGGCTTTGTCAAGGAAAGGGTTGATGATCCAATAAGACTACGGCCAAAGAAGGCCTAGTGCCTCGCCAAGACCTGGAAGCCGATTTCTGAAATTCAAATTCAAATTATTCTTTGTCAAATTCGAATCTAACACAAATGTTCAGTTAATTGTAGATTCAAACACTCTTTTTCAAAATAAATTCAAAACCAATTGGTTTCAAAAGTAAGTCAAATTTTTCAAAATAAATCATGATTTTTCAAAATAATTCTGTCTACTAAAACCTGTCTCACAAAAACCCATAAGGCTAACGTGATTGATAACTCTAGATTGGGTGAGACAGACTAGGCTGTGAAAATCAATTAAGGCTATCCTTAATTCTAATTGGATCCAAATCAACAAACCTCTTTATGTGTAGGAACATAAAGATTTGGACCAATGGATGTTGGATAGCGGGTGCTCCAAACACATGACTGGATGTTGGCTATCCTTAATTCCGAACCTACATTACCTAAGGGTCTTTGGGTGCAAAGTCCATATCCTAAACACCAAGGACTATCTAGGTAAATTCCAGTCTAAGTCAACCCTAGGCATCTTCTTAGGATATTCAACAACAAGTAGAGCCTATAGAGTTTACAATAAACAAACCAAGAAAATTGAAGAAACAACAAATCTGATATTTGATGAAGAAATTAACTCAAAATCTGATAATCCAGATCTAAATTCATCAAATACTGATCAAGAAGATAATGAACATACTGTTGAACCTTTAATTGAACCCCTAAATGAACTAACCATTGAACCAACCACTGAGACAATTGAACCAGTAATTGAACCAACTCAAATAGTTGAACCAATCACTGAACCAAACCGACCAGCCGGACCTGAGGCTGAACCAAGTTTCAGAAAAACTAAGAAACCCAGACTCAGTCACCCAACTGATCAAATTGTGGATGATCCAGCCTTAGGAGTCAGAATTAGGTCCGCCTATAGGAACCTTAGTCAGATTGTAATGATTTCAAAAATTGAACCTAAGACTATAGAAGAAGCCTTACCTAATCCTGATTGGATCATAGCAATGCAAGAAGAGTTAGCCCAGTTTGAAAGGAACCAAGATTGGGAACTGGTACCTAAACCTGAGGGCAAATCCATTATTGATACTAAGTGGATGTTTAGGAATATGCTAAATGATCAAGGAGAAATAGTGAGAAACAAAGCCCGCTTAGTAGCCAAAGGATTCAGTCAAGTAGAGGGATTAGATTATGATGAAACCTATGCTCCAGTAGCTAGACTTGAGTCCATTAGAATGTTGTTAGCCTTTGCATCCCATAAGGGATTTAAACTCTACCAAATGGATGTAAAGTCAGCTTTTCTAAATAGATTTATTAAGGAAGAAGTCTATGTAGGACAACCCCTGGTTTTAAGGACTTAGAAAGACCTGACCATATTTACAAACTCACTAAAGCACTTTATGGACTAAAACAAGCACCTAGGGCCTGGTATGAACGCTTATCAACCTACCTAATCTCTAAAGAATTTAAACAAGGACAAATTGACTCAACCCTATTTATCAAGACCTTAGGAAAAGAAATCTTTATTGCCCAAATCTACGTCGATGACATAATCTTTGGGTCCACCAACTCAAACTTCTTAAAAGAATTTATTAAAATAATGGAAAATGAATTTGAAATGAGCTTAGTTGGTGAGCTTAACTTCTTTCTAAGGTTACAAATTAAGCAAACTAGGAATGAAAATTATGTCCATCAATCCAAATATGCTAAGGAGTTAATAAAGAAATTCAAAATAGATAATTCTAAAAGCATAAGTACCCCTATGGCCACAAATGTAAAAATAGATAGTGACCCAGACAGTAAACCAGTAGACATTAAACTTTATAGAAGTATGATAGGTAGTCTACTCTACCTTACAGCCAGCAGACCTGACATCCTTTTTGTCGTAGGAATGTGTGCTAGATACCAAACTTGTGCTAAGAAAACACACTTAGCAGCCCTAAAAAGAATACTTAGATACATTAAGGGCACCCTAAATGTAGGGATTTGGTATCCTAGGACCTCAACCTTTGACTTGTCAGGATACTCGGATTCTGACTACGCTGGTTGTAAACTAGATAGAAAGAGTACAAGTGGAAGCTACCAAATGTTAGGAAATAGTCTAGTAAGTTGGTGCAGCAGAAAACAACACTATGTAGCTCTATCCACAACTGAAGCTGAGTATGTTGCCTTAGGAGAATGTGTAGCACAACTTTTATGGATGATGCACACTCTCAAGGACTTCCAGCTCAACTACACCCAAACTCAGGTCTACATTGACAATATAAGTTCAATTAATCTAACTAAGAATCCAATCCAACACTCTCGAACTAAACACATAGAAGTTAAACACCACTTTGTAAGAGATCACGTAGCCAGGGGTGAGATAGTCCTTAAGCATGTAGACTCTAAATCTAACTTAGTTGACATATTCACCAAACCCTTACCTGAGTCTGAGTTTAGCTCACTAAGAAGGCAGTTAGGGCTATGCTTAGTAGAATAGGTTTACTCTACTTTTCTATTTTTTTTACTTGATTTCAAAATCAGTTTCTACTTAATTTGAAAATTTCTTTTGTACAACAACAACAACAACAACAACAACAAAGCCTTATCCCACTAGGTGGGGTTGGCTATATGGATCCTTTTACGCCATTGAGTTCTATCCCCTACTATATCATCATCTAGATTTAAATAAAATTTATCTTGTTTTATTGTTGCCAACCAAGTCTTTTTTGGTCTTCCTCTCCCTCTTTTAATGTGCGTATTTATCATAGTTTCACATCGTCTAACAGGGGCATTTATTGGTCTTCTAAGTACATGTCCGTACCATCTCAAACGTGTCTCCCGAAGTTTTTCTTCAATAGATGCAACTCCGACTTTCTCTCTAATACTCTCATTCCTTATTCTATCCATCCTCGTATGTCCACACATCCACCTTAACATCCTCATCTCTGTAACTTTCATCTTTTGCTCATGTGCTCGAGTCATAGCCCAACATTCAGCACCATATAACATAGCAGGTCTAACTGCCGTTTTGTAGAACTTCCCTTTAAGTTTTAGAGGTACTTTACGATCACATAAGACACCCGATGCTAATCTCCATTTCAACCATCCTGCTTGTATTCTATGTAAGACATCTCTCTCAATTCCTCCATCACTTTGCAAGAACGATCCTAAATACTTAAAGTTCTCGATTTTAGACAACTCATCATCTCCTATCTTAACAATTGTTTCACTACGTCTAGCATTGCTAAACTTAAATTCCATATATTCAGTCTTTACTCTACTAAGCCTAAAACCTTTCATTTCTAGAGTTTCCCGCCAAGATTCTAGTTTAGCATTTACTCCTTCACGTGTCTCATCTATCAAAATAATATCATCTGCAAACAACATGCACCATGGCACTGTATCTTGAATGTGCCTAGTGAGTTCATCCATGATTAGTGTAAAAAGATAGGGACTTAAAGCTGATCCTTGATGTAACCCTATCCTTATTGGAAATGCTTCAGTCAATCCACCTAAAGTCTTCACTCTAGTCGTTACATCTTCATACATATCTTTAATTAGGTCAATATATGTTACGCTAACGCCTCTCTTTTCTAGAATTCTCCATATAATTTCTCTTGGTACCCTATCATAAGCTTTTTCTAAATCAATAAATACCATGTGTAGATCTTTCTTTTGCTCCCGATATTTTTCAATTAATTGCCTAAGAAGATGTATAGCTTCTATTGTCGACCTTCCAGGCATGAACCCAAATTGATTTTCGGTTACCGTGGTCTCCTTCCTCAATCTTTTTTTCTATTACTCTTTCCCAAAGTTTCATGGTATGACTCATTAATTTAATACCCCTATAGTTTGCACAATTTTGTATGTCTCCTTTGTTCTTATATAAGGGAACTAGACTACTTACCCTCCATTGATTAGGCATTTTTTTTGTTTTCAATATTAAATTAAATAATTTTGTAAGCCATTCAATACCTTTTTTCCCTAAACATTTCCATACCTCTATTGGGATATCATCCGGTCCCACGGCCTTTCCATTTTGCATCCCTTTCAAAGCTTGTTCTACTTCTGAAGTTTGAATTCTCCGATGAAAATTAAAATTTCTATACTCATTTGAAATACTTAAATTGCCTAAGTCAAGTTGGTCCCCTAAACTTTCATTAAAAAGTTGATGAAAGTAAATCTTCCACCGCTCTTTTATTTCGCTATCATTTACTAGTACTCTATCGCATTCATCTTTAATACATCTTATTTGACTAAGGTCTCTTGTTTTCCTTTCTCTTGCTTTAGCTATTTTATAAATGTCTCTTTCCCCTTCTTTTGTATCTAAATTTTGATATAATCGTTCAAAAGTTTTATTTTTTACTTCATTCACTGCTTTCTTAGCCTCTTTCTTGGCTATTGTATATTTTTTTAAGTTTTCCTCGTTCTTACAAATATATAATTCCTTATAAGCTATTCGTTTTTCTTTCACTTTCTCTTGTACTTTCTCATTCCACCACCAAGATTCCTTCCTTGGTGGTGCATGCCCCTTTGACTCACCGAGTACATCCTTAGCTACTATTTTCAACTTTGATACCATCTTATCCCATGTCGTATTAGAGTCGCTATATATTTCATCTAATGCTTGTATTCCTACCTTCTCCTTCAATATGTTTTGCTTCCCATCCTTTAACTTCCACCACTTAATTCTAGGAGTCGTATATATTTTTCCTCTATTGATATTATAACTAAGGCGTATATCTAACACTACTAATCTATGTTGGGTAGTTAAGCTTTCTCCAGGGATAACCTTACAATCTTTACAAATCTTCCTATCTCTCTTCCTAACCATAAAATAATCAATTTGTGATTTATTATTCCCACTTTTGAATGTGATCAAGTGTTCTTCTTTTTTCTTAAAAAATGTATTAGCTAGTATAAGGTCATATGCTATCGCAAAATCCAATATAGTTTTTCCTTCTTCATTTCTTGTTCCAAACCCATAACCCCCATGTACTCTCTCATATTCTTCATTTTTCGCTCCGACATGTCCATTTAGATCGCCTCCTATTAAAATCATTTCATTTGGCGGAATGTTTTGTAATACCTCATCTAAATCGCTCCAAAATCTTGATTTAGTTTCTTCATCTAATCCTACTTGAGGTGCATATATGCTAATTACGTTCACAACTTCTTTCGCCACTACTATCTTGAGAGCTATAATTCTATCCCCCTTTCTAACTACACCAACAACTTCATCTTTTAAAGAACTATCTACAAAAATACCCACTCCATTTCTTGTTTTACTCTTTCCTGTATACCATAACTTAAAACCCGAGTTCTCTATCATTTTTGCCTTCTCACCTACCCATTTTGTCTCTTGCACACACAAAATACTAATTTTTCTCCTAATCATTGTATCTACTACCTCCATTGTTTTACCAGTGAGAGTTCCTATATTCCATGTTCCAAATCTGAGACTATTACTTTTCTTATAATGTTTATTCTTAGTCCACCTATGGTGTGAGAACTCTTGCCTATTTAACACTACACCCAAGTTCTCATGGAGATGTAGCGGTCCTTGCCGAGACGTTACAGTCGGACCCTGCAACGCGAACCCTTGCATATTTAGCACTACACCCGGGTTCTGGAGATGTAGCGGTCCTTGCCGAGACGTTACAGTCGGACCCTGCAACGCGTTCCTTCCGGGGAACATCCTAGCATTAGCATAATACTTTAATGGATCCATTCATTGAGTATTTGCCATAGTTTTTTTACGCTGGCTGGCAACCTAACGCAACCCTCCTCCTTTATCCGGGCTTGGGACCGGCCATGACTAGGTCGTCACAGGCGGAGTTTGAAAATTTCTTTTGTATTTAAAAAAAATAATTTCTCAACTTAGTTTTTTTTAAAAGTACCCCCTTCAAAACTAGGGCTTTTTCACAAATGGACTTAGCTTAGGCCCTAACCCTAGAACTGCATGCACCTATAGATCTAGAAGCCAGCATCTTACAAGCACCTTCGGGTACTTTTGATTGATCACCTAGAATGGGTTGAGATACTTAGGTCTTTGCCTTGATTCAAGATGTTTAAGTCTGTGCAACTGCAGTAATTGGGGCACTAAATACCAATCAACAGTAATCAGGTTAAGTGTTAAGTTTAGAAAATCTAACTTGAACAGAACACTTAACTTGACTAACCCTAGCGAAAGCTACTGTTTATAACAGTTAGTAAGTTGCTAATTGAGTTAGACAGGACCCGAAAGAGATAATTCAAATTGATTTGGTCCAGTTTATACCTTGAATTGGTTCAGTACAGCACCCTACTTCTTTTGCTATATTCTTTTTCTATAATGTTTTTTTGATATATGGCAAAGGGGGAGAGATTGGAAAGGAGAGAAGGTTTAAAAAAAAAATTTCAAAATTCAAAAATTTCAAAACTTGGTTTATCCTTTCTTCAAAAAGTAAAATCACTTAAGCTGTTTTCAAAACTATTTTCAAAACTATTTCTAATTACTTGACTTAAGTCAATTTTTCAAAATTACTTAAGCTAGTTCTATAAGTACTTATATTAAATTTCACTAATAGAAAATTTTCTAAGTTTTATTTCAAAATTTTCTTGAAAACTTTCTAAAGTACTAAAGAGATTAGTTTTTCTAAGTATTAAAAACTTCAGAAGAAGTTTAGAAAAATTTTTTAAAGTGCAAAAACTAAGTCTTGACTTGAAAATCTTCTAAGTGTAAATTTTCTAAGTACAAATTTTCTAAGTTCCCAACTCAAAAGTTATTTTTGGAAAATGTTTTCTAACTTACATTTTTTTAAAAGAGTCTAAGTGTTGAAAAATAAAATTCCCTTTCAGACTAAGAAACTTTTTTCAAACCCCACGAATCCTTGAAAAATCTAGGAGGAGATTCCTTCCAGGGGGAGGAAACTAAGGTGGCCTTTTACCTGCTTTTTATGAAACTTAACTTTTTGAACCATGTTGCTATAAATCAAAAAGGGGGAGATTGTTGGTGCAGGTAGTACCTAAGTCGAACCTGGGTTTTGATAATGGCAAAGGGTTCAAAAGTTAAGATGTTATGTTAGTCTAACATGTTCACTAAGTGTACAAGAAAAGAAGCCCTAAGTACACTAGGCCCGAAGTCCTGGTCGAGGACTGGGCACGAAGTCCTGGTCGAGGACTGGGCAGGAAGTCCTGGTCGAGGACTGGGCACGAAGCCCTGCTCAGAAGGTGGGCACGAAGTCCTGGTCGAGGACTGGGCACGAAGCCCTGGCAAGGAGCTGGGCACCGAAGACCTGCTTGGAAGGTGCGCACGAAGACCTGGTTAGGTGCATCGAGCAAAAGTCCAACCGGAGGAGCCGGTTGGCAAAAGGTAAACACTCCTGAGAGGAGTAGGTGAGGATGCGTTCCCCGTTGAGGGAACAGTAAGCGTCGGCTCGACCTAGGGCTCCATTTGGGAGTCCCGAAGTCAGAACCAAGACAGCTACGGTTCTAAAAATCACTAATATTCTTGATTTATTATGTTTGGTACTAACCCTGGATGCAGGACAGAAGAAACGAGTTTCTACAGCTCAGAACGCCCCAAAGGAGAGGGGCAGCAGCTGGGCTAGGCGTTCGAGAGGTCCCAGGCGCCCAAGGTCAAAGCCAAATGGACAGTTGAGCAAGAAACACTTCGGAAGCTCACTGGGCTAGGCGCCCCCAAGCTCCGGGGCGCCCCGGTGGTCCCGGGCACCCTGGATGCCTCGGGCGCCCTGGGTCCAAGCCAACAAAGTGATCAAATTCAAGTCAGCCGAGAAGCCTGTTGAACAAGTCAAGCAGGGCGCCCCCTGTGTCCCGGGTGCCCCCGTCAAACTCCGAGCCCGATCTTGGAGGGATAAGGGCTGACCAAGTTCCGGATAGGGGTTTGCGGATCGAGAGGCAAGTGGAGGGCGCCCCCAATGTCCAGGGCGCCCCCAGGTGCACTATAAAAGGGGCTCTACCCCCAAGGCTTCAGAACACACTTTTCCAACGCCACAACGCTCTTCGCTCAAGCGCTCTGCTCCGGAAACTTCTGATCTCGAGGTTCTAGCGCCGACGACGACCCTACGCACCGAAGTACAATCCACACCGGGTGTCGATAATGAAGAGTTAAATTATTCCTTTTACTGCAACACTACTGTACAATTCTCTGTAAAACTTTGCGCATTATAGAATTGCCAGCAGTAAACGGTCAAGGACCGTGGGCCTTGGAGTAGGAGCCAACCGTGACTCCGAACCAAGTAAATCCTTGTGTTCGTGTTTGTTTTTGTGTTAATTTTTCGCTGCGCATTCTCTCTCTAATGCGAAACGGTTTTACGATATTCACCCCCCCCCCTCTATCGTATTCTCTCAATCCAACACTTATAACTCACTCGGAGGCGAGAGCCTAAACACCATTCGGGCGACCATGATGGAGCGTGAGCAGCCACGGCCGAACTGTCGCGAGGTCGGTGAGTGCGTGGGAGCATACCCACTTATAACTCGCACAGAGCGAGTGTCTAGACGCCGCTCGGACGACCATGATGGAGCATGGGCAGCCACGTCCTATCGACACCGAGGTCGGTGGGTGTGTGGGAGCATTCCCACTTATAACTTGCTAAAAATCAAGAGTTAGGAACATCCGATGGGGTGATCATTTAGATCGTGGAAAAGCCACATCCGATCTGTCGCAATCGTTAGGCGTGTGGGAACCACACTTATAACTCTCTAAGGAGCGAAAGTCTGGATTACCGAGCTGAGCGACCTTCTAGACATAACAATTGAGGCATACCAGTTGAGTGTCTTTAAAAAGACAGGTCGTGTGACCATTTGAGAATTATCAGTCGAGCGACCATTTAGAGAATATCGGCCGAACGACCAATTGGAAGAAGACTAACCGAGTGGCTTCATCGAAGAAGATCAACTATGTGACTATTTGGAAGAAAACCGATCGAGTGCCCATTTGGAGAAAGGCCAGGCGATTGGCTATTTGGAAGAAGACCGGCCAAGTGGAAATTTAGAGGAAGGCCAGCCGAGCGACTATTTGGAAGAAGATCGGCCGAGTAGCCATTTGGAGGATGTCTGGCTTCCCTGTTATGCTTAGTGTTATTCTGTTTGTGGAGATCCTTTAGGATCATGTTGATGGTAGAAAGTTTTCCATCGTAGTTCGTCTTCACGTTCCAAGTCAGGCGTATGTTCCAATAGACGATGCCAAATTTGATCATGTCTGGAAGCGGTGGAGAGCGAAGCATTGGTGAGGTGGCTTGAATATTGACCAAATCGCCATGACCCAGAGGGAAGTAGGTGGCATTGCCGAAGCTGCCCCATCACTGGAAGTACCTGCAAAGAGACCGGGAAGTGCCCAAGTCATGCACTCCGACGCTTTAGTTATGTCTGCGCTCCATTCCTACTCGGTCGATTGCTCCCCAAGGGCTGCGGATGGGCCCGCCTGGGGATCGACTGTTCTAAGCAGGACTTGGGGTCGGCGTGCTAACCGCCTCCTTCTGAGCGGCTTGTGCTTCTTCCACATTAATGTACTTGACAGCCTTTTCTAACATACTATCGAAGTCCTTCAGCGACTTCTTGATCAGCGAATGGAAGAAGTCTCCCTCTTATAGCCCTTGGGAGAAAACGCTGATCAATACCTCAGGCGTGGCGGTCGGCACGTCCAGTGTCACTCTGTTGAATCTTTTGATATAGACCCGCAGTGATTCCTTCGGGCCTTGCTTCAGTGCAAATAGATTGAGGCTGGTCTTATGATGCCTCCGACTACTAGTGAAATGTTGTAGGAATATCCTCCTGAGCTCCTCAAAGCTCGACACGGACCCGTTCGGGAGTCAGTCGAACCATCGCTGAGCCGACCCCGAGAGCGTTGTCAAAAAAGCTTGACATTTCACACCCTCGGGATACTGGTGCAACAGGGTCGCATTCTTGAACTTCATGTTGGTTACGGAGGTATGGCTTGGCGGTTTCCAAGACAACCACAGGGTCGTACCTGAGAGACCTCTCTATGTCTACGGATTAAAAATTTAATCCAAATAGAGACCCGTCTCTCTAACGACCGTCTCGTCGTCGTGTTAATTAATCTAAATTACAACTTAGCCAAAACCAAGGTTAAGGCCTTGTAACCTTCCGGATTAATTAACTGCGGAAAAGACGACAAATGGATCGCCGGTTTTTGTGTTTGTATTCGGGGTCCATGACATAATTAATTATCAAATTAATTAACAAATAATTAATCTACAATAATTAATTATCAACATGCAATGACACCAAATATCAAAGCAATAATCATAGCAAAAGTAAAACGGAGCTTGTGAGAGTTATACCTCGCCTTTTACCTCGCAGTCTTCTACCTTATGGCCCTCCCCTCTCCTGGACGTCGTGTGGGCGACGATCTACCAAGACGTGGAGTCTCCAAGGCCTTGAATTAATTCTCCTATCTTCTTCTTCCCTTTAGCCAACAAACCCTAGAACTAGGGTTTAACCGCCAGCACCTTTGCTCCTCCTCCACCTTGCGCCGTCGGCCACAGAGGTTTCCAAAGATCGCCGGCCACAAGGCAGCTCCAAGAAGAAGCCAATGAAGAAGAAGAATCGGAAGAAGATGAGGAAGCAACCCTCTTCTCCTTCCCTTAACCCGCCACAAACTCCTCCACCGCCGGTGCCACAAAGCTGAGGAAGCTTGCCGCTGGCTGAGCTCCGTAGCTCCTTGGGTGATCACAGTGAAGAGAGGAAGAGCTTAGGAAGAGAACCAGTAGGAGAAAACTCTCCTTTAACCTCTCACAATCTCTTCTTCTTCCTTCACCGCCGCCGACCACCTTAGCCGAGAGCCTCCTTTTCTTCTCCCCACGCCGCCGGTTCCCTCCTTTCCTCGCTGCTGCCGTGTTACTCAAGAAGGAGTCGAATCCTCCTTGTCACCGGCCACCACTTGGATAGGAAAAGAATAGTCAAAAGAGAAGAAGAAGACACTTCTTCCCTCTCTTGTGCGTGACCTAGGAGAGAGAGAGAGAGGGAGAGAGGCTAGGATTTTGGTGTGGATTAATTCTAAATTAATCAGGGATTAATTAGCCTTGTATCATGACTCCTATGGGGTATTTATAGGGCTAAGGTAGGGATATGAGGAGGAGTTGGTTCTTGGCCCGCTAATGGATCCAAACCCGATCCATTAATGGTGATCCATTCCACTAAAAAATCTCATTGTACTTCCTCACCAACCCCCATATTTTCATATGGGCTCCACATATTACGAGTCGTCCATCTCCCCATGTTTAAGATATCGAATATCCGATAATTAATTTAATTTACTGATAATTAAATTAATTATCCTCTTGATCCTTGATTAGTACCACTCAACCTTTTCATCATGCCGGACCATAGTCCACTTGCAAGATTTGACATGATGATCCTTTTGAGTCACCAAGAGGGCGTCATCATCCCGACTCACCAGAACACGGATTCTGTCAATAATCAACAGCACACCATATAATTAATATTATTTCCTAATTTACTGGGCTTATTGATTTAATAGAATAAATCTCACCCTTTGGTAAGTCAAAGAAATAATATATAATTATACGTGCCCGTCATTATTTCGGGATTAAGAGATCATACTCCATAATATTTATCCGAGGTCTAATCCAATTTAATAAGTTAGTACAAAATTGGATGACCTCTCTTTTGGTCCTACTCAATGTACACAAAGTACACTAGTGTAATTCTATGGTTAAGATAAACCACACCTAATTACACTATAACCATACCGATGGTTTGTCCAACTTCATCTCGGTTGTGAGCCTCTTTCTTATACTTCGGTAGGGAACCTGATAACATGGTCTTCTATGCGACACAACGCACCATGTTATCTACAATGTCAAGTATTAGACATTTTGTGCATATACTAATATAAACATACACTATGTGATTTTGCGATTCTCTTTAAAATGTAGATGTATTCTAACCAAAAGAATGACTTTTAGTATACATCCTAACACTTCATGAGATGTTCCTCGAGGTTGGTCGTTCCAGAATACTCTGGTATGGTGAAGAACCTGAGATGCTTGGGAACCGGGTCCTCAAGGATCTGTGAGGAGAAGGGGCAGCACACCAGGGAAGCCGGAGGTGGGTTGGCTGGGGTTTTCCCCTTATCCAGGCGTGGCTGGTGCATCTAGCTGGATGCGGACGCCTCAGCGGGAACTAAGTGAGCCTCGTCACCCCGGGCTCAGTAGAAAGCAGCAGGGAACGGGTTGAGCCGCCCTTTGGTCGGGCAACATTTCCCCGACCCGCCGAGTGGCCGAGTGCCGAAGGCTCAGGAAATCGAGTTGCCGGGCTGCTAGCCTGCAAAGGCATCTGCGAGGTCTTCTGAGCTCTGACAGCCAACAAGAGCTCGTACTCTTCGGGAGTTATGGTCACTGTCACACGGTTGGAATTTTTCCATCTTACGCTCTCGATCAGGCGAATTGCCCTTCTTCTAGCACCAAATATGATCCTGTCGCAGAGCGAGGTGGACTCCCAAGGGTGAAGTGGACTCGAGCACTACTGACCTTGGCTTCGATTTGCAAGGAAAACGACCGTCAACAACCCGCCGGGAAGAATGCCCGGCAAGATACTCCGACGATCAAGTCAGTCTTTGGTGGAAGAGAAGAGAGCAGAAGAATGGTAGCAACAACTCTAACGTGCATACCTACGGATGGAGTGCGGAGGACCTTATATAGCCGAGGGAGCCAACAATTCCTGCCTGTGTCTGCCGCCCTTTTTGTCTCATGCGAGGATAGGATCGGGAGTACTGTCAGCTTGTCGACTGGTGCCGACCGGCGCCGCCCAATCTGACACAAGCAGGGGTTGTCGTGGTACGGAGTGTCAGGGTATGTCAGAAAAGTACGGTGTCAGCGGGATATTCACAATTTGGGCACGAATGGTGTCAGGTCTGCGCCGACTCTCGTACCACTTCTTCCAGTATAGTGTCAGAGAGTGGGTGTTCGTTAGAAAAATGGCGAATCCCAAGCTAGAACGCCGACCGGCCTCCCCGAGTGAATCCTGGTCGGGTGGCAAATACCTCCTAGATTGGAATAGGGTACTCTCCGGATCAAGGAGCGCTTGGACTTGATTAATCCGACTCATCCCAAGGTCAGGTGATCAGCGCATAGGGAAACTGTCGACTGGATGTCAACCGGATATTGCTCGGACGTCCTTAAGCTCAACAGTTGATATTTCTCATTAGGGGCTAATGTAGTGTGCATATCCGGTGACGGACAAGGTCGGGCACTCGGCGTTTTCCAGGTGGGATCAGGTCGGGGTGTATCTGAGTGGCCGCTCAGTCAGGCGATCCAAATCGAGTGGGCCTCGGGCTCATGGCCCAGCCAGCTGTATTGATATACCTGTACTCGGTGGCTCTGACCTATCCCTATGTGGTGTCAGGCTAACTGACCAGGCTACACGTGAGATTGGCCGGGATCAGTCAGTAACCTTTGGATCATTGTAAATACTTTGTGCTAGGGTTGTCTTCCCATCCCCCAATGCCAACAATTGGAAGCACACCAAGACTCGCATGGCTGCTGCTACCAACTCCCTTGTCGAGGAAATCATCATCATTTCCTGAACTCAACAACATCTCAAGTATCTTTTCCCTCTCTTTAACTCTCCCAAACACCACTTCCTGGGTGAAGGAGCTCCATCTCTGATACCGTCCCCCTGTGAGGTACCCAATCACAAGAATGGTCACCCCATCACCATGAGATTCTTGTGCATCCACCGTCTTCATCTCATCTCCATCATGACCAACCGACAACAACTTCTGGTTGATCAACCCATGGAGTTGAAGCCCAAAATCCAGCTTCCCCGCATGAGCGCATGACCTAAGAACACGCCCACAGCAGCCCACCAGCAAACTCTGGGCTCAAACACTCGTGAACAACGATCACCAGTTCTCATGCGTATTTTGACAAACACCTGCAGAGCCCGATGGTGGAAGCTATAAGAGGAGAGGGAAAATATGACAACCGCGAAAGAGGTGAAATCTCTTAGAGCCATTTGGTCAAACAGGTGAAGGACGGCAGAAAACAATTGTAGGAAACGATGACAAGGAACAAGTATAGGTTTGGCGACGAGGTCATCCCCGCCGTGCCAAAGTAGGTGTCTGCCTTGGCGAAGCGAGAATTCGTGGGCGCCGCTGGCGCCGCCATTGCCATCTTCATCGCCATCAAGACGATGGAGAATTTTGACGTTATGCCGCAGGATCCTATCGACAAGTGAAGATTGGTTCTCACTCGGGTGACTCGGTCTGACCAAGATGACCCGGTCTGCTATAGCGCAGGGGTCGGAGTCGGGCTCAACTGCGGATCATATCTCAAGCACTCGAGTCGGACCGAATTGGGGAACACAAAGTGGAGTTAAGGTTGCAAAATGGCAGCAATCCCCCCTTTGGAGCCCAAAGGGGAGTTTATATAGGGGGAGAGGAAGCTCTCTGCCTTGTCAGAGCTGTCATATCTCATTAAGGATAAGTCAATTGGCAGACTGGGCCAATGGCAGCTTTAGCTGCCCTGTGAGACTGCCACAGTCGCCTGACCGCCTGTCTACATTGTCTCCTCTGATCCTCATTAATATTGGGTGGCTCTGTCAGGTAATGATTATGTCAGGGATTTGACAGATGCTGTCAGAGTGGATTCTTAATTGCTTTGACTTCACCCGGTCAGATCATGCAGACTTACATCGCGGGTCAGTTGGGCAAGCCCGGTTTCTTAGTCATCCCGGGTGTCCGACCCCCGGAAGGCCCCACCTCGGATGACCGACCCCGAGTGGCCGACCGCGGGTGACTGACCCCGAGGGGTCAACCTCGGGTGATCGACCCCGAGTGGCCGTTCTCGGGTGACCGACCCCGAGTGGTCGACCTCGGGTGACGGACCCCGAGTGGCCGACCTCGGGTGACTATCCCCGAGTGGCCGACCTCGGGTGATTGTCCCCGAGTGGCCGACCTCGGGTGACTGACCCCGAGTGGCCGCCCCCAGGTGACCGACCCTGAGTGGCCGACCTCGAGCGACCGAGGCTGGACCAGGGCTCTACCTGTCTTGCCCTCTATTTTCTCCGCCCAAAATTTGATCCTGTCCCATGAACCGATATCAACCCGACCTGACCTCCTTTTACCCAGGCCGGTCCCGACCGGGCCATTGAACCCTCCTTGAAAACCACTCGCCCGGATCACAAGCCTCCCCTTCAAGTCTAGTCGAAGGAGGCGCACAGTCCGACTGACTAGGATACTCACCCGGTCGACTGAGTCCCTCTTTGTATCCCCGAGCATCACTTCCCGCATAAGATCTCCAGCCTTAAATTCCAAATCCTCTGTCAAATCAGTTATTAATGCAAGGCCACGTGTCACTCCCTGACTAGGAGCCTCTGGCACCGATGCGTCACCAGTATGGCTCGTGTGGTGTCAAGGGGATGCTTCGAGACCTCGGGAAATGGCAAAAGATTGACAGCCAGGATCTGCTCCCGCCTTTTTCTTCATCTGCATCCAACGACCCTCATCGCTTTTGACGCAGTATAAATAGGTTCACCCCTTCATTTTACCCCTCTCCATTTCATCTCCTGCTTTTACCTCCTCTCTTGTCCGACCTCCGCCGCCAGACCCCCGTAAGCTCCGGCAACCAGCATTTCCGGCGATCCTAATCCCTAGGTATTCCTTTCCTCTCCTGAGTCTTTTCCTCTTATTTCCCGACCTTGACTTGATGGCTGAGTCATCCTCTTCGGCCGAGGCCTGGTACCTGACTACCCGTTCGACCCTAACCTTGGGTCATTTGGAGACCCAATGCATCGATCACCAAATTCCTGAGGACTATCTCTTGGCCCTTCCCGCTCGTCAAGACTGACCCCATCAACCTCCCATGAGCTACTTCACCATTTTTTCAAATCAGCTATCGGCCGGGTTGCGCTTTCCCCTTCATCCGTTCTTCCATAAGGTCTGCCGGTATTTCCAAGTGTCCCTATCTCAACTAGCACCCAACTCCATTAGGATCCTATGCGGCACCGTGATCATTTTCACGACCTTCGAGATTCCCCTTAACCCTCGGGTCTTCCATTGCTTTTATTATCTCAAAAAATAAGAACCCGGGAACTTCTATTTTCAAGCTCGGATCAAGGCTGCCTTCCTAGAGAAAGTCCCTTCTTCCAACAAAGGTTGGAAATCTCATTTCTTCTATATCAAATCTGCCCCGCCCCCGACCTAGCCTACCGAGTGGGTAGAAGACCTGCCTGTCCAACTCCCGATGCCCAAGAACCTCCGCTCGGATCCAGGCTATCAACTAGCCTTTTCTAAGATCGGGGGGACTCGCTTTCATGCAGGCAAATTGCTGAGTGAAGTCATGCTATATCTTTTCCAGCTGAGCCAGATCCCGGCAGAGTTTCCCGGTACCTTTGGTAAGCTCTTATTTGGTTCCTAAACTTATTAATGCTAACTAAAACTTATTTGGGAGGCTACGATTTTGGAGAGGGATGCTGAGATTGCTCGCCTGAAGAAGGAGCTGGAAGATTACAAATCAGGCGAGCCAGCTCGGGTCGAGGAGTCCCGTTTGGCTTACATTCGATCTCAGCCCTTTCTTCAGCAAGTGGCTCAGCGCACCGGTGGTATGATCTTATACGGCATGCGGGGCACCTTGGAACAGCTAAAAGACGCCGGCCACATTCCCGCAGATCTGCCTCCCACGTCGTGAAACCAACCCAAATCAGGGCGATGATTCCAGAAGACGCCTTTCCTCCTTTCACCTAAGTTATCATTCAGTTTTTTTGTTTTCGTCTTTGACTCGGCCTTCCAGGCCTTAAGTTTTGTAACGGCACTCTTTCATCTGACTCGGCCCTTAAGGCCTTGCTTTGTAGTGGCCATGGGCCTTATCTTGCTTGTATAGCTCTTTATCATTCCATTCCTTCTCCATATCACATTTTCGAACCACTGTCTCGCTATTTGTTTATGTTGTACAAAATATTGGCTAAGTGTAATTCACCCGGGATTTTTGGACTACTTACTCGAAATTGATCCCTCGGGTGGTTTAGAATCTTCACCTAAGGCTAACGTCTGACTGCCCCCCCCCCCCCCCCGCGCATTAGGCTCAAGTATTCCTAGGAAATTGACTCGGGTCCGCTTACTTGTCGCGATCGATATCCTGACTCGGAAGCTTTGCCAGATACGGTCGTGATTTCGGTCCGATAATCTCACTAAGTGAAGTCCCTGGTTTGGTGTTTTCATTTGGACAGGTCAACACCCTGAGCGAGCATCGCTACTCAGTCGGGTCGTCCTACTGAGCCGGCATTATTGCTCGGTCGGGGTGGTGCTCTGACTCGGCCTAGCTGCTCGATCAGGTCGACACCCTGACTCAGCATGGTTGCTCGGTAGGGTCGGTACCCTGACTTGGCATAGTTGCTCGGTCGAGTCGGCACCTTGACTTGGCATGGTTGCTCAGTCGGGTCAGCACCCGGACTCATCATGGTTGCTCGGTCGGGTCGGCACCCTGACTCAGCATGGTTGCTCGGTCGGGTCGTACCCTGACTCGGCATGGTTGCTGGTCGGGTCAAAACCCTGACTCGGCACTTTGGCATTTGCCTCATTTCAATTGACTGACCTCCACAATTTCGCCTCGGGGTCCTAGGCAAACGTGTACCATTCTCAAGGCTTACACTCTTTTGAGGCCTGACCCTCACATACTTAGCCGTTTCGAGGTTTTTTCCACGTTTAAACAATATGCACCTGCTTATTCGTACTTGACTGCTTAGCCATACCAAATTAATCAACTTCCTGAGCGAAAGGTTGGTCATTGCCAGGCCCATCCATTTGAATCGTGGAACGCCACGTCCGGCTGGTGGATATTATGGGGGCATGCCCATTTATAGTCTATACGAACAACATTCTGGACACCGACTGGCTAACCCTGACCGAGCGTGGAGAGTCACGCCCGAACAGGCCCAACCAAACGTGGAACACCACGCCCGATCGACACCGTGTCTGGCGGGTGCGTGGGAGCATGCCCACTTATAACTTGCCTAAGCAAGAGTCTGGACACCGTCTGGCTTACCCTGACCGAGCGTGGAGTGTCACGCCCGACCGAACGTGGAATGCCACGCCCGATCGGCACCGAGTCTGGTGGGTGCATGGGAGCATGCCCACTTATAACTTGCCTAAGCAAGAGTCTGGACACCGTCAGGCTTACCTTGACCGAGCGTGGAGAGTCACACCCGACCGGGCCTGACCGAACATGGAACGCCACGCCCGATCGGCGCCGAGTTCGGTGGGTGTGTGGGAGCATGCCCACTTATAACTTGCCTAAGCAAGAGTCTGGACACCGTCTGGCTTACCCTGACCGAGCATGGAGCGCCACGCCCGACCAGGCCCGAACGAACGTGGAACGCCACACCCGATCGGCGCCGAGTCCGGTGGGTGCGTGGGAGCATGCCCACTTATAACTTGCCTAAGCAAGAGTCTGGACACCGTCTGGCTTACCTTGACCGAGCGTGGAGCGCCACGCCCAACCAGGCCCGACCGAACGTGGAACGCCACGCCCGATCGGCCCGAGTCTGGTGGGTGCATGGGGGCATGCCCACTTATAACTTGCCTAAGCAAGAGTCTCGACACCGTCTGGCTTACCCTGACCGAGCGTGAAGCGTCACACTCGACCAGGCCCAACCAAACGTGGAACGCCACACCCAATCGCGTCGAGTACGGTGGGTGTGTGGGAGCATGCCCACTTATAACTTGCCTAAGCAAGAGTCTGGACACCTTCTGGCTTACCCTAACCGAGCGTGGAGAGTCACGCCCGACCGGGCCCAACCAAACGTGGAACGCCACGCCCAATCGGCGCCGAGTCCGGTGGGTGCATGGGAGCATGCCCACTTATAACTTACCTAAGCAAGAGTCTGGACACCGTCTGGCTTACCTTGACCGAGCGTGGAGCACCACGCCCGACTAGGCCCGACCGAACGTGGAACGCCACGCCCGATCGGCGCCGAGTCCGGTGGGTGCGTGGGAGCATGCCCACTTATAACTTGCTTAAGCAAGAGTCTGGACACCGTCTGGCTTACCCTGACCGAGCGTGGAGTGCCACGCTCGACCGGGCCCGACCGAACGTGGAACGCCATGCCTGATCGGCGCCGAGTCCGGTGGGTGCTCAGAGCATGCCCACTTATAACTTGCCTAAGCAAGAGTCTGGACACCGTCTGGCTTACCCTGACCGAGCGTGGAGCGCCACGCCCGACCGGGCCCGACCGAACGTGGAACGCCACGCCCGATCGGCGCCGAGTCCGGTGGGTGTGTGGGAACATGCCCACTTATAACTTGCCTAAGCAAGAGTCTGGACACCGTCTGGCTTACCCTGACCGAGCGTGAAGCGTCACGCCCAACCGGGCCCGACCGAACGTGGAACGTCATGCCCGATCAACGCCGAGTCCGGTGGGTGCGTTGGAGCATGCCCACTTATAACTTGCCTAAGCAAGAGTCTGGACACCGTCTGGCTTACCCTGACCGAGCGTGGAACGCACGCCCGACCAGGCCCGACCGAACGTGGAATGTCATGCCCAATCGGCACTGAGTCTGGTGGGTGTGTGGGAGGATGTCCACTTATAACTTGCCTAAGCAAGAGTCTGGACACCGTCTGGCTTACCCTGACCGAGCGTGGAGCGTCATGCCCGACCAGGTGATAACTAGCATTTTGTGCCATTATATTTGCTCATTTACTTAGTATTTTTTTATCCTCTCGTACGTTTAAATCATGTTTATATCATATTTTACGATTAGGATCTATTTTTGGAGCTCATTATAATTTTCTCTAAATTTTGGCATTATTTCATTATTTTTTGTAGAGAATTAAAGATGGACCTTGGACCAAGGCTTGGATCAAGCTAGAAGTAGCTGCTATTAACAACTACGTTGTGCAATATGCGCTAGCTTTGGTATTGAAAGAGAGTTCCAAAATTTATTGTGCTATTAATGATGGAATCATTAACCTTGTTGATAAGGTATTTGAGATGCCAAGACATGAAGCAATTAGAGCCCTTGAAATCTATAGAAGGGCTGGGCTGAAAGGGCTTGGGCTGAAGAACAAAAGGGCTAGACTGAAGAATAAAAGGGGCTGGCTGAAGTGGGCTGGGGCGAACAATAGGGCCATCGCAGGAAGCTTCATTGGCGAACCCTAGGGCCACTGAACTGGGCCGCGACAACCCAAGCAGCACCCCGACTCCACCTCTTCTCCATCCCGACTCCATCGACAGACATTTTCGAACTCTCTCGACCCCCTTCAACTGGACGACCTCCTCCACCAAGGCCGGTGGCTTCTCTCCATCCTCCCGCCACCGGCCGGTCTGCCGACCTTCCTCACCATCTTCTCCACCAACCTCTCACTAGGGCAGAAGAGGAGTCACGCAAGCCAATCGAAAAACCCTAGAGAGGCGACCCAGCCATTTCTTCTTCTTCTCTACCTCCACTTCTTCTCTCTTCTTCAGAACCGGCCACCGCTAGCTCTTCACAGCCGCGTTTGGCAGCAGCTCTGCTTCCCAGCCGCATTCCGCAGCTCTTTCCATCATAGCCAGCAGCTTCTTCATCAGATTTGGGTGTTGGTTGTGTTGATAGTTGAATGTTGGTGTTAATTGATGAATGTTTGTGATTGATTGTTGAATGCTTGTATTTGATGGATCTTTCCCATTTCAAATTGCACGTACTTGAAGCAATTTCGAGCATGCCTATCTTGTGTTTGGTCAAATGCCTCTTCAAACAGTTACATTCAATTGTGATGTTTCTTAGTTGTTTAACTTTTGTTTTGTATTGCTCTTCCCATTGCTTTAAGTTACATGTCTTCATTTAAATGCAATTAAGTTAGGTTAGATTAGATTTCTTTACTGCTGTAGGTTTTGCTCCATGTTTAGTTTCGTCAATGTTTTATTTCAAGTTGCCCTTTTCTTTTCTGCAAGTATAGTTTAGATTAGATTAGATCTCCTTTACTCGCATTGTCTTTCATTAATTAGGATTAGATTTCATACTTACTTTGCTATTTCATTTCGTAGTCTTAGCGTTCAAATCCAAACCCCCAGGTTAATATCCCAAAAATCCAGAAGCAATAATATACGATCCTAAGATTTATTAACCTATCATTACATTCCTTGAGAGAGACGACTCGAGTTACTCTATACTACATTAGTTTAGAGGAGTTCAACACTTTAATTGTATTTAAAACTGTAACATGACTAAAATGGTTATTACCAGGCCCGACCGAACGTGGAACGCCACGCCTGATTGGCACCGAGTCCGGTGGGTGCGTGGGAGCATGCCCACTTATAACTTGCCTAAGCAAGAGTCTGGACACCGTCTGCCTTACCCTGACCGAGCGTGGAGCACCACGCCCAACCGGGCCCGACCGAACGTGGAACGCCACGCCCGATCGGCGCTGAGTCTGGTGGGTACGTGGGAGCATGCCCACTTATAACTTATGAAAATTATCTTTTGGACGCTTCGAGCTTCAGTATCATATTCTCTTGATACAAGTACAAGGATCATTCATCTTGACTCTCCCCATGATACAATCTTAAGTGCGTAGCACTCCAAGGTCTTCCAACCTTCTTTCCTTGAGCGTCCAGCAGATAGTAGGCTCCTGATCCCAGCTTCTCGATCACCAGGAAGGGTCCTCCCTACTGGGGTTCCAGCTTGCCCACTTCCCCCACCTGTTTGACTCGCTTCCATACCCGATCGCCCACCTGAAAGCTTCTGGGTATAACTCCCTGGTTGTATCTGCGATGCATCCTTTGTCTGTAAGCGGTCATATGAAATGCTACTCCGTTCCGAATCTCCTCGATCAGATCCAGCTCCAAGCGCCTCTTTTCTGCATTGTCCTCCCCATACAGGCGTCTTTTGTCAGCCTCACATCCGACTTCCATTGGAATCACAGCTTCACTACCATACATTAACTGGAAATGAGTACAGCCTGAGCCTTCCTTGGGGGTGGTCCGGAGAGCCCAGAGGACACCCGGCAACTCATCCACCCAGGTACCTTCCATATGGTCCAACTTAGTTCTGAGTCCCTTCAAGATCTCCCTATTGGCTACCTCTGCTTGTCCATTGCTTTGGGGATAGGCCACTGAGGTAAATGCTTGCTTGATCCCAAAGCCTTCACACCACTCTCGTATCGTCCAACCCTGGAACTACCGACCATTGTCTGAAACCAACTTATGGGGTATGTCATACTGACAGAAAATGGTTTGCCACAAAAACTTAATGACTGCTTGCTCAGTAATCCGAGTCAGAGCCTCTGCTTCAATCCACTTGGAGAAATAGTCCACAGCCACCAACAAAAACTTCTTCTGAGCAACTGCAAAGGGGAATGACCCCACTATATCCATACCCCATTGATTAAAGGGGCATGACACAGTGGACGCCCTCAGCATCTCGACTGGTCGATGGGATAAATTCTGATGTTTCTGACAGGAAAGGCAAGAGAGGGCTAGCTGCTCAGCATCCTTCTTAAGTGTCGGCTAGAAATAACTAGCAAGCAAGACCTTCCGAGTCATGGACCGACCTCCTGAATGATTCCCGCATGACCCCAAGTGTACTTCTCTCAATACGTAATTTGCCTCCTCTTCCCCTAAGCATCTGAGCAGTGGTTGAGAGAAGGCCTGCTTGTACAGTGTCTCTCCTACTAGAGTGAACCGAGCTGCTCTTATCTTGAATAACTGAGCTTGCTCGGGGCGGTCAGGGAGGACCCCCTCTCTTATGTAGGCTATGAATGCAGCCCTCTAGTCTCCTTGTACCTCTGTCTCGTCTTCTCTTTCAATCTGATTCACGAGCATGATCTGGGGAGAAGGCCGAGTGAAGACCCATGGAGTGATAGCACTGGCCAGCTTAGCTAACTAATCAGCTTTGAGATTGTCTCCTCGGGGGATCTGTAGCACTTGAACTTCTTGGAACTCCGTTTGCAATTGCTTGCAAGCATCCACATAAGTCTGCAACTTCTCATCATTCACCTCGAATTGTCCCGCTAACTGCCGAGTCACTAGCTGAGAGTCTGAGTATAGTATGACCCGAGCGGCTCCCACATGTTTAGCGGCTTGCAAACCAGCCAGGAGAGCCTCATATTCTGCTTGATTGTTAGTGGCCCTGTATTCCATCTACACGGCCAAGTGAAGTTGATATCCCTTAGGAGAAACTAACAAGACTCCGATGCCACTCCCTGCCCGAGTGGCTGAACCATCCACGTATACTTTCCAGGTCTCTTCTTCTTCTTCCGTATGGAGTTCGCTGAGGAAATCATCCAATGCTTGAGCCATGATGGCAGTCCGAGGCAAGTACTAGATATCATACTCACTTAGCTTTGTAGTCCACTTAATCATCCGACCTGAGGCTTCAGGGTTAACCAGCACTTTCCCAAGTGTGCTATTAGTCAGCACTCGGATGGGATGAGCCAGAAAGTATGGGCGCAGGCGCCGAGCCATCAACACAAGTACATAAGCCAATTTCTCGAGTGTATTGTATCTACACTCGATTTCCTTAAATAAGTGCCCAAAAAAATAGATAGGTTGTTGCTCAGCCTCCTTTTGTTTCACCAGTACAGCACTCATAGCTCCCTCAGTAGCTGACAAGTATACATACAACACTTCTCCCTCCTCAGGCTTAGCTAGGACAAGTAGACTAACCATGTATGACTTCAACTCTTCAAAGGCCTGATCACACTCAGCATCCCACTAAAATTTAGTAGCCTTGCAAAGAATCTTGAAGAAGAGCAGACTACGATATGCCGACCGGGAGATGAATCGGGAGAGTGCTATGATCCTTCCAGTTAAGCGTTGTACTTCCATCAAGTTTCTGGGTGGTGGCATGTCCACAGAGCCTTCACCTTGTTGGGACCGGGTGCATGTTGACATGGATGCGGGTTCATAATTTCAAAATTAATTACGTGCAGCGGAAGGTTTAGCATCAAGAATTTCTCTAAATCATTTAACATACATCTAAGCATGTAATTTTATCTTGTGTAGACATGATCATATATTTAAAATTTTACAGAAACGTAAACTAATTTACGTATTACCTCGCGTAACTCGAAGGAAGGGACGAGATCCAACCATAAGCGCCCCTTAGAAGCTCCGCCTCTATTCGCGTCCACGCCGAGTATCTTCGGGATGACTTCGCAAAGCCACGAGTTTCGTGTTCTCGAGAACTACTAGATTCTCCGAGAACGCGATGAGAAAAACCAAGAGAGAAGTCGGAAGACTAAGCACAAAAGGATGGTCGGAATCAAAATTCCAGTGAAGCTAAAGAAGAGGCTTGTGGCAAAAGATCCTTGCGGCAAACTCTAATTCCGGCAGCACCTTCTTCCGGCCAAGAGATGGCCGGAGCTTCGTTCTCCTGCAGCAGGTGGTGGTCGGCAGGGAATGTTGGTGCAGAATGCACCAAAGTCAAACCTGTGTTTTGATAATGGCAACAGAGGTCAAAAGTTAAGTCTTACTTGTGTTTCTAACAAGTTACTCTAGTGTGCAGAGATAAAGTCCTAGCGAAGGACTGCTAGGCAACTGGCGAAGGACTGCCAGTAGTAAAGTCCTAGCGAAGGAATGCTAGGCAACTGGCGAAGGACTGCCAGTAGTAAAGCCCTAGCGAAGGACTGCTAGGCAACTGGCGAAGGACAGCCAGTATCCAAGCCCTAGCGAAGGACTGCTAGGCAACTGGCGAAGGAGAGCCAGTATCCAAGCCCTAGCGAAGGACTGCTAGGCAACTGGCGAAGGACTGCCAGTATCCAAGACCTGACAAAGGACCGTCAGGCAAAAGTCTAACCAAAGGAGCGGTTGGCATCAAGTAAACTCTCCCGAGAGGAATAGGTGAGGACGCATTCCCCGTCGAGGGAATAGTAGGCGTCGGTTCGACCTAGGGCTCCATTTTGAAGACCAAAGTCAGAACCAAGACAGCTAAGGCTGTATAAATAAATATTTTATTGTCGCATTGTGTTTTGGACTAACCCTGGATGCAGGACCGAAGGAACGTGTGTCTGCAGCTCAGAAAGCCTCAAAGGAGAGGGGCAATGGCTGAGTAGGGCGCCCGGAGTGTCCCGGGCGCCCCCAAGGTGCATACAAAACAAGTCAAAGAAAAAAGGGTTCGAACAGCTGCTGGGCGGGGCGCCCCCGTGCTCCCGGGCGCCCCCATGCGCATGCCTCGAACCAGAAGCTGTCGAAGCCAAGCAAATAACGCTTGACCCGGTCAATCCGGGCGCCCCGAGCGCTCCGGGCGCCCCGGTTAAAGCGGATCCAGAGGATAGACGCTGACCGAGACCTTTGCGGATCAAAGGCCACGTGGGGGGCGCCCCCGACGTCCCGGGCGCCCCCTGGCCCTATATAAAGGGCCCTCGACCAAGGCTTCCAATAATCAATTCTTTCAACGCCTCAAAGCTCTTCTACGCTCGTGCCTTGCTCCGGAAACTCTCCAACTCGAGCCGACGACGTCCCGCTGTCCCGAAAAAGTCAATACACTCCGGACGTCGGTAACGAAGAGCGCAATTCTTTATTATTATTTTCGTGCACTTACTTTGTAACCAAATTCTGTAACTATTATTGCGCTTCATATAGAATTGCCCAAAGTAAACGGTCAATGACCGTGGGCCTTGGAGTAGGAGTCGACACAAGCTCCGAACCAAGTAAAATCGACTGTGTCTCTGTGTTGTGTTTATTTTTACTTCCGCTGTGCAATTGCTCTTTACGAAATTCCGAACGATTTCCGATATTCACCCCCCCCCCTCTATCGGTTTTCTCGATCCAACAAGTGTTATCAGAGTGGGGAAGTTCAAACTTGGTACAACCACCAGTTTGAAAATTTTTTTCGGATTTTCTTTATTTCTTATTCTCATTCGATTTTTTTTTAAATTTTTTTTATTATTCTTCTTATCCCGCACTACTAATCCAAGACCAAGTCTTGGGACATTTTTCTGTTAGTTTTCTTTTACAGATCAAATAGCCATGCAAGAGGGATTTAGCACCGCCAGACCTCCACTCTTCAGTGGAGAAGACTTTTCCTACTGGAAAAGTCGTATGGAGGTCCACCTGAAAACTCAGGTGGACATGTGAATCATTATCCAGTCCGGTCTGGAGATCCCCAGAAACGCCGAAGGACTTCCTCAAGCTACTCTGAATGGGACAACGCCCTAAAACGCAAGAT
>JAGFNQ010004206.1:220480-286585 GCA_024364735.1 Boesenbergia rotunda
AAAGGTATTTAGTTGTGTATCGTACATTATTTCCATGGTCATCTGAAAATGACTCAGGTGATGCAAATAACTTTTCTTGGTGCCTTACTAGTGCATAATACATTATTTCCATGGTCATCTGGAAATGACCCAGGTGAGGCAGATGACTTCTCTTGGTTTGTATTATTTTCAATTACTATCTCTCCTTTATGGGTTCCAGTAATGTCTGGTTGTAAATTGTGTTTATTTTAATTATACAGAAGATGAGGAGCTGGTAACAAATGCATTAGAGACAATTGTCAATTTAGCACCACTTTTGGACCTTCGTATATTTAGCTCGTCTAAGCCTTCTTTCTGTGGAATGACGTGAGCTTATCTACTATCATACTTCCTCTTGTTTATTGTCAGCTATATTTTAATATTTGCGTCTGATGATGCTTTCTGAGAGCAGAGAGAAACGTGCAGTTCAAGCCATCATGGGCATGCTTCGATCTTCAGTTAAGGCTTGGCATTGTGCAGCTGCTGAATTGCTAGGAAGGCTTATTATAAATCCCGACAATGAGCCATTTCTTCTTCCGTCAACTTCAGAGGTCAGTATACTTGTTAAAGTTTGTGTTGGTTCCTGATGTTTGACAGTGGATTCCTATTGATGCACACCCTATTTTTGTCTGATTTTATCCCAAATAGAATGTTACATGAGGAAAATACCACTAGGCCTGAGCTAGTTTCCTTAAACCGACTGTGCATGTCAAATTGTCAATCTGTTCTAGTTCTATGTATTTACAACTCTGTGTATTTACTGGCTACACTAAAAAACAAAGTCATTCTATATGGTATTTGGGGTTTGATTTTATGCTTCTTTTTTGCTGCTTAGATATACAAGAGACTGGTCGATCTTCTTAGCTTACCAGCTGTGGATGCACAAGCAGCGGCAATTGGGGCTCTCTATAATCTAGCAGAAGTCAATACAGATTCCCGGATGAAGCTTGCAAGTGAAAGATGGTTGGTTTCATTCTAAATAGCAATTCTTCTTGTTCTATCAGTCTTTCTTCTGATGTTGTCGCAATCAATTCAGGGCGGTTGATAGACTCTTCAAAGTAGTCAAGACTCCACATCCAGTGCCTGATGTTTGCAGAAAAGCTGCAATGATACTGGAAAGCTTGGTGTGTGAACCTCAGAACCGGCACCTGCTTTTGGCACATGAAAGTAGTTTTGCAGAGATCCTAATGTCAGATGGTAGATATTCGGATACCTTTGCACGGATACTGTTTGAGTTGACGTCGAGACCACATAACAAAGCTTCTGCTACTCGTGCTGTCTGGGGTGCATGATCTTGCAATGGCGACACCAGCTTATAATTTGTTTCTGCAGCGTCCATGTGACTCTTGTGCTTTTCCTGAGCGACACAATTTCATAATTTGTTAATGTAGCATTCCGTGTAATTCATAGCGTTGCTCACTCTATTTTCATGAACAAATGCCTGTGTAACATTTACTAGTGACTCGTAACTAGAAATATGGTCATTTGAATCGATGTTGATTTTCTTATCATGAATCTTGAAGTGCAAGGATAATTGCAATCACCTAGTTTTGCTACTAAATTTCATGCAGATGTGAATCATCTCAATATGGGCCGGCGGATTGTCCGTAAAGTCTCCCAATTGATTTCTGGAGAAAGACATAATTGTGACTTCATCACAAGGTCAGGAATCAAAAGACCAGCAGAGAAGAATACCCATCATAAGGATAGAGGTACATATTCCAGACCTACCTGTACACATGTGAACTTCTCAAGCTTTCCCTCTTTCTTCGCTATAAAATATATGAAGCATCCATCATCCTCGACAGAGCATAACAAAAGAATTTCTGTCATATTCCTTGCTTACAATGGGTATCTCCTCCAGTATTCGTATTATCATCTTTGGAATTGGCTCATAACCAATCTCCAGTATTCGTATTATATCATTATTATATTTAACAAAAAAAAATTCAGATGGCCTACGACCCAATTCCCCAATTCCAATACCGTTATCGCTCAAGTTTTTGCCATGGTGATGAAGCATTTGAAAAAGATAAAATACAATTTTAATTTATTTTTTAAGTAAATGAAACAAAATTTGAGGTTAATAGACTGAAGTTTTGGTATAGTATAAATTATATATTGATTATATTGTAAATTTTGGTATACCAAAAATTTTATTATACCAAAATCACTTTAACACCAAGAAATATAACCAATTTAGAAGTCACATAATACCCTGTTACTCTCTGTTTCCATTATTTTCTCTTATTTGTGTTTGCATTTGATTCTTTAAAAATTAGTCTAGTGCAAGCTATGAAGCAACAAAAGGTTGATTATTACATGTTGTCACTTCAAATGGTCAGCCACATTGTGTCAAAATGTATAAATATATTACGAGTCTAATGGTTGTTACACGTATATAATTTTCTTAATTATTAGTTATAATTTGGATTATGAAATTTTATTTTATTTAATATATTATTTGCAGAAGGAAAGATCTATTATATTTTAAGTGAAATTTTAATTGTTTAGTGTAATTATTATTATTATTATTATTATTATTATTATTATTATTATAACGGCTGCAGTTGGGCTATGACCTAATTCACGGTAATCACCCAAGCTTTTGTACTAGTGGTGAAATATTTGAAAAAGATAAGGTATAATTTTAATTTTTTTAATTAAATGAAATAAAATTGGGATTAATTATTGTTTTTTCAAAAAAAAATTAACCAGCTAACAAACTCATTGAAAAAGTTGACCTAGGATAAACTTTTTGGATAAGAGCCATTCTGGACTCATGAGGTATTTTTTTTTATTAAAATATATTTTTGTCAAATAATTTCTCTATTATTTCATGTTAAAGTTTTCAATTTGTGCATGTATCTCTACTTCGTGTATCATATTATTTAGTGGGAAAGTTTACAAATAAAACAAATAAAATTAAGAAAAATATTGAAATTAAAATTTGCATTAGTTAACGTTTGAGTTATTTGGTTATAGATAAACATGGAAAATGTGCAGCCCCAATTATTGTTGGTGTTACCAATTGGTATACCAAGGTCCTTAACCATTATCAAATTTAAAACGGATAGTTAGTAAATTATTTAAGCATAATACAATAAGTATTATCTTAATTTTTTAAATTTGATTGTTTCTTTCCATTCCAGAGTTTGCTTAATACAAATTGTATTTATGCTTTGGACACTAAAAAGTATAGTTCAACACATTAAATCTATCATTGATATTAATTTTGTAACTACGCCCAACCTTCTTTGCACTCAAGAGTAGCAAAAATAAAAGGAAATCAAATTTGTTTTACTAAAAATTTCAAGGTATATAATTAATTTGGATCTGACGTGTATATTTTTAATTTTAAAAAGGATTCAAGTATATATATATATATATATATTATTTTTTACTGTTTCAACCTCGTCATTGTGTAAATTTATAGATGAGACAAAAGCAAGTACAATCTTATCAACAGACCACCTTACCATCAAGTACCATCTTATCATCTATGTTAGTAGTAAATATTGCTTACTAAATTCATTTTTTATTTGATTTAAAATGAGAATTATAATTGATATCCTTTATTTAGTTATAGAATAAGGAGTAGGATTGGGTGAGAACAACGAATTCGAAGATTCAGCTGGGAGCGACAATAGTATTTTAATATAATTTTCTTTTGGTGTTGTAATAAGTTGCTAGCTTCACTTTGAGCTCAACATGGGACATAAGATTTTTGAATTATTGTTCATGTGACATTGAGACTGTGTTAGATTGAATTCTAACAATTTAGATCAAATCATTTTGCTATCCTTATTAAATTTATTTGGTAGGTGATGTCGGAGGCAACAGAAGAGAGCCTTGTGACAAAAGAGAGTCCACATGTTAATCCATGTGATAGCTCCTATTCACCAAGACCACCCTTGATTCCCGAGTCAGGACCACCAACCCCAACTTGGGGATTCCTGATTCGGGACTCAATCGGAATGATGGATTTTCTCTATCGTAAAAGCAGAGGAGGTTACTATCGTTACGAAAAAGGTGAAGACGTGGCCTGCGAGATTGATGGAAAATGTAACTTCTTATCCACATTAAACGGGCAATAATTATCCATTATACGTCAAAAAAATGTAGGAGTAATTATCCATTATCCCCCCAAAACGTGGGTAACAGGCATGCGAATCTCATAATGTAGAAGAACCCAGAAATCATCTACATTCTATGAAGAGTAGTTGGTCTCAACCTCCAAAAGGTATGTGCGTAGTGAACCCTGAAACCCTATTCTCTTACTTTTCTTCCACCTCTTGCAATTACAAACTTGAGTGTTAGGGTGATCGTGTCGGATATCCATTTGGCTGTTATTCTAATCCACACTTCTATTTCAGGCACTTTAGATGGCTCTTCGCCATATGTGGTCAGGTGATCGTTCTGATAGTCCACCCCACCCTCAGATCGTCGACAAGTTGACCATCGACAACTTCGGATAGGATCAATAGGATATTAATAAAAGAGATAAAGTTTCATATGATATACAAATAGTTGAATTAGAATAAAATCTTTTGGTTGGCTCTAGTCATATTTTTTTTATTTTTATATTCATCGTTGTCAACATAGAAATGGTGTACAAAGTCGTGAAAGTGATAGCATTTGGTAGGATTTTCATAATATGAATTAAAATGATAGCATTTACTGGTTCTGGGTAACACATTAGAAAATGTAATTGGCCTTTGAAGTTAATTCAGCTAGCTAGGAAATACTGACACTAATGTAATTGGTGGATATATCGATGTTAATTAATTTAGGGGCGTTTGGTTTGTATTTTTCAATCTATTTTTTATTTTTATTTTTTTTAAAAAAATACGATTTTATGAAAAATATGTTTGGTTTGTATTTTTCAACTTTATTTTTCATGAAAAAAACATAATGTTTTCTAGAAAATTAGAAAATGAAAAAAAATCATTTACTAAAAAATTAAAAAAATATGATTTTTTAAAAAATAAAAATAAAAAATGACACAAACCAAACAGGGTTCTCCACATCGAAAGCGTTGTTTTAATTACCGTGTATGTATTTCTGATTTGCTACTCTTATCGATAATAAAAAAAATATATAAATTGATATTTAAGCTTTTGGATTAGCTTAGCTAGCGATCAAACTAGCTAGTCACAACGGGGAGATCGAAGTAGAGTTAGAAGAATTAAATGATCATTCTTTATTCGAGGGATAAATCAAATATATAATTTATGGAGTATCTACAATGGCCAATTGATTAGATTAGGCTTAATTAGAAATCATACCCAAAAGTTCTTTGACATCTCACAAATATAATATGATCCTGTCGACAAGTGAAGATTTATTCTCGCTCGGTTGACTCGGTCTGACCAAGATGACCCGGTCTGCTGTAGTGCGGAGGTCGGGGTCGGGCTCAACCTTGGATCAGATCTCACTCACTCGGGTCGAACCAAAATGAGGAGCACAAAGGGGGTTGATGAGTTGCAGAATGACAGCAATCTCCTTTTTGGAGCCCAAAGGGGGTTTATATAGGGGAGGGAAAGCTTTCTGCCAAGTCAGAGTTGTCCTATCTCATTAAGGATGAGTCAGTTGATAGACTGAGCCAATGACAGCTTTAGTGGCCCTGTCAGACTACCACAGCCGCCTGACAATCTGTCTAAACTGCCTCATCTGATCCTCATTAATATTTGGCAGCTCTGTCAGGTAATGATATTATGTCAGAGGTTTGACACATTATTACTGCGGAGGTGGTTCTTTAATCACTCATGTTCATTCGGTCGGCTCACCTTAACTTACAGTCAGGGTCGAACGGATAAGCCTAGATCCTGAGCCATTTCTATTCATGGGGTGACCTTAAGGCGGTCGGCTGGAGATACCCGACCCGAGTGACCGACCTCAGATGACTGATCTTGGAGGACCGAGCCCGAGTGGCCGACCTCGGGTGATCGACCCCGAGTGGCCGACCCCGGGTGACCGACCTTGGAGGATCGACCCCGAGTGGCCGACCTCGGGTGACCAGCCCCGAGCGACCGACCTTGGGTGACCGGCCCCGAGTGGCCGACCCCGGGTGACTGACTCGAGTGACTAGCCCCGAGTGGCCGACCTCGGGTGGCCGACCCCGAGTGACCTACCTCGGGTGACCGACTCCGAGTGGCCGAGGCCGAACCAGGGCCCTACCTGTCTCGACCTCTATTCTTCCTGCACTAGATTCATGTCCGACTCATTTGACTGAGGTCAACCCGGCCTACCCTTCTTTGACCCAGGCCATATCCGACCGGACCCTACCGGGCCCTCGATCCTCCTCGAAAACCACTCACCCGGATCACAAGCCTCCCCTTCAAGTCTAGTCGAAGGAGGTGCACAGTCCGACTGACTAGGCTCCTCGCCCGGTCGGCTGAATCCCTCTTCGTATCCCGAGCGTCACTTCGTGCCTAAAATCTCTAGCCTTAAATGACAAATCCTCTGTCAAATCAACTATTAATGTGAGGCCACGTGTCACTCCCCGACTGGGAGCCTCTGGCACCGATGCGTCACCAGTATGGCTCGTGCGGTGACAGGGAGAAGTTTCGAGACCTCGGGAAATGGCAGGAGATTGACGGCCAGGATCTGAGCCCGCATTTTTCTCCATCTGCATCCAACGACCCTCACTGCCCTCAAGGCAGTATAAATAGGCGGCCTCTCACATTTTACCTTTCCCGTTTCAGCTTTTACTCTGATCTCCGTTGTTGTTCGACCTCCGCTGCCCAACTTCCGTGAGCTACGACGATCAGCGTTTCCGGCGATCCTAATCCCTAGGTATTCTTTTCCTCTTCTGAGTCTTTTCCTCATATTTCCCGACCCCAACTTGATGGCCGAGTCATCTTCCCCGCCGAGGCGTGGTACTTGACTACCCGTTCGTCCCTAACCCTGGGTCACCTAGAGACCCTACGCATCGACTACCAAATTCCCGAGGACCATCTACTGGCCCTTCCCGCTCGTCGAGATCGACCCCATCAACCTCCCATGGGCTATTTCGCTATTTTCTCAGACCAGTTATTGGCCGGATTGCGCTTTCCTCTTCATCCATTCTTCCATGAGGTCTGCCGGTACTTTCAAGTGTCTCTGTCCCAACTAGCACCCAACTCCATTAGGATTCTGTGCGGCACAATGATCATTTTCACGACCTTTGAGATCCCCCTTGAACCCCGGGTCTTCCATTGCTTTTATTATCTCAAAAAACAAGAACCCGGTAATTTCTATTTTCAAGCTCGGATCAAATCTGCCTTCCTAGAGAAAGTCCCTTCTTCCAACAAAGGTTGGAAATCTCATTTCTTCTATATTAAATCTGCCCCGTCCTGACCTGGCCCACCGAGTGGGTAGAAGACCTTCTTACTCAGCCCCCTATGCCCAAGAACCTTCGCTCAGAGCCAGGCTATCAACTAGCCTTCTCTAAGATCGGGGGGACTCACTTCCATGCGGGCACATTGCTGAGTGAGGCCATGCTATATCACTTCCAGCTGAGCCAGATCCCGGCAGAGCTGCCCGGCACCCTGGGTAAGTTCTTATTTGGTCCCTAAACTTATTAGTGCTAACTAAAACTCTTTCTTTGTTGCAGCTGAAGCTGTGTATGGTGCTCTAGTTACCAACATGTTGAGCTTGGAAGAAGAAGCTCTGGAGGCCCTGGCTGCGGACCTATTGGCCATCGGGCAGTACCTCCGATAAATGCTGTTCCGGCCCTAAGCAACCTGAGGCCGGGGAAGACGGTTCAGAACCTGACTTCCTGTCGGGGGCTCGGATGCAACCCCCCAAGTAGTAGATGTGGAGCCGGTAGGACAGGTAGAAGAGGAGGAGGTGGAGCAGCCGGGTTCTGAGAGCCTGGTAAGGAAGAGTCGCCAGGTGACTGTTTCCTTGGGTACCTCTTCGACCCAAGGATTGGCTTCATGAGGTCAGGCTGCATCGACCCTCGTCCCGACCGTGCTTCCTCTAGCATCTGGGCCTTGGCTTCCGGCTCGGTTCCTCCTCGGCCAAGAACCCGGGATTCCGCTCCAACCACACCCCACTCGGGGACTTTGGCGTCTGCCTCAGCAACGCCTCGTTCAGGGGCCTCGACCTCGGGCACCGCACCATCTCTTTTGGCCCCCGCGACAGATGCTATTGGTGCCGATGCTGTAGAAGCCCTTCTGTCGATGCACCCACCCCCCGATCGATGGTGGACATTCAACTTCCTTCCGCGACCACCATGACCCAGATAGTCCAACCTCAGCCGCTCAGCCTGCATGGTCGGTTGGTCGCCAGCTGGGATCAGGGTCAGGCCATGACATCCGAGAAGAATCCCATGAGCTTGGCTGACAGCTTTTTCATGGAGGCAACTCAGGTACATCTCCCTTTCTCTTGGTTACTTCTATTTATACTTACAATACTCATATCACTGTATAGCATTAGGTGGCGAGCCAATCGGTCTCCCAGGCCTTGGTCACAAACATTCGGGGACGCCAAGCGGCAGAGATGAAAGTGAAGGAGCTGGAGACCAAACTAGCCCATTGCACCATCCCCCGGGTGATGAGGGCTTGGACTGTTTGCGCTCAGAAATAACCGCCCTACGGTTGCAGTTATCAGAATCGGATGCTCGGTCGGAAGAAGAGCATCAAGCGATGGCCAATGCCGCCCAGGAAATAGACCGATTGTCCACTCGGCTGGCCACTGCAGAGGCTGAGAAGAAAACTGCCTTGTCTTGTCAAGCCCGAGCCCGTTCTGACTTGGACAAGAAGACCGCTGAAGCCAAGGGCCTCCAGCAGAAACTAAAGGAATCGGAACAACCCATAATCAAACCCAGCTAGCTCTAAAAAATAAGGAAACGGAGTTGGACGGCTCAGCAAGAGGCCTTCCAAGCCCTTGAAGCTCAGCTGGTGAACAAGGAAACAAGCTTGGCAGCTCGGGAGGCCACGCTTCTGGGATAGGATGCTGAGATTGCTCGACTAAAGAAGGAGCTAGAAGACTACAAGTCAGGTGAGCCAGCGCGGATTGAAGCGGCCCGCTTGGCTTACATTCGGTCTGATCCCTTCCTCCAACAAGTGGCTGCGCACACGGCGGCATGATCTTATATGGCATGAGGGGCACTCTGCAACAACTAACAGAGGCCGGCCATCTTCCAGCAGACCTGCCCCCCAACACCGTGAAGCCACCCGATCAGAGCCATGATTCCAGAGGATGCCTTCCCACCTTTCACTTAAGTTATCATTCAGTCTTTTCCTTTCCTCTATGACTCAGCCTTTAAGGCCTTAAAATTTTGTAATGACACTTTATCGTCCGACTCGCCCTTAAGGCCTCATTTTGTAATGGCCCTGGGCCTTGCTTTATTTTTGTTGGCTTTCTATTTTTCTACTCTTCTGTCGTATTGCTTTGCTAGTTGTTTATAATGCACGAAATTTTCGCTAAGTGTTGCCCGCTCGGGATACTTGAGCTATTCACTTAAGGTCGATCCTTCAGGCTGGGCAAGAACCCTTATTTGAGGCTGATACCTTACCACACTCGCCTATATAGGTTAAGCCACCACCAAGAGACTGACTCGGGGTCGACTGCCCAACTCAGTCATAGCTTTGAATTAGTAGTTTTACTCGGCCCGGTCATGACTTCGATGTGAAGATTTCACTAAGTTGAGTCAAGATCTGGACTTGACCTTGCCTATTTGTCCAGCCCACCTCCCCACTCAGCTCTGTGACTTAATTGAGTCAGCATCCTGATTCGACATCATTGATTGGTCAGGTCGGCACCCGAACTTGGGTGGGGTCGGCACTTGGACTTAGCGTTTTCGCTCGGTTGGGTCGATACCCGGACTCGGCACTTTCGGTCGGTCAGGTCGGTACCCGGAATCGGCGTTTTCGCTCGGTCGGGTCGGTACCCGAACTCGACACTTTCGGTCGGTCGGGTCGGTACCCGGACTCGACGTCTTAGCTTTTGCCTCTTTTCAATTAACTAACTTCCACAACCTTGCCTCGGAGTTCTAGGAAAACATGTGCCTACCTCAAGGCTTACCCCCTTTTTGAGGCCAGACTCTCGTAGACTTAGCCGTTTCGAGGCCTTTCCCACACTTAAACAGAATCAACTTGCTTATTTGTGCTTGACTGTTTAGCCTTACCAGATTAATCAGCTGCCTGGGCGAAAAGTTAATCGTTGCCTGGCCTGTCCGACTGAACGTGGGACGCCACGTCCAGCCGATGAATATTGTGGTAGCATGCCTATTTATAATCTGTATGAATCATATTCTGGATACCGACTGAATGACCCTGGCCTAGCGTGGACCGCTACGCCCGAACGGGCCCGACCGAACGCGGAACGCCGCCCGATCGGCGCCAGTCGGTGGGCGTGGGAGCAGCCCATTATACTTGCCTGAAGCTGGACACGTTCTGGCTTACCCTGACCGAGCGTGGAGCGCCACGCCGACCGGGCCCGACCGAACGTGGAACGCCACGCCCGATCGGCGCCGAGTCCGGTGGGTGCGTGGGAGCATGCCCACTTATAACTTGCCTGAGCAAGAGTCTGGACACCGTCTGGCTTACCCTGACCGAGCGTGGAGCGCCACGCCCGACCGGGCCCGACCGAACGTGGAACGCCACGCCCGATCGGCGCCGAGTCCGGTGGGTGCGTGGGAGCATGCCCACTTATAACTTGCCTGAGCAAGAGTCTGGACACCGTCTGGCTTACCCTGACCGAGCGTGGAGCGCCACGCCCGACCGGGCCCGACCGAACGTGGAACGCCACACCCGATCGGCGCCGAGTCCGGTGGGTGCGTGGGAGCATGCCCACTTATAACTTGCCTGAGCAAGAGTCTGGACACCGTCTGGCTTACCCTGACCGAGCGTGGAGCGCCACGCCCGACCGGCCCGACCGAACGTGGAACGCCACGCCCGATCGGCGCGAGTCCGGTGGGTGCGTGGGAGCATGCCCACTTATAACTTGTGAAAACTATCTTTTGGATGCTTCGAGCTTCACTATCATATTCTCTTGATACAATTACAAGGATCCTTCCACTCAACTCTCCTCACGATACAATCTCAAGTGTGTTGCACTCCAGGCCTTCCCAGCTTCTTTCCTTGGGCATCTTGTAAGTAATAGGCTCCAGACTCCAACTTCTGAATAACCAGGAAAGGTCCTCCCCATTGGGGTTCCAGCTTACCCACTTCCCCCACTGGCTTGATTCGCTTCCATACCCTATCGCCCACCTGAAAGCTTCTGGGTATAACTCCTTGGTTATATCGGCGCTGCATCCTTTGTTGGTAAGCAGTCATGCGAACTGCGGCTTTATTCTGAATCTCCTCGATCAGATCCAGCTCCAAACGCCTTTTTTCTGCATTGTCCTCCCCATACAGGCGCCTTCTGTCAGACTCGCAGCCGACCTCCATTGGAACTACAGCTTCACTACCATATACCAACTGGAAAGGAGTATAGCCTGAGCCTTCTTTGGGGGTGGTCGGAGAGCCAGAGAACACCAGCAACTCATCCACCCAGGATCCACCCATATGGTCCAACTTAGTCCTGAGCCCCTTCAAGATCTCTCTATTGGCTACCTCTGCTTGGCCATTGCTCTGGGGATAGGCCACTGAGGTGAATGCCTGCTTAATTCCAAAGCCTTCACACCACTCTCTTATCTTCTGCCCCTGGAACTGCCGACCGTTATCTGAAACCAACTTATGTGGTATGCCATATCGACAGAAAGTGTTTTGCCACAAGAATTTCATTACTGCTTGTTTAGTGATCCAGGTTAGAGCCTCTGCCTCAATCCACTTGGAAAAATAATCCACTGCCACTAACAAAAACTTCTTCTAAGCGACTGCCCGGGGGAATGGCCCCACTATATCCATGCCCCACTGATCAAAGGGGCAAGACACAGTGGACGCTCTCAACATCTCGACTGGCCGGTGGAATAGATTCTGATGTTTCTGACAGGAAAGGCAAGAGAGGGCTAGCTGCTCGGCATCCTTCTTGAGTGTCGGCCAGAAATAACCAGCAAGCAAGACCTTCCGGGCCATGGACCGACCCCCTGAATGATTTCCGCAAGACCCCAGGTGTATTTCTCTCAATACGTAATTTGCATCTTCTTCCCCTAGGCATCTGAGCAATGGCCGAGAAAAGGCCCGCTTGTACAGTGTATCTCCTATCAGTGTAAACCGAGCCGCCCTTATCTTCAGTATCCGCGCTTGCTCGGGCTATCAGGGAGAGTCCCCTCTCGTAAGTAAGCTATGAATGGAGCCCTCCAGTCTCCTTGTACCTCTATTTCTGCTTCCCTTTCAACCTGAGTCACTAACATCATTTGGGGCGAAGGCCGAGTGAAGACCCATGGATTGATAGCACTGGACATCCTAGCTAACTCATCAGCTTTGAAATTGTCTCCTCGGGAGATCTGTAAGACCTGAACCTCTTGGAACTCAGTCTGCAATTGCTTATAGACATCCACATAAGCTTGTAACTTCTCATCATTTACCTCGAATTGCCCCGCTACTTGCCGAGTCACCAATTGAGAGTCTGAGTATAATATGATCCGAGCGGCTCCTACATGTTTAGCGGCCTGTAAACTAGCCAGGAGAGCCTCATACTCTGCCTGATTGTTAGTGGCCCGGTACTCCAGACGCACGACCAGGTGAAGTTGATCTCCCTTAGGAGAAACTAGCAAGACTCTGATGCCACTCCCTGCCCGAGTGGCTGAGCCATCTACATATACCTTCCAAGTCTCTTCTTCCCCCTCTATGTGAAGTTCGCTGAGAAAGTCAGCCAATGCCTGAGCCTTGATCGCAGTCCGGGGCTGGTACTGGATGTCATATTCACTCAGCTCTGTCGTCCACTTAACCATCCGACCTGAGGCTTCGGGGTTAATCAACACTTTCCTAAGTGTACTGTTAGTCAGCACTCGGATGTGATGAGTCAGAAAATAGGGGCGCAGGCGCAGAGCCATCAACACAAGAACATATGCCAATTTTTCGAGTGTAGTATACCTACACTCGGCTTCCTTAAGTAAATGCCCAAAGAAGTAGACAGGCTGTTGCTCAGTCTCCTTGTGCTTTACAAGTACAGCACTCACGGCTCCCTCGGTAGCCGATAAATATACATACAATGACTCTCCATCCTCGGGTTTAGCTAAGACGGGTAGACTGACCAAGTAGGCCTTCAGTTCTTCAGAAACTTGATCACATTCGACATCCCACTGGAACTTAGTAGCTTTGCACAAAATCTTGAAGAAGGGAAGACTCTGATCAGCCGACCGAGAGATGAATAGAGAAAGGGTTGTGATTCTCCCCGTCAAACGCTGGACTTCCTTCAAGTTTCTGGGTGGGGGCATGTCTAACAGAGCTTCTATCTTGCCTGGATTAGCTTCTATTCCTCGTTCAATCAGGATGTAGCCGAGGAACTTTCCACTCTTGGCTGCAAATAGACATTTGGATGGGTTGAGTTTAAGGCCATACCTTCGGAGAGTACAACAAGTCTCTCTTACGTCAGCTATCAGATCTGCAGCCTTGAGGGATTTGATGAGAATATCATCTACATATACTTCCACATTCCTCCCGAGCTGTTCTTTCAACACTTTGTTCATCAGTCTTTGGTAGGTTGCCCCGACGTTCTTGAGCCCAAAGGGCATGACTGTGTAACAGTAAGTGCCCTCGGCTGTGACGAAGCTAACTTTCTCTTGGTCATCTGGAGACAACGACACCTAGTGATACCCTTGATAGGCATCTAACATGCAAATGAGCTCACTCCTCGCGGTGGAATCTACCATCTGATCAATCCTGGGGAGTGGATAGCAGTCTTTGGGGCAGACCTTGTTGAGATCTCTGAAGTCAATACATACCCTCCATTTGTTTTCTGACTTAGAGATCAGCACTACGTTTGACAGCCAAGACGGGAATTGCACCTCTCTGATGTATCCGACCTCCAAGAGTCATCCCACTTCTCCTTGTATGATCTTATTCTGGTCGGGACTAAAGTCCCTCTTCCTTTGCTTTACAGGTCTGGCATCAGGGTATATATGTAACTTGTGCTCCATGACTTCTGGTCTGACTCCCTTCAGGTTTCGTTGCGCCCAGGCAAACACGTCCTGATTCTCAGCTAAGCATCTCACCAACTGTTGTATGAGGTCGGGCTGTAGCCCTAGAGCTATCTTCACTTTCATCTCTTCTCGGTCGGGCAAGAGTTGAATCTCTTCTTTCTCTTCTTGGAGTTCAGCCCAGGGAGAGGGCTGAAACATGTTGCAGCTGGCTGGAGGAGCTCGGAAGGTCTTCCTCACCTCTGTCCGGACATCATCAACATAGCACCTCCGCACTACCTTCTGATCTACCTTCAAGTAGAAGGTTGACGCCACCGCTCGAAATTCATTAAGTGCTGGTCTGCCCAGGATAACATTATAAGCAGAGGGTGTATCTACTACCAGGAAAGTTGACCACCGGGTCCTCCTCAAGGGTTCTTCCCCCAGTGAGATGGCCAACTTGATTTGGCCGATAGGCTGAACTTCATTTCCTGTGAACCCGAATAGAGGCGTGGCAACAGGTTGTAACTCGGTGGCCTCGATCTGCAGCTGTTTAAACGCCTTCAGATATAATATGTTAACTGAGCTCCCAGTATCCACAATGGTCCTATGGACTTGGTAATTTGCTATGACTGCAGTGATGACCAGTGCGCCATCATGGGGCACTTCCACGCCCTGCAGGTCTGGAGGGCCAAAACTAATTTGCGGTCCTTGGGTTTGGGCCGAACTGCTGCCCACATGATAGATCTCCAAACGTTTGACCTGGGACTTCCGAGCTCGGTTAAAGTCTCCATAGGTAGGGCCACAAGAGATCACATTGATGGACCTGTGTACAACATTCTATTGGTTAGCTTGCTCTTCATTAGCGTTCCCTTGCCCAGGGGAGCCGGGGGTCGGGAATAATTGTCTTGTTGCAGGAGTGGTTGCTTGGGCATTGGGGTCTTGTTAGTTCGACTGTGCTCTTCCTCGGCCTCGGCCACCTCCCTGGTGAGCTCCTCTGGGGGTCCCTCGGCCTGCACAACCCCGCCCCCGACCAGCTTGCCAACAGTCCTGGAGGTCGTGGGTGTGACTGTTGTGGAAGGAACAGTAAGGCTGCCATCTGGCAGGGAGGCATCCTTGAGCCACCTGTTGGACCACACCCTACTAGGCTCCTGGCCTGTGTCCCATAGCTCGGGGGCTTCTGAGAGGTCCTCCAGGAGGCATGGTTCTCTGATGATGATGAGGGGTCTCGGGTACAGGCTGTAGGATCGATGCACGTGAGAGGGGGGGTGAATCACGTGACTTTTAAAAAATTAAATCAGAGTGCTTTAAAAAGCGTGCACAGCGGAAATGAAAGAAACGAAAGATGAACACAAAAACACGAACGATTTTTACTTCGTTCGGAGCCTTCGTCGACTCCTACTCGAAGGCCCAGGTCCCTCGGACCTTTCCGTTGGGCAATCCACTAAAACTCTCTATCGGTCAACCCCGATAGAGCAGGCGAGTACAAATGAATTGAAAGTGTGACAACCCCACACTTTCAAGTAATTAAGTGCAACAATATATATATTGAAAAAAATTAACTTTTTACCGACGTCCGGAGTAGGTCGACTCTTTCGGGGCAGCAGGACGTCGTCGGCTCGAAGTGTAGCGTTTCCGGAGCAAGGCGCGAGCGTAGAAAAACTTGAAAGCTTTGACAGAAGTGTTGCTCTTTGAAGAGGGTCGAGGCCCTCTTTATATAGGGCAGGGGGCGCCCGACATGCTCGGGGCGCCCCCCACGTGGCTGTCGATCCGGCGATGCTCCGGTCAGAGCTAATCTCGTCTACTTCGGGATTGCTTTTGACTGGGGCGCCCGACGCGCGCGGGGCGCCCGATTGACCGGTCAAAATCCCATCTTCTGGCTTCGCGAGGGTGAGCTTCGGCAGCTGGTCAGTGAGGTGGCACAGGGGGCGCCCGATTCAAGCGGGGCGCCCCAAATAGCGCTGCTGTCGGGGCGTTTACCTCTCCGCTGACTCCTGGTTGACTCTGGGGCGCCCGACACATCCGGGGCGCCCTGCTCAGCTACGGCCTCACTCGTTTGAGGCTGTCTGAGCTGCAGAAACACCGTCCTTCGGTCCTGCATCCAGGGTTAGTCCAAAACAACAAATAATAAGATATAAGTTTAATTAGATCCTGTCTCCCAGACCAGGATCTAACCAGGACTCAACTTAGATCACCTAAATGGGTCTAAGTTGGACCGCGCCTAAAGTCCAAGATTGGACTCGTCCTCACTGGGTCGCTCCTCCAGTGACTTACCTTACTTACCCATTGTGCAGCTCTACTTGACTTCTTGACCCTACCAGGACTTCCTGCCAAGGCTCAACCACCTTGGTCTTCCTGCCAAGTCTCAACCAACTTGGTCTTCAGCCAGTTGTCAGGTCCCGCGGACCCAACTGGACTTCCCGCCAGGACTCAACCATCCTGGACTTCAGCCTGGTGTCTGGTCCTAAGTCTTTCAACCCTGCACACTTGGTAAAGAGGTTAAACACACACAACCGTCTAACTTTGACCTATTTGTCATACATCAAAACCTGAGTTTGACCGTTAGTGCAAACTGCACCAACAATCTCCCCCTTTTTGATGATTGACAACTCAGGTTAAAGTTAGAGAAAAACTAGCAGATACATGCAAGTAAATAAGCATGAAAGTTCATGGTGCAAAATTAAGTAGCAAATAATTTTCTAAGCTAAGCTTTAACCCTACTCTCCCCCTTTGTCATTCATCAAAAAAACATACGTATATTAAGTTACGGAGAGTAGGATCCAAAGCTAAGTGATAGGGAAAACTAGACTTAGGCAAAATAGATTAAGATAAATAGCCTAAGTGAAAAAAGGAACTCCCCCTAAATCAATTAACTTAGCTTTCAAAGCTAACAAATAGTTTTCAACAACATTATTTTTCAAATGAATTAGAAATATTTTCAAAGTTAAGCTTGACAATCTTTTTAAAAGAAAATATATAAAAATTTCCCAAATAATACATATTTTTCAAAGCCAAAAGAAACTTTGCTACTGAGCTTTAACTCAGAAGAAGGAAGATATTCTAAGAATAAGCTTTAAAAGTTTCAAGACCATTATTCAATTTTTAAAACTAATTTTTCAAGAATATGCCTTAGATTCTTTTGAAAATAGTTATACTTTAAAAGTAATATCATAGACTTAATCAAACTATTCTTAAAACTAATTTTCCAAGTTTGAGCTCCCCCTTAACTTGACAAGCCCTTAGAATTCCTTGTCAATTTCAAGGTAAACATTCTATTATGTCCTAGGGATATCCAAACTACAAATAAAAATATTTCAAAAGAATCATTTTTGGAAGTAAATCAATCAAAATATTTTGATACTTTCTAGTATAAGAACAAGCTAATAGTGGATTTTCAAAAAACATAAGTGTTTTTATTTTAAAGTTAATTTGAAAATAGTTTATCAAAGAAAATTAGTAAAATTTGAAAAAGGAGATTTGCAAGACCCAAAAATACGGATTTTTCAATGCTAAATAGGAATTGCAAGGAACTATTTATAAGCATAATCCTAATATTTTTCAAACAAAACAGTAAAAATAAGACATGTATGGCATCTCTTAAAATAGGTTTAGATATAGTGCATTTTTATTTTTAATCACATATTTTAATAAAATAGTTTAAAAGTATTTGAAGAGAGATTTTCAAGAGGATTGTTTAATATTTTGAAACAAAATTCGATATAGTAATAAAGTTATTATTATTATTTTTAAATGATAATAAGAATATCTTTGAAAGCACAAAAAAATTGAAAATAAGTTTTGAAAAGAATATAATTGAAAGAATAAAAAAGACTTTAAAACAAAAAGTATTTTTAAAACAGTTATTTTCAAATATGTTATAAGGAATTTGCCAAAAAGATGTATAGAAATATTTTCCCTCCCCCTCAACTCGATATTCTCCATAAGTCCTTAGGGGTAAGTTCGTAAAAGAACAAGCAGAAAGAGAAAAGGAAACAAAAGAGTTTTTTTTTTTTTGGTTAAGTTGGTTTAATTAAGGATTAGGTGTAGGCTTAATTAAGCCTTTAGTGTGGGTTTGCTTTTAGGTTTGGTTTAATTAGGTTTGGATTCATTAGATTTAAGTTTGGTTTAATTAAAGTTTAATTAGGTTAATTATATTTAAGTTTGGTTTAATTAAAGTTTTTAGTTAAGTTGGTTAAGGTTGGTTGGGTTGATAAATTTTAATTAAACATTAAAAATTAAGTTAAAGTTTTAAAATTTAATTATGATTTTAATTGAAGTAATATTTAAAGTTTAATTTTAATTACGATTAAGAATTAAAGTTTAATTTTAATTAGGATTAAGAATTAAAGTTTAATTTTAATTAGGATTCAATTTTGGTAAAATTAAATTAAGATTTAATTAAGAGTTAAAGTTTGATTTTAATTAAGATTAAGATTAAAGTTTAAATAATTAAGATTTTTAATTAAACTTAAGGTTAAGGTTTAATTAATTAAGAATTTTAATTAAGATTAAGGTTAAAATTATTAAGAATTTCAATTAAGACTAAGGTAAAATTTTAATTACAAGCTTTAGTTATTTGGGGATTAAAGTTAGAGGTATTTAAATGAAGTTTTAATAAAGGGTTGAAGTTCAATTAGGTAAAATTTTAGGGGTTAAAATTTAATTTGGTCGAATTTTAAATAAATTAAAGTTAGTTAAGATTTAATTAAAGATTCAAGGTTAATTCATTGGAGTCTGAATAAAGATTGAAATTCTAATTAATTAAGGATTAAAGTTGATTAAGGATTAAAGTTTATTAAGGATTCAAGTTTAATTAATTAAGAATTAAAATTTGATTATGTAAAGAGTTAGATTTTTAATTATATAAAATTTAATTAACGTTAAATTTTAATTTAATTAAAGTTAATTTAAGTAAAGTTTGATTATGCAAATTTTAGTTAAAGTTAAAGTAGAATTTAATTAAGGTTAATTTTTAATTTATGTTGAAATTTAATTAGATGAATTTTTAATTAAGGATTTAATTAGGTGAAAAATTAAGATTTAGATTAAATTAAAATATGATTTAATTAAGAATTTTAAAGTTTAATTTTAACATTTAAATAAGATTCAAATTTATAGATACGATTAAAATTTTAATTAATATTTAATTTGGTGAAAAGAAAGTAAAATTTTATCGGTTAAAATTTAATTAAGTAACGGTTAGGTTAAAATACCCAAGTTTCAAATTTTATTGTCTCTAATCATCTCACTCAGTCTAATATTGTCAATCAAAGGGATCCTATAGTTTGTGTGAGATGAGCTTGAATTTGATTTATAAAAGTTAGTCTGACTTTTTGTTAGATTCAGGTTTTACAAGAAGTAGTTTAAAAGTATACTTCGATAAATAGCTTCCAGGCGGGAGGCGAGGCACAAGGGCCTTCTTTGGCCGAAGCCTTATTGGAACAACAACCTCTTTCTAGGCAAAGCTGCTTAAGAAAGTTATACTTTTACCCTACCTGTTGAGACACCCTGGTCTAACAAGTCTTGGATGTGTCGAGATAGTTTCAGCTAGTTCTCCCCGAGAGTCTTTCTAGCGTACCGTTATCTCGACCCACCCTAAGTCGGTCAAGAGTCAGATTAACTTTTAAGACTAGTCCTAAGTGCCCAACTGGGCAAAGGCCGATTTTGAGGTGCCAACTAGTTTGGTGCCTCCCCTGGATTATAGGTTGAGTGCTTTGGGCTGTTAAAGTGGACTCTTAAATTTTCTTTTAATTTTGAATTAGTTAAATTTTTTAATTTGTCTTTATTAGGAATTTTTGTAATGCTTAAATTATTGTTGGGTTTTAATTTCGAATTACCCAAGTTTGTAATTTTCAGTTTTGAAGAATTGTTAATTAACTTGGGTTTATTTTCAAGTTTAATGGTTTTTGAATTTTCGATTACAATTGAACTATTAACTGAGTTAAAAACTTTATTGAGATAAACATTGATTTGATCGAGGGTTAGATTTTCACAATCTGAATTAACTTGGTCAATGTTTTGTTTAACCAAGTCAGAGTTGAGTTTGTTCTGGTCTAAAAAGTCTAAAATATTGCAGGATGTTTTTAACAAAATATGCATTTCGGGAGGATTTATAGAGATATCTAATTTATTACAAGAACCTTCTACACAGTCAGATATTTCAGAGATTTGCTCAGAATCATGCAAGACATTTGTATTAATAATACTAGGGGTATTCTTGTAATTTACCTCAATCGCATCCCCTAATTTAGTAGGCTTTACCGTTGGTTCAGGCTCGACTTTAGTTGCAAATTGGACTTGATCTTCCATCTTTAAGTTTGGTTCTGCGATTGATTTAGTAGACTCATCTTCAGCTTTAAGCTTAGGCTCATCCAGCTCCTTCAAATTCTCGTGCAATTCATTCAGCCGAGTCCATAGGTCATATGCGTTGTTATACTTTTCCAGTCTGCAGGAAATTTTGTTAGGCAAAACTGCACAAATTAATTTATTTACCTGCTTGTTCAGTTCATCATTTTGAGATTGGTATCTCAGGGCTAACACGTAGTCGAAGTCTTGACTGCCCAAGAAGATCTCCATTGATCGCCTCCAATAGTCGAAATCTTCTGGATAGTAGTGTGGGGGCTCGTTGACATTTCGCCCTTGCATCTTATTTTGCGCCATTTAGAAATCTTGCACACAAAAAATAGACCAAACAAAGTCCCAAGACTAGGTCTTGGATTAGTAGTGCCGGCAGATATAAATATATAAAAATAAAATGACCAACTCGAATGGTGTTGCACCAAATTCGTGTAAAATCGATCGATAAAAAAAACTAATATATAAATATTGATAATAATATCAGATTTAGACTGTGAGCAAAAAAAATCACAGACAACGATAAAAACTGGATTTCCCCCGGCTCTTACGGTGGTTGCACCGATAGAGAGCGTACCAGGCTCTGATACCACTTGTAGGATCGATGCACGTGAGAGGGGGGGTGAATCACGTGACTTTTAAAAAATTAAATCAGAGTGCTTTAAAAAGCGTGCACAGCGGAAATGAAAGAAACGAAAGATGAACACAAAAACACGAACGATTTTTACTTCGTTCGGAGCCTTCGTCGACTCCTACTCGAAGGCCCAGGTCCCTCGGACCTTTCCGTTGGGCAATCCACTAAAACTCTCTATCGGTCAACCCCGATAGAGCAGGCGAGTACAAATGAATTGAAAGTGTGACAACCCCACACTTTCAAGTAATTAAGTGCAACATATATATATTGAAAAAATTAACTTTTTACCGACGTCCGGAGTAGGTCGACTCTTTCGGGGCAGCAGGACGTCGTCGGCTCGAAGTGTAGCGTTTCCGGAGCAAGGCGCGAGCGTAGAAAACTTGAAAGCTTTGACAGAAGTGTTGCTCTTTGAAGAGGGTCGAGGCCCTCTTTATATAGGGCAGGGGGCGCCCGACATGCTCGGGGCGCCCCCCACGTGGCTGTCGATCCGGCGATGCTCCGGTCAGAGCTAATCTCGTCTACTTCGGGATTGCTTTTGACTGGGGCGCCCGACGCGCGCGGGGCGCCCGATTGACCGGTCAAAATCCCATCTTCTGGCTTCGCGAGGGTGAGCTTCGGCAGCTGGTCAGTGAGGTGGCACAGGGGGCGCCCGATTCAAGCGGGGCGCCCCAAATAGCGCTGCTGTCGGGGCGTTTACCTCTCCGCTGACTCTGGTTGACTCTGGGGCGCCCGACACATCCGGGGCGCCCTGCTCAGCTACGGCCTCACTCCTTTGAGGCTGTCTGAGCTGCAGAAACACCGTCCTTCGGTCCTGCATCCAGGGTTAGTCCAAAACAACAAATAATAAGATATAAGTTTAATTAGATCCTGTCTCCCAGACCAGGATCTAACCAGGACTCAACTTAGATCACCTAAATGGGTCTAAGTTGGACCGCGCCTAAAGTCCAAGATTGGACTCGTCCTCACTGGGTCGCTCCTCCAGTGACTTACCTTACTTACCCATTGTGCAGCTCTACTTGACTTCTTGACCCTACCAGGACTTCCTGCCAAGGCTCAACCACCTTGGTCTTCCTGCCAAGTCTCAACCAACTTGGTCTTCAGCCAGTTGTCAGGTCCCGCGGACCCAACTGGACTTCCCGCCAGGACTCAACCATCCTGGACTTCAGCCTGGTGTCTGGTCCTAAGTCTTTCAACCCTGCACACTTGGTAAAGAGGTTAAACACACAACACGTCTAACTTTGACCTATTTGTCATTCATCAAAACTTGAGTTTGACCGTTAGTGCAAACTGCACCAACACAGGCTTGACCTCCTGTCATCTAGCAGCCTGTGTTTCTTCAACATCTACATATTTAGTGGCTTTGCCCAGGAGGCTTTCAAAGTCTTTTGGGGGTTTCCGGATCAGTGTCTTGAAGAATTCGCCTTCTTGTAGGCCCTGGGCAAAGGCACTGATCAACACTTCGGAGGTGGCAGTAGGTACATCCAACGCGACTTGATTGAATCTTTTAATGTAAGCCCTCAAGGGCTCCTTGGGGCTCTGCTTCAAGGCGAAGAGGTTCAAGCTGGTCTTGTGGTGCCTCTTGCTACTTGCAAAGTGCTGGAGAAACAGTCTCTTGAAATCATCAAAGTCTCTTACAGATCCCTCTGGGAGTCTGTCAAACCACCGCTAAGCTGGCCCTGCCAAGGTGATTAAGAAGGCTCGGCATTTAATACCATCTGAATACTAATGCAACAGTGCTGCGTTCTCAAACTTCATGAAATGATCCTCCGGATATGTAATTCCTCCATACTCAGGGATGGACAGGAGTTGGAAATGCTTGAGAACTGGTTCTTGTAGGACTTGGCTGGAAAAGGGGATCCCGATGTGCTCGACCGGGACCTGACTGATGGGGGCCTTCCCTTTGTTGGCTCTGACTTGACTGTAAGAAACTTCTTGGGGGTCAGACTGTCCTGCCCCCTCCGCTGGGCCGAATAATGCTCGGTGAAAATGAGGATTGTCCGCCTGGCGAATTCCTCCTTCAGTGCCCACGCGAGCTGTTGGCTCGGCTGAGCCCTCCTGCATCTGGTGGGCGGCCATCTTCTGCTCGGCTGCTAACTTCTGAGCTTTGGTTGCTACCAGCAAATCAAGGTCTTCTTGTGAAAGAGTAACAGTCACCCTATTGGAGTCACTCATCTTCAGCTTTCGATCAGGCAGATTCCCACAGACGGCATCAAATTTGATCCTGTCGACAAGTGAAGATTGGTTCTCACTCGGTTGACTCGGTCTGACCAAGATGACCCGGTCTGCTGTAGCGCGGAGGTCGGGGTCGGGCTCAACCTCGGATCAGATCTCACTCGCTCGGGTCGGAGCAAAATGAGGAACACAAAGGGAGTTGAGGTTGCAGAATGACAGCAATCCCCTCTTTGGAGCCCAAAGGGGGGTTTATTTAGGGGAGGGAAAGCTCTCTGTCATGTCAGAGTTGTCCTGTCTCATTAAGGATGGGTCAGTTGGCAGACTGAGCCAATGACAGCTTTAGTGGCTCTGTGAGACTACCACAGCCGCCTGACAACCTGTCTAACTGTCTCCTCTGATCCTCATTAATATTTGGCGGTTCTGTCAGGTAATGATTATGTCAGAGGTTTGACATAGTATTACTGCCGAGGTGGTTCTTTAATCACTCGTGTTCATTCGGTCGGCTCACCTTAACTTACAGTCTGGGTCGGTCAGATAAGCCTAGATCCTGAGCCATTTCCATTCATGGGGTGGCCTCAGGGCAGTCGGCTGGAGATACCCGACCCGAGTGACCGGCCTCGGATGACTGACCTTGGAGGACCGAGCCCGAGTGGCCGACCTCGGGTGACCGACCCTGAGTGGCCGATCCCGGGTGACCGACCTTGGAGGACTGACCCCGAGTGGCCGACCTCAGGTGACCAGCCTCGAGCGGCCGACCTTGGGTGATCGGCCCCGAGTGGCCGACCCCGGGTGACTGACCCGAGTGACCAGCCCCGAGTGGCTGACCTCGGGTGGCCGACCCCGAGTGACCTACCTCGGGTGACCGACTCCGAGTGGTCGAGGCCGAACTAGGGCCCTACTTGTCTCGACCTATATTCTTCCTGCTCAGATTCATGTTCGGCTCATTGGACCAAGGTCAACCCGGTCTACCCTTCTTTGACCCAGGCTGGATCCGACCGGACCCAACCGGGCCCTCGATCCTCCTCGAAAATCACTCGCCCGGATCATAATCCATCTTATAAGTTGGCAGGCACAAGCAATTATATCCATGTTTATGGATGACTTTAATTTAAATTACAGAACGTGCCTATACTACCTTTGAGAGGTAAAGTCAGAGAGAAAAAAGATAGATTATATGCAAACATTTTGGAATTATATAAATTAATACTTGGGTTAATCTCCATATTCAAATGAGCGAGCTAGTAAATTTGTAAGTAAGTATATACTCTCTGATCTTACTATTCGAACCGAAAATAAAAAATTACCAAGCGTTTAGAAATTGCTTCAACTACAGAAAAACATTGTGCATTTCATTTGCATTTCTTAGTATATGGTGAATTTATTCACCATAATCTCGGTCAAGTAATATTCATCGTGGAAGGTTGCCCAATATTTTTAAGGGTAAATTGGTTAGGTCATAAGAAAGTATAAGATAGTTATTAAAATATATAAACTATGGTAGATTTTGTAATTAATTTTAATAGCAAAAAAGTAATAGTGAGCTCTTCTACACTATCAAAGGTTGGTATGCCCTTATCGTTCAATAAAATATAGTGAAAAATTAGAGAGTAGTTTGTATTCTACGAAGATGCTTATAAGATTTCAGCCTAGTATCCGAATTTTCAATTAATTTTTTAAATTCTACCGTAGATCTATAAAAGATTTATGGTTTCAAGTGAAGATGATCGAGTAAATAACACAAATTATTATAGGATAAATGTCATTTTGACACAACCTGAATTCATCCTGACCTATTGAATTTCAAAAGGTCATAATTTTTTATTCAAAATTTAGAATCAAACTTTATCGACGGCCTGATGTGTATATTTTAAATAGGATTTTTGTTATAGTTTGATACACATTTGATCATATTTTATATGCATATATTTTACGCATCATCTTTTTATGCTTTATTTTGATGCTTTCTATTTCAGAAGAATGCTCTTATGTATTTCTTCCGATAGGGATGAAAAGAAGCAAAAATGAAGATTAAAGATCAAAGTCGGAAGCTTCCAAGGCGGACATGGGTGCTTGTGCCTACTAGCACAAGCCGTGTTCCACTGGGCGAAACTGTTTCAGTGCCCTTGTCACTCGAACACCAGCCATGCTCCACCCGCCAAACGGGCCATGGACGCCCGTGCCTGCTGGCACGACCCATGGCCCAATCCTGCTGAAATCGTTGAACGGACCACGGGCACTAATGAGTTTAGTTGTCACGGCAAATGTATCTATCCCTCTATATTCTTCCTCTTACAATAAGTCGAAGCCTTTTGTTGTTTAAATCCGCAATGAAAAGTCCACAGTTGTAGTTGGCAGATTGAAGAATATCTTATAAAACATGTAATTTTGATGTAGAACGGCTTTATTTTGGTCAGGCAAGGAGAAGGCTAGACATGGCGAGCTCAGGGAGGAGCAAAGAAGCATGGCTAAAGCCCCCATGGATATGACGCAATGGTTAAGAGGTAAAGGAGTTAAAGGAGTGTCACGGTTTAATCCTTTGTTAGGACGTGTTGATATTGAATTTAGTGAAAAAATTTGGACTGAGCGGCTGTGGATTGAAGTATCCATGGGTGAAAAAGAAGTTCACGAATTTGTCTTCATGAGCGAAGTATCGATTTGGCATTGGATGGTCTTATAGGGACGGCGGCGAAAATCGCAAGATTTATTACAAGGAGTGTCGCAGTTTGATCCTTTGTTGAGAAAAAAATTATTGATTTAGCATCGGACTATCTTATAAGGATGGCAAAGATCAAAAGATTTATTGCCGACGATTTACTACAACACTTCCATGATTTATCGTAGAGATTGATAGAAAATTTCTATGGAACAAGTTGTTTACCTCTAAAATTAATTGGGCTGTAAGAACTCGAAACATGGCTTAACCGTTTGAGGAGTGGAAGGCTGACAAATAGCACAGAGCATGGTGCAGAGACAAGGTTTAGCACATAGACAACACATTCCACGGAAAGAATCAAGATCAGTACATAAAATCATCAATATTGTTGCGATTATGGAAAGGATGATCGAAGCTATAATTGTTTTTAACAATACAAAAGTTTTTTTTTCAAGCCAATTTCAACAGAATTCATAAGCAATCTCTGCTCTCCCTCCGTCGATAGTAGCTTTCCTCGTCGATGAATCTCCAATTAGCTGATTGACTAATCACCCATTCTAAAAGCTCAAGTTTTTTAAAGAGAAATTAATTTATATATTTATTCTAGTTTATCCAAAACTTAAACAGATTCTCTCCTAATATTGATTTAAAGCTTATGACAATATTGGGTGTAAATTCAGGTTTAAAGAAACAAAGTAAAAAAAAACCAATATCTAGCTAGTAAAACAAGTTCTGAATGTTTGAAAACATATGCAAATAACAAAATACCGTATTCAAACATATCACATTGGTAACTATATGAGGGCTGGTTTCAGATCATAGGTTGCTCCTGAAGCTTCATCTCATATTTGCCATCTTTCTGAAAAAAGTATTAGCAATTCCATTATCAGTTAAAGATGTCGATAATTGAAATGAAGAAAAATGAAAACAATTTAATTTGTTTAAGAGTTGGACGATTCTGAACGTGCAAGACAGTCCTCTGGTAACGATAGCAGGAATGTTGTCTTAATTGTTCAACTTGAAAGGAAATACATGCATCATTGGCTCAGTAAGGAAAGGAATACCACTGTAGCGAGCGTTCATGGGATCAGAAAATTACCAGCAGAGTTGTGGGGAGAATGAACTCCACTGCTCTTTGCAATCTGCTGAGCTTGGGAAGCTGATCTTTGCACCCGCGGAGATGAGGTCTGCTTTCCGTTTTCGCTTGGTAGTGAATGTCTTTTCTTAGGTGGGGTATCGAGCAGATCAGGAGGACTGGACTCCATAGATGCACTCACATGAGCTTTGGCTCTAGCAGACGCAGTGGCCTGCATATAACCTGGTAGAGAACTGCTATTACTGAGCCTGGCCTCCTGATTGACGGGATCCATCTTGGCCGTAACAAAGGAGTTGCTCCTCTTTGGATTCCTTGATTCCTTTGATATGTCTCCTGTGGTATTTCTTCCAACTGAATCTTTATCTGGATTGGATGGTGATTTTTTACCTGCCAAATTAGATTTGTGGCCATGAGTACGCTTGTTATGATCCCTTTTGCTCTTGCTGGAACTCACAGAAATGTCACTAGATGGCGTGCCATGTGGATCAGGCACCATTGCATGAGTTCTCCCAATCCCCTCGGGTGACCTAGGTTGTTCTATTTCTTCCAAACGGCTATGTAAATCTGAAATAGTTGGCTCAGCTGCATTTTGATGAACATGCACGATGCTAGCAGAAACATATGAGTCAGCAATAGTATGCTCAACTCCATCAGGTCTTTGTGTTTCATTTGTATCAGAATATAAGGCAGGGACACTAACACTGCTATCCAAATTTTGGAGACTACCAGTTTTCTCAGCATGGCTCTGTTCCTCCAGTGTACCAATTTCAAGAACAATTTGCCCACCATCATCTTCAAATTTCTCCAGTGAGCCGAGAGTGGAGGAGATGGTACCACATTCTGAAGCTGCAGTTTGAATCCTCAAATCATGGTCTGCTGAAATTGCCTCAGTATTAAGAAAAGATTCCATCTTTAAGTTATTGCTTTCTGTTTTCACTTTTGATGCAACATTTTGACTAGCTGAACTAGCAGAGTGAGAAATAAATACAGGGTTGCATGATTTGGAGGCAAGTACAAATTTCTCCCCTTCTGTCTCAATTGATTCAGATATTCACTTTCACTATTGGACGTGCCTTTTGTGCATCCAAGCATACGAGGTATAGTATCATATAGTATTTCTGACCTTAAGTTTGGTTGCAGTGCTTTGGGATCTGATAAAGAATTTGGACTGTCGTTCACCATCTCAGTGTTTATACAACCTTCAACACTAATGTTGGAAACCTCATTTCCGAGCTCCAAATTTTCACCATCGTCATTTGGCAAGCATTTGCTAGAATCATCTGAAGCAATCACTGAAGTTTGCAACTCAAAGTTTTCAATAATTTCAGTTGCTACACTATTTTTACCATCATCTATGAAGGACGATTCTGATGAAGACAAATTAGGCTCGGATAGCATTGTGGAAACAGTAGGTGGAATATTTTTCTCTGGATCACAGTCTGCCACTGTAGCATCAGCCTCTGATTCCAAATTACTTTGTTTGACATTTTGTTCGTGTTGGCTTACTCCCGATGATGTTATAGCCATCCATCTCTCTAACCACTGCCATGCTGAATCAGACTTTGATGGGACACATTTTATGTACATGGTTTTTGTGGTTGGTGTGGTCTCCAGAAGCTTGCGAGAAAATAAGATGGAACTTCTCATTATTGGAAATTAAATTAACTAGAACCATTCATAAACATTAAGAATTTGCCATACCTGACGAGCAAAGCTATTTGAAAGTAAATGTTTTATTGGTGTTTTATTTGATTTCTCAGAAGAAGCTTCCACTCCCTAAGAAAAATTGTAATAAAGAAAAATAAAACCAGGCAGTAAAAGTAATAATTAAGATGAAAGCAATATTCTGTTGAAAATTGTTAAATCAAAAACAGTAGTACCAAGTCCTAACTACATAATTCAGTGCAGGAAAGATAAAATCTGTTATCGGATACAAGTGTTTATTGATGAGTGAAGAAATCCAAACTAAAATGAGAAAAAAAAATGCAGCACTAGGATCCATACCCATATCATAGTCAAAGAAGGAAATTAAGTAAAAGGATAAATAGACAAATATTATCTCATCACACTCCAAACAGTGCCCCCTTCTAAGGTTCTTGTTTTTACATGTGGATTGAAGGTTCTATTCACGGCTTCTTCATGCAAGGCCTGCTAATCCTTTCTCTGCCCCTTCTTGGAGTACTGGTCTCCCTCCATCCACCTTATTTTACTAACCCAGTATAAATTTGTATGCTAAGTCATTCATAACTTATGTAACGGCGTGATTATACATTATTGCAAGTCTGGTACACTATTTGTTCACATTTCATGTTTTTAGAAAAACAAATTGTGAAGAGGGGAGTGATCATGATTCTTGGCCACTTACTAAAAGCAATGTCCAGAAATGAATTCATTTAAAGCAATCAGACGAAAAACAATGAGAAAATCATAAATCACAGTAAATCCTGAATACACTCCCAGAAAAATCAATCTTGACAAAGTAGTTTGAATACACAGACACGAAACTATCAAGCTAAGACACATTTTTAAGGATTGTAATTCTCAGAAACTCACCCAAGCGCCATTAGTAGACCAACACATTTAAAGTTCTAGAACCACCTATTTTATATTTTTGGTAAATGATACTAATCCAGTTAGGATAGCATGATGTAAAATGTGGTATTTTTATATTCTTCCAATAAGCTGGATAATAAACAAACAATAAGCAATAAGAGATTGAAAGATCTCTGATTTATATACCTCAGAGTTGGTATCTCCTGCGGAAGGTAAGTTTCCAATTAATTGGCGAGCAAGACGAGCCTTTACAAAGGCCTGCACTCTTATTATAGCTAGGATACACCGCAAAGTTCCAATAGCCTGTCTTCTAACTAGATGTCCACGTACAGCTGCTTGCAGCTTGACAACACTCCTAAGTTTGTGGAGCATTTTCCTAGCCTAAGACATTTTTATTGTTAAAAACAAGATACAAAAAAACTAACATAGAAGAATCAGAAGTATGGATACTACCAAATAAACCCTTATGGCAGCCTGAAGAATAATAGCATCAGGTTCATTCAGAGAAGGGTCAGCTGGAGTTGCAATTCTGTTAGAAAGAGATGGTGGAGCCTTTGAAATCACAATATTTGACGGAATTGGAGATGTTTTAACTGGCTTTTCTTGTGCTGGGGGATTTTCTGACAAGTTATATTTTGATGAATGAAGAGTAGTTGTCGATGCTTCTTGGCTGTGTTTGCTAGAGCAAACAGATACAGGATCTGAGATAACACTGTCATTAAGCACTTGATGCTTGGACGATCTCTTATGGAAACTCCATCTACGTTTATCTGCTAAAGATTTTGCCTGACAAAACAGGAGATATTAACAATCCATAAAAACTGACACTAGAAGATTGACAGTCTGAAGGACAACCAATTAACACTTGAGCATCAGAATTTCTTTATTCAAAAAGCCTTTTTTAGTTAAGGGATCCCAGTGGGATAAACAAATTAAAAAGAAAAAAACTTAGCTAATGCAAGGTTGTTAAGTACTCTAGTCAAATTGATAGTGTATTATACTACTACCGATGAAATAATAAATATCTGTGTGAAAATGCCTTTTAGACATGACGTGCTTTATAGCAATAGAAAAGGCTTTAGTTTACTGAAAAGTGAAGTGAATTCACGCATCTGTACTATCATCTGCCATTTAATTCTTTCATCCAAGGTTTTTATTCTCTTGCAAGAGAGGAGGAGGTTCCATGGTTTAGGAAACGAGACAGAAAGAGGAAAAATCATTTATCAATTTTGTCGAAGGAAACAATATCAACTTGCTAGAGCTGACATAGAATAATGGGTTATAGCCTCCTCATGAGATGGCTAGAATTACAAGTGCAAATATATAGATGTTCAAATTTACTCGAGATTTTACCAAAAAGAAAAAAAAATCAGTTGAGATTGACAAACTCACTGGGAAGAATCTAATCCAAATAATGGGCACATTGGATCTTAGCATCAAGAAGTATCTTCCACTATCAAAATTCGGTAGCAAAATTGGTTTAGTACTCTGTAGATCATAAAAGGGGAAAAAAATACTAATAATAATAGTAATTAGGATGCTCATTAGCATTCGTGGTATTCACTCTCTCTCTTTTCATCAACTTTCTTCAGTTTGCATTCACCAGGTTGACACTTAAAAATCAAACATCATGATTCGTTACACAGGCCAATGTCCACGATATACGAACATTCTCTCCTATCAAATATTGAAACGGTTTAACACAAGCACGCAATAATTACATTAGAAAACGAAAATCAAATATCTAGCACGAACAATGTCGAGTAACCTCCATCTCCAATCTTCCAGAGTTCAGATCCACAGGTAAGGGAAAATTCATCCGGATCAATGTACTCATGGAGATCCAAACAATCACCTGATTTACCTACTCAATTCGCATTCGAAAGCGTAAGATGACAACAGACCTAACTGGACTGAAGATTCAGCAAGATAGGAAGAACATGTTGATCTGATCAACATCGCTTCGTTCATTAAATTAATTAATGAATGAATATACTGCTCCGCAGAGAAGATGCTAGCATTCCCTTCACCCGATCCAGAAACCAAACATTCGGTATCAACTAAGCGCAGCAAGGAACCAGCGGACCAGAACGATTACCTCATCCACCACGTGCTCGTCGTCGTCGAGGGCATCCCCGCTGCCGCAGCCGATGATCTTGAAGCATGAAGTAGAAGACCTTCCCATCTCTCCCTTCGGCTCTGGTCTAGGGTCTGGATCGCGTGTTCCCCTCCTCGGTCTCTCCGGAGCTCGGTTCCGGCGAAGCAGATCGAAAATGCCGGAATTTAAAAGCAGCCGCTTCACTTAAATTAAATCCACTTAAATGCCGCTCCACTGACATCCGCTCCCGATCTCGACAACCTTACCAACACCGTAGAATTCTGACACTGCGGGGCCCACGCCTTCAGGGGCCCGATGAAGCAGGTACGAAAAGGGTAGTTACATTTTCCGTCTGCCTCCCTACCCTTGATGTAACGTCCATCGGTGTCGATTCCTCTTCCGTTGAGACGGCCGGGACATACGATATTATTTTCAAAATCACTTAATATTATAACAATTTTTTAATTATTACACGTTATAATATTTTTATAAACAATACTAAATTAAGTATTATTTTCTTTACGCGTACTCCGTGATGAAATTGACAAGATAGTTTTGTGTGTTATTTTTTTCAGTATAAAAGAGTAAAAATTTAGTATACATTGTAAAGATTTGAGTATAAATTTTCTAAAATTGAGTACTAATTTAAGAAATTTGAATATTATTTTAAAAAATTTGAGTATACATTGTTTCCGTATATAGTAAAAATTTCAGTACACATTATAAAAATTTAAATACGAATTGATTTAGATTGAGTATTATTTAAAAATATTTGAGTATAAAATTTAGAAATTTGAGTATGTCAGATTACATCCACTACATCAAAATTTTCGGGGTCACCGAAACTTTATACTCAAATTTCTTAAATTAGTACTCAATTTCAAATAATTTATACTCAAATCTTTAGAATGTATACTGAGTTTTCACTCTTTTATGCTCAATCTATCAGGAGTGAATGTAAAAAATTTATCAAGTGTGGAGCATGCAAAGATCAATTTGAGATTGGGAGTTTTTCTCATTAACCGTTAATTTTAACAAATTTAAAATAATTAAAATTAAATTGGATGGTCAACTGTTAAAATCTTTTAATTAATTTTAAAATAATTCGACGTACGCTGAGTGGCCGTTTAATATTCTTAACCAAGGCCTAATCATTGATGGCAAGTTGGCAACCACCAGTATTCTGTCCTTAGCAAAAAGTCTGTTAAATAAAAAAGTTGAAGAATTTTGTTTTTTTATTTGAAGTGGGTAATTTAAGAGCAGTCATGAAATTTTAAATTTATTTTTCATATCAAAATCAACAATATGAGTGAAAGTAATTATTGATGCAAAAAAAAAAATTAATAACATAGGGTTAAAAAAATTGTAAATTGTCTTAATATTCCTAATCGCACTAAAAAAATTAGTTTCTATGTCAGAAAAATTATTCACATCCCCTGCATATAAACGTTTATTTGTTTCAGCTCCCTAATAAACACTAATTTACCTAATTATTTTATTTTTTATAAGTACAAAAGTCCAAAAAGAAATATAATTTCTCCTAAATTTAGTACATTTAAACTAAAACCTAATATATTTTCTATCAAATTGAGCATTACTCTTTTTTCGCCTGACCAATCGATTGGTCGATTCAGCCTAAGTCAATTGGTCAGGCGGAAAAAGGTCGTGTTCAATTTGATAAAAATATACTAGATTCTCTTTAAATGATATTGAATTTAAAAGGAATTACACCTACTTTTAGATTTTTTGTACCTATAAAAATGAGGGTTCTGTTCCCTCGCGACAAACCCAGCTGATTGATTACCAATCTGATTCTCAATCGATCACAGTTGCCCAATCGAAATCGATTCATCCTAAGCCAATTGATTGATATAAGCTCTTAATCGATTGGTCAGGCTGAAAAAGAATTATGCTTAATTTGATAAAAAAAATATTACTAGATTATATTTAAATTGTACTGAATTTAGGAGAAATTATACCTTATTTTTAACTTTTTATTTTAAAAAAATGATGATAATTAGGTAAATCAGTATGCATTAGAGAGTTGAAACATATAAAAATTTGCATGCAAGGAGTGCAAATAATTTTTTTCTAACGCATGGACTAAAGAAGAAGTTTAGTTTGCTATTAGGGAGTTTAGGATAATTTTCCCTTAAAAAATCTCTAAATTACCCTAAAATTTTCAACCATAATTGAAATTTTACTCTCAATTCTTAACAATTTCTTCCTACTTCCGACGAAATATATATATATTTACTTCAATTCCCTAATGGTCATCAATTTAGCTAATTATCTTTATTTTTTTTATAAGTACAAAAGTCTAAAAGGAAATATAATTTCTCCTTAATTCAACACCATTTAAAGAGAATCCAATATATTTTTTTATTCAATTGAGCATGATTTTTTTTCTACCTGACCAATCAATTGGGAGTCATATCAATCAATTAGCTTAGGATGAATATATTGAGTTATCCTAAGTCAATCGATTGTATGACTCTCAATCTATTGGTCAAGTGAAAAAATAATCATGCTGAATTAGATAAAAAAATATATTAAATTCTCTTTAAATAATATTGGATTTAGAAGAAATTATACTTTTGAAATTTTTGTACCTATAAAAAATGAGGACTTCTGTTCCCTCACGACAAACACAGCTGATTGATTGTCGATCAATTCTCAATTGATTAGAGTTGCCCCCAATCGAACAACTCCAATCGATTGGTCAATTGATTTAGCCTAAGTCAATTGATTAGTATGCTCCAATCGATTGGTCAAGTAGAAAATGAGTGATGCTCAATTTGATAGAAAATATACTAGATTCTAGTTTAAATGTGCTTAATTTAGGTGAAATTATATATTCTTTTGGACTTTTTGTACACATAAAAAATGGGGATAATTAGTTAAATTGGTGTACATTAGGAAGTATTAGAGAGTTGAAACAAAAAGAAAATCTGAGCAAGGGATTGAGAAGGAAGTTGAGTTTGTAATTAGGGATTTGGCAATTGTCCTAAACTCCCTAATACCAAACTCAACTCCCTCCTCAGTCCCTGCATTAGAAAAAATGTATTCTCATTTCCTATATGCAAACTTTCTTTGCTTGAACTCCTTTTCAACTCCCTAATATATTGATTTACTAGATTGTCCTTATTTTTTATACGTACAAAAGTCCAAAAGGATATATAATTCCTCTTAAATTCAATACATTTAAACTAGAATCTAATTTATTTACTGTCAAATTAAGCAAAACTTTGTTTACATTTATCGCAAGGGAACAAAAACCCTTATTATTTTTTATAGGTAAGATAATTTCTCCTAAATTTAGCATAATTTAATTATAATCCAGTATATTTTCTATTCAATTGAGCACAACTCTTTTTTCCTTGATCAATCGATTCAGAGCTCATACCAATCGATTGACTTAGGCTAAATCAATGGGGTGATTCTAGTTAAATGTTGCCAAATTTTTGATAAATTATATTTTATTTTGGACTTTTTATACCTATAAAAATAAAGGTGATTAGATAGATTAAAGTGTATTGGGGAGTTGAAATTGCCCTAAACCTTGGAGAAAAAAATGCATGGGAATAAATTTTTTATGATGCAGAGACTGAGGAGGAAGTTGAATTCGATATTAAAAATTTTAGGGCAATTTAGCGTAGGGATTTTAGATCGATTTGCTAATATATATATATATATATATATATATATATATATATATATTATTGATATTATATTTTAAAATAATTTTAAACTCTAATTATCATATATGTCTTAATTACACATGTAACTGATGCAGTGTTTGCCATGCATGCAGCTACAAATGCAGATGCAGATGGCGATGGATGGAGATGGAGGTGACAGTCCACTCCATCGCATGTTGCTTGTGGCAGAAAAAGGAGCAAGTTAGCACTATCCCATTCCTGATCATCAGTGACAAGTAGCACATGGCCAAGCTGCTGCAGCAAGAAAACTGAAGGTGCAGCCGTGCAGGGAAGACAGAGACCGGCCACCATCATGGTGTAATTCATTTTTCCCTTTGCCGTCCGACGAATCTTCTTCCTGGCTGCTGCCGTCGCCTCTGGCCAACTGAAGTCATGCACGCACCACTGTCCATCGCCTGGCATTTGAAAACTCACGAAGTTGACCCCTCCTTTGAGGTTGCGGCCGACATCTTGTTACAAAAAAGATGAGGGACTGCCGGGGAGGGTGATCAGAAAACTCACGAAGCAAACAACAGTGGCAGGAATGGCGAAGAAGCACTGGAGGAAAGAAGATGATGGTGAAGGTAGTAGCCCGCACCTATATATAGGGAGAAGCGGCCAATCCTAGCCATTCAAAAAGAGCCTCGGGGAGAGGAGAGATCGGGTTGGAGCCCTCCAATGGGATCCCTGGAGAATCCCGATGCTCGAAGGGACGTGAACCCGCTTTTGGCGATAAGCGGTTCGCCGCCCGAGGTGCCATTGACCGACGATTGACGTTTTGGTACTCGATACATCGTTCGCCCAAGGACACGTCTCTTCGCCCATTAATGCAATCGTCAGGAGGCAAGATACGAATTGGCCCACCTCATGACGAGGATGGATGTGACACTCGAAAAGACATTGACTTGTCAACCAGGCGGCGGGGGCGAAAAGAGTGGACCCGGTCCGGACCCCTATTGCATCATAAGTTGGCAGGCTGCCCAAACCCCTTGGCTCGATTCCCGGTTGGACGCGTGACGGCCCACGCTCCCTGGGCCTAACTCAACCAAGCGGCCAAATCCTTACAAATGGGCATGCTTCCATAAGCTCCTTGGCTCGACTCTCAGGCGGACGCGTGGCGACCCACGCTCCCTGAGCACTAGCCGACTGAGTGGCTCATCTCTCGTCTCTGTGTGGCCTATCAGTGGATGAGCCTTCAATGTTTCCTTAACTCCTTGGCTGGGTGTGTGGCTCCCCGCACTCCACACAGAATCAGACCCGCTCAGGGATGGTGTTCTGGACTGCCCTAGCTGGCAACCTTAAGCCTTTGGCCTCGGGCAGGCTGCCCCTCTCTTAGTCAGCTAGCCCGAGTGACCTACAGTCAGAAGCTATGACGCCCTAGTGTTCAACTCGGGCACTCACAAGGTCAGGTGGCTTAAGTGTATTCTCGCTCGAGTGGTAAACACTTAGAAGCCCTTGCGCTCAAGCGTTTAGTTCAATTGCTCACAAAGCTGAGTTAATTGATCGGCCTCTCACTCGAGTTGCTCTCACTAGCGCTTGGGCCGTTAATATTTGACAGAAAAGGTGGTTACAGCCAAAAGAGCTTGAGCAAGAGGAAAAATTACATTAAAAGGGGCAGGAGGATTACAAAATTAGAGGTCAGTTGCCTCTGCATGAAAGGAAAAAGAGGACAAAAGGCCCGACCCTCATTTAAAAGGTTGGCTGACTACATCGGGCAAGTCCTCGGACATATCCTTGAACTGGAAGGCTGTGGAGGGAAGGTCGGGGGATATATGCCCATCTTGTTTGAGCTGCCTAAACATGCTGATCACTTGATGCCTCAGCACGGCTCGAACCCGCTCAGAGATCTGATCGGTAAGCTCCTTAGAATTGATGCAGTTAACCCTATGGGCTTCCAACCGACCGGCCTCTCATTACAAGAAAAAAGTTAAACAACAACGCTTTTTCCGCGTTGTCGTTAATCCTTAAAAAGCGTTGTTGATGAAGCCGTTGTAGAAAGTATATCTACGACAACGCTTTTTCCGCGTTGTGGTTTAGAGCAAAGACAACGCTTTTTTCGCGTTGTCTATTGGGTTTTAAAAAGCGTTGTTATTGACGCTGTTGTTAAAAGTTGGGTATCAAAGATAACGCGGAAAAAGCGTTGTGGTTTGGCACAAAGACAACGCAAAAATCGTGTTGTGTATTGTTACTTAAAAAGCGTTGTCTTTTTAATAGGCAGTGTTTTTCACAATTTATAATATTCACAATTTATAAACATTTTTATTCACAATTGATAATATTCACAATTTACAATATTCACAATTTACAAGCATTTTTATTCACAATTGATAATATTTACAATTTACACTGATAATAGTTTACAAAATTCACTTATAATACAGTGCATTATTTACAAAAGTGTTTGTATTCCATATTAAATACAAAAAATATCTCAATTCACAAGTTCTATAAAACTTCATCATTCACAAGTTGTTCTTTGGGGCTGCTTGTTAACTCGATCTGCTTTAACACTGCATAAAAAGAATTATCAACCATGAACCATTTGCAAAGTTCAAAGAGTTAAAAAAAAATAAAAAAAACGCCAAATCTTCAAGGACTTACTTTTCTTCTGTTTTGTTGTCTCCTTCAGCAACTGTACCACTTGCTGAACTGGAAAAGCAAAGCTTACTCTGGAAATTGACATGAAAAAAATTACTCTGAAGCTTTATTCAGAAAACTGTAAAGTACAATTTCATTCATTCAGTACTGACCCAACAGCCCTGGTCAACCTAAAATAACCATGAATTCTATACGTAGGCTTTCAAAGCAGCACACTAGTTTTTTGTGCTTACTTCAGGGTGGTATATCGAATTTGTGGTCTTCCAGTAGAACAGGATCACAGAAGAGAGGCCTCACATCAGTAAAAATAAGTGAAGGATGAAAAAATTACAGCAATTGAGGTATTTTGTAGAGCTTAAAGCGTTATGATTTGTAAAAAAGTTAGTCCTGTTAAGAATGACTGCCATGACAACTAATAGTTATCTTCACGCCATCTTCCAGAAGAGAATAGAAGGTCTAAGTTTCTGGTCTCATGCTTTCACAACCCAACTATCAAAAGGACAGGTGAAAATATATAATGTATTGTTCTACATCTACTACCTACCAGGAAACAATAAGGGAGTTCGTGGAATCTAAACAATGTACAATGCCACATGACACTGAACTATTAAAGAAAAGAACTTGGCAAAATAACTATATGAACTCATGCAAAAAAACATTCAGTATAACAAGATTCCAGACGAATACACTTCTAATATTTATTGTACAAAATTTATGTACATCTCCCTAGAGCTGTAAAGGGACTTGAAAGTTTGTTTTTGCTGAATGCTTAATTTCTATTTTTTTAGGAAGGGGCAGTTAGAAAAGCATGTGAATACTATATGAGTGTACAACCAATATTCATCAATTGGGTCTCCCAGTAAACATTTTATTCTGCCAAGTATATATCTAGGCTTTGTTCAAAAAGTACGCCTTGCAACGCTGGTTAATACAGAATTCTGCTATAGGTTTTGCCTACAACTAAAGGTGACTATGCATCATGCATCATAACAGAATTTAACCAAACAATGAAAAAAAGCTATATATACATATACCATTATTTCAAATCCATATATCTGTTTCTTCTGATATATATTGCGATTGTCATACTATTTCATATTTAAACAATTCCCAAACATCAAATGATCATGTTTTGAAAATCTAAAGTACCATTAAAGCATGGTGAATAAGCTTGTAGCTGAGCTAAAGCTTGTTTATGAAGTAGCATCAAAACTTGTCAACATATTCAACTTAAGTTGGGCTTCCAAACTGCTAGGGGACAATAACATTTCTGAAAATGAGCTAAAAAAAGGAATTTGAATTCAATAACAATTTATACAGCATATTCATTTTAAGAAGCAAACATGAAATATTTTGAACACCAGTCATCCACAACCCTCCCGTAACAGCAATATGTAGACAAAACAGAAGGTGCATTGCAGGTAACAAATATCTAATGGTATCAAATAAAGTTAGTGAAATATCTGCATTAACACAAATAAGACTGCTTCACATACCTCCATATGTTACAACTACAAAAGAATATAAAGCATACCTAGATGGACTTGTGAGGTAGAGACATGCTTGTTTGCAGTTTGTAGCATCTACATGCTCAACTAACAGGTCAACATCTTCCTCCTATATATTACACTGACAGAAGATTACAAAAGCTAGAAAATTTACACTGATAACTATTATACAGATATCTTGTACTTGCATATTAATGCAAGCAAACATCCTTTCACTGCATGTGACAAGTTTTCCAAACTCACAAGTTTTACAACACATCATCAATCACTTAAGAGTTTCACGAGTTTTTCAATTCACAAGTTTCATAATCAATCCACGATTGGGGCCAACTTCTGAAGCTCGATCTCATAACTATCCTTTAACACTGCCTAAAAAAATGGAATTAGAAATTATAGAAAATACAATATAATGTAAGCTACTTTTAAAAAAAATATCATTCCATGAACTTAAATCTAAATAGAATAATGATCTTGTATGATTCCAAACCTATTCAGAAATATGATCTTGAATGCATTCCGTCAACTCGGCCCGAACCTCATCAATTTGATCACGAGAGTAACCTGTTTTTGTGAACTGTGAACACAGACAAATTAAATTGGCGAGTGGTTAATGGGAAAAACAATCAACACTGATCACTTTGCAATTCTAAATAGTTAATGTCAAAGAATTTGAGATAAGCTTAATATAGTTACTATTGATCTCAGTGAATCTCTCTCAATAGTCTCAACTTCTTCAATAATTTGTTTCATGTATCTCATCACAAAAAAACCGCATTGTTTCACATCCGGTTGTTGAGGAGCCTATATATGGTAATTATTGTCAAATAGTTAACGAAAATTATACACATTCCAATATATGTTAAACAAAAGTATACATACCTTAACTACTTCCCACTTAGCATTTTTTCTCCCTTTCCTTCCCTTGGTAGAATTAAACAAGCGTAATGCCCTTCATACGTTATGAATATTTGTTATATAAAATTTATATTAAAATATAAATTTACTGACAGAAATCTGAACTCACATTTCCATTACGTATTTACAATCATCATCTCGAATGCGGGAACTAAGGGAATCCAACACATAAATAGTATCCTTGTAAGGTTCAATTACAATGAGAATCCAATGGAAACTAGGCAAAGACATATGGTTAGATCATAAAATTTAATAAATTAGCGAATGGAAGCATTTTAAAGTGAAGTTTTATTTTGCACTTACCCGACATTACATGGCACCAAAACAATTTCATCTGATGATGCACCGGTTAGCCTATCAGCTAAAAGAGTTGCCCTTTGGTTCAGCGTTTCAAGCTTAGCTGTTTTGTCTTGTGCCATTTTTGCTAGATATGGGATTTTGTGGGGATTCATAAATCTGAATTTCTTTGTAGTGTTATCTTTCAGCTTATTTTTATACAGACACCTATCAATGCAAAGAAAATAAAATTAAGATACGAAACAATAATGTAAAGCAAACATAAGAATCACTCATAATGTTTCATTAATGAATATAAAACATCATCTGTGAAGAAAATGTTTCTGAAATTGCTTAAATAATTTCACTTACCATATGTAGGCAACGATCAAATTTACTGAAATTGGCTCCAAATGATACAAAGGATTTATATCCTCAAGGTCCAGAAAAAGTTCACAATCTTCATCAAAAACTTCATTATCTAAACGCAGTGATATACACCTTCCTCCATCTAGAGTGTAGCGACCCGCCTTCTCTACCTTTGACGGACCGTTACTTTGTCTACTTGTTGACTCAATGCACGACTAAAATGCGGAACTTTCTTTTTTTTTGTATTCAAATCTATCTAAGAATGATATTCTAACTTTAATAGTCATGCATGATACAATGGCACACTTCCTTTCTCTAAAATCCGTAAAGAAAATACTTATTGGAATATGAATGCAACTTTTCTAAGCATATTTAAAGCAATAAAACTTAATTCAAAAGGAGACTAACAACATCTTGGCACATGCATCAAATAGCTCCTAAGCATTTCTACCTATCCAAACTCCACTTATCAGATTCTATAACATTTCTAGAACTTCATAGAATGTAAATCTTACTTTTCTACCGAATTTACAAGCATTTTAAGCACAATTAGGACTTAGTCCAAAAGGGAATAATAAGCTCAAGAATAAGTCTAAAATTCAATGTATCAACATACTAAACTACTCATGCCCTTGCTCATCTAGTGCATTCACAAAAGTATGCATACTAATTGAAATGACATGGAATCTTCATTCTACAAAATTGAGCGTGTAAAACTATCCGAAGCATAAATGTTTAATAAACTCCATAATACAATAACTTGGAATTTGGAAACCTTAAACATTGCATTTCAAATAAGCTAAACTGTCTCGTCCCAAGGACCTCTCCAAGGTCAGCCACCACACACACGTCACTCAGCACCGCCTCGTCGCCTTCCTTCAGAATTGCTTGCCTTTACCTTTTACCTGCAGCAAGAGGAAATGCAACTAATAAGCATAAAGCTTAGCAAGTACTATCTAGCTCACAAAATCTCGAAATGTGCAAGCATGCTTTTTAAACAATGTGAAATCACATGAGATACTTTTATACTTAAAAGAAACACTAAAACATGTATAACTCAAAACATGCATACTCAAGCATTAATAAGTCTTAACTCACTTTTTCTTGGCTTAACATGAAACTTTAGCAATTCTTTAACTTTAAATCTTTCTTTAACTTTTAGAAAACTTCCTTAAACTTTAGAAAAACTTTGCTAAAGCATATACTTGAAAATAATAACTCACTTGGATCCACTTAAGACGTAAGTACCATCTTATGCGCGTTCCCTAAAAGGTTGGGGTAGCGAGCCGCCAATCCTAATAGAGCAGACCTTGGTCTACCAGGGTCAAGACCTTGGAATTGGACACTTGGATTTCTTTAACGACGCCCTTGGACGCCGGGTACTGGCCTTAGAAAATAAAATAGCTTTTCTTTCTTTTCTTTCTTATCTTTAAATGCCTTGGCATTTTATCGAACACCTTGTGTGCCCAAATCCCTAAGTCTTGACTTTTGGGGATTTCGTAAGGCCTTGGCCTTCTCTTTTCTTTTTCTTTATCTTTCTTTTCTTTTCTTATAGATTTCTTAGACCCTAAACTCACATAGGGTACTCTATCAAATATATATAAGCATATAATGAACTAAGATCACATGCAACATCTTAACTAAAAGTAAATATCTCCTTTAAAACTTTTAAGGGAAAATTCTTGCGGAAAACCGCCTCTTACTGCAGGTGAGCAGTACTTACCTCCTGCGCTAGGTTTTCCTTACGAATAAAATCTGAAATTCCCGAGGAAACGTCGAATTTCGACGTTCTTCTTGCTCCTTGGTGTTCTCCTCGCGTCTACGAGAATTCTCGTAGAGAATAGGGCCTCTTGAGACCTTCCCTTTGTTCCCCTTTGTCTTGGGCGGCAAAAGAAGAGGAGAAGATGAAGAAAACGCAAGAGAGGAAGAGGAGAGGTCGCGTGCGTGAGGGAGGCCGTCGGCGCCGCTAGGTTGGGAGAAAATTAACCTAAAACTCGTAACTCCCTCTTTTATACTTATGGGAGGGGGGGCGAATTTACCTAATTATACCTTATCTATTGTTTCGCCTAATCTATTTCAACAAAAATGAACCAGCTCAGCTGGTCTGCCCATTCTCCTCTCACAGCCTAGGTGAAGGGATCGATTCCCACTTACGTGATTTTCTATTTATAACCTTTTTTGCCACTTTCGTTTACGGAAAAATTCTATAAAAATATCCATAAATTTGGAATAAATTCTAAGAGATTTCTAAAATTAGTTTCGAGAATTTTCGGGCGTTACATAGAGCATGCTTACTGTAACAATATAACATATATAATGATCTTGGGACACTTGTTGACAAACTAGGTTTCTTTTGTGGTTGTTCAAACTTCTTCCTTCCAGGCTTCTAATAATATCAAATGTAAACAAGTTAGATAGCTAGGTTGAATAATAATACAGTCACAATTTAACTTGAACTATAATAACTCATATACCTTCTCTTGCTTCACAATCTACTGTTCAGGCCAAGCCACAACACATCCTATGGCATCACCAATGACTTCACATTCACTTGGAATTGGATATGGCAAACGAGCTGATTTGTCCACTGCTTGATCAATGGAGACTCGAATGCAATTAATGGGAAATGGAACACCATGAAGCATTTTATCTTGTCCATTGAAACCAACAATTGTACCATATGCAGCAATATTTGTGGCAGATTCCAATGTCAGCGCAACTGATTGACCCTAAAATATAAAAAGGCATTTCAATTATTTTCAGTTTATAACGCTATAATAAAAATGAATATAACTATAACTTTGCTTTTATTATACCTGTAACACATCATCTTTACGGATAATCTGTACATCATCTTCGTCAATATTCATCTGATGAAACTTCACCGAGCAACTACCTTTGTCATCAATTGAATTTTCCCATGCACCCCTTTTATGCATCATAGCTTCAAGTTTTTGGATGCGTACTTCTTGTTGTGAAATTTGCATCTTCGCCTCCTGCATCTCCCTTTTATGCTCAGCGATTATTTTTAGGGTAACATCAAATTTCTTCCTTGTTCTAGGAACATTGAAATAGATTGTTGGGTTGATATGACCTCCTATACCCCGCACGCGGCCAGCAATTTCTTGAGTATCAAGTGCCTTGGTCAGAATATCCTCTTTTGGTCCTTCAATTTGCAGCTTACCCTCCCTCTTTTGTTGTATATATTCATCCTGTTATGGAACATTAAAAGAAATTATTATTATACAAGGTATCATTTTATTAAATTTACAGGTTTTATGTATTGTTAATTTGCTTACAATCTTGTGGACTGTGTTCACCAAATCTTCTCCTTGAAACTCTCCTCCTTTGTTGGCGCGTCTTTTCTTCCACATAATAGCTCTGTTGATGTCTTTATCATCACATAATTCATTCGCCTACAACAAAGAAAAATCAAATGATAAATGTGAAATAATTTTATGTGAATCATTTGGAATGGTTCTTAAAGGAAATATAGTTTACAAATACTTACAATTTCTTCAGCAAAGCGTGCATATCCTTTGCGTGAGAGTCGATGAGGATATCTATTCTTTTTCCTTCGCTCTTTATTATCATCACTGAGTTTCTAGTTATTTCAAGCATGGGATATATCAAATTTGAATAATACATAGTGACTTTTGGTCGAACAGTTTCAAAAGAAAATATATTAAGAAACTTACAATGAATTCTTCTGAAATCCGACTAATGACAAACGCACGCCAATCTTCTCTTGTAATTTCAAAGCCAACAGGTGGCTCATTCAGCTCCTCAGGTTTGTCACGCCTGCTCATAATGAATTTTTGGGTGAGATGGGTTTTGTATTGCCTCCACTTACTATTTGCAGATCTCAAACATCCCTTTTTCCACCTTGAATCCACATTATACATCAACTGTACATCACATAAGTGGAAAACATTAATAAGATTAACACAGACGACATTAAATATATATAATTAGAAGGTAAAGATTATAATTGTTAAAAATTGCTAACTTACATTCACTGATTCCCATATTAATTCTTTACTAGCAACTGGGACATGCTTCCATGTCTTGTATTTAATATTAATTTTTTACCGAGCCAGCACACCAATGTAACTTTGCATCGCTACAGCAGCTGGTCCTATCGGTTGTCCTAATTGATTGAATGACACATCCTTTCGAATACCTTGCATTCTTTGCTTCGAAAGCTTATCTAACTGTGTCCGACCTCTAGAAGTTCTTGAGGTGGTGGTTTCTTTGGAATCCGCCACTCTATCAACCTCGCAACTCTGTTCAATGTCATCTATTCTGACTTCTTTGCCCTTATTCTCCAACTTAGCAATTTGGCTTATTCTTTTACTCTTCCGAACTGACTGACCACCTTCACAACTTGCTTTAGTAGATGCCATTGATCTGTAACAACTTATACTGAGCAACATAAGTTGTAGTTAGCGACATGCATAAACTCACAGCAACATGATAAATTAAACGATAAAAGCACAGCAATATGATAAATTTACAGCAACAAGATTAATTTACAGCAACAAACTCACAGCAGTATGATAAAAATTGAAAGATAATAGCAGAAACTTATATTGTCCACATAATTATCCCCACAGGTTAAATGTTTACAAACTTATATTCAAAAGTAGAAACTGTAACAATTAAATATTGTCAATCCAACTTCCATCACAGTCTTCACGAATACATGACGGTTCATTATCATCTTCTCCGTCAATATCCATTGATGCTAACCCCCTACTAAAACATTGATAGTGGATAGCAGTGTCCTCTAACTCTTCGCCTTGTAGGTATTCAAAGTACTCTCTGTTTGGTGTTGCAAGTACAACACTCCATAAAGGATCTTCAGGATCTTCAATATAAAATACTTGCTTTGCTTGGCTAGCCAGGATAAAAGCATCAGATTTGAATCCAAGTCTATTGAGATTTACCAATGTGAAACCAAGATCATCTACTTTAATACCGTTATTATGCTCCACCCAATTACATTTAAACATTGGAATTTGAAATTTATGATAATCAACTACCCATATTTCTTGTATAACTCCATAAAAAACCATATCTGACACAATAGGTTTTTTATCTTTTGCACTTGCAACTTGCATTGTCTTTGCAACTAAGCTGACTCCGGAGTTTTGAACAACTCGTATAGCATCCCGCGCTTGTGTAGCATAAGTAACCCCATCAATCAAATAGCTAGAGTACTTTAGGACTTGCTTGTTGGGTCCGCAAGCTAACCACTTCAATCTTTCTGAAACTTGATGAGTCGAATGGTCAACTACATCAATAACCTATATTTTTAATGTAAAAAACTTTGAGTTATGCATAAATATGATAATGATTGTATACCAATATGTAATACTAAAGTAACTTACACGATCACGCAACCAAGTAATAAACGTTCGATTATGCTCATCTTGTAACCACTTCTTGGACTTAGCCTTACGAGGAAAATTTTCATTCAAATACGCCATATGTTCCCTAATCAAATTATTTGGTATTAAAAAACCAATAGAACGTAAGCAAACCACATTAAAATATTAATAAGTTAGATTTATTACTCGATATAGATATCAATCTCATCATCATTTGCCAATACGTAACGATGTGCTTGCGTCAACTCATCGTGAGTAGTGGAGCAGACTACTGCACCTGATAAAGGCTGAGTAAGTTCTATTTGTCGATGACTTGATGGGATCCCAATTGTGTGCACACTAGACAGATAGTATGAGCAAAATTCAACAGCCTCTTCAGCAATATAACATTCAGCCATACACCCTTCAGGTCGATTGCGATTTCGCACATAACCCTTCAAAATCTTCATGTATCTTTCAAATAGATACATATACCTATACCAAACTGGTCCACATAGTTTCACCTCCCGCACTAGATGAACAGTTAAATGAATCATTATATCAAAAAATGAAGGGGGAAAATACTTTTCAAGTAAACACAATATTGTCACAATCTCTTTTTGCATATCATCCAATCTTGAGACATCTATCACTTTATTACATAACATATTGAAGAAGAAACATAAGCGAGTGATAGTGACTCTGACATGTTTGGGCAAAACTCCACGTATCACCACTGGAAGCAATTGTTGAATTAAAGCGTGGTAGTCGTGTGACTTAAGGCCAACAAGTTTCAAGTCCTTCAACGACACCAGGTTTTTAACATTGGATGAGTAACATGATGGAAGTTGTATTCCATACAACGAATTCAAAATTTTTCTTTTCTCATCCTTACTAAGTGTATAGCATGCTGCTGGCAAAAATGTTTTCTTCTCCCCCATCCTTGGTGCCAAATCTGTCCTTACATTCATTTCCAAAAGGTCTAATCTCGCTGCTACTCCATCCTTTGTTTTTCCTGGAATATCAAGTAACATTCCGATAAGACTTTCACATACATTCTTTTCAATGTGCATCACATCAAGAACATGTCGAATGTGTAGATGTTTCCAATACTCAAGTTCAAAGAATATTGATTTTTTTTTCCAACATGATTTTACATCATCATTCGATTGAGACTTTCTACTCATTTTTCCCCAATGACAATTAATTCTTTCAACTCTTTCAAAAACCTCATCGCCACTTAATGGTTTAGGTGCCGGGTTCAACTCTTGCTTCCCATTAAATGCCTTCCGTTGCCTTCGATAAGGATGAGTTGCTGGTAGAAACCTTCTATGACCTGTATAAGACATTTTCCTACTATGCTTCAACCTTGTTGAATAGGTTTCTTCACCACAAATCGGACATGCATGATATCCTTTAACAATACATCCAGACATGTTCCCATATGCAGGAAAATCATTGATTGTCCATAACAAGATAGCCCTAAGCAGGAATGTTTCTTGCTGATATGCATCATATTCGACACCTATATCCCATAAGATTTTTAAGTCATCAATTAGAGGTGCTAAGTAAACATCAATATCATTTCCCTACTGTTTGGGACCAGAAATTAACAATGTGAGCATCATAAATTTCCTCTTCATACACAACCATGGAGGAAGATTGTAAGTAATCATTAAAACTGGCCAACAACTATATGCAGAACTCATTAAACCATGGGGATTCATCCCATCAGCTGATATAGCTAATCTGAGATTTCTTGACTCAATACCAAAATCTAGCCACTTGCAATCAACTGTTTTCCAAGAAGGTGTATCAGCTGGATGACGCAAATATCCATCACAAAGTCTGTCTTCTGCATGCCAAGTCAACTGCTTAGATATATCTTTATTCCGAAACATTCTTTGAAATCTTGGAATAGGAGGGAAGTACCACAAAACCTTTGCAGGAACTCCTTCCTTTATCGTACTTTTTTGGCCCAACTTCCACCTCGACATCCCGCAAGTAGGACAATTGGCTAAATTCTCATACTCCTTCCGGTATAAGATAAATCATTAGGGCAAGCATGAATTTTTACATAATCCATCCCTAATGCAGATAAGCTTTTCTTTGCATCATACAAAGATAAAGGCAATTCATTGTCATCTGGAAGTATTTCTCCTAACAAACTGAGTAGATCAGTGAAACTTTTATCACTCCAACTATATTTGGCCTTCAAGTTGAATAATTTCACAATTGCAGATAACCTTGTAAATTTAGTACATCCAGGATATAAAGGTTTCTCGGCGTCTTCAAGTAACTTATTGAATTGGGTTGGATTCTCAGCATAACTATCATATGTATCATGAACCATATTTATTGGTTCATCACGAACATATTCTCTAGGCCCTACTGGATCAATTTCATTTTGTGAAATCCCTATCGTAGATCTTTCGCCGTGCCATATCCATGTATGATATGTCATATCTATACCGTTACAATACAGATGTGCCCTTATAGTTTGTATATTTTTCTTCTTTAGATTACCACATTTTGCACATGGGCAAGATATTCCCATATTCGGATCATTACTGTTTTCCAATGCAAATATCAAGAAAGCCTCAACTCCATTCTCATATTCACGGGATAGTCTATCCTTTGACATCCATTCTTTGTCCATTCTTGTTTTAACTAATAAATCAACGATGAGCTAATACCTAAAAAGGAACTGTAATTAATAAATCTAAAATATTAACACAAACAATAGTGTGAGATAGTAACAAAATATTCAAACAATTAATCAAATTTGTATGTAGCTGTATGATTAGCAAAACATAGGAAGTAAATAATGTAGTAATACGCAATTGGATATTGTGTTAGCTGACCCTAGTACCACTGATTTATATTGACATAGTATCCAAAACCGTATAGATTTAGGTGATTGACTTAGAATTGGCAAAATACAATAAAGGCAGTCTTATATAGCCTTTTAGCTGATTATAGCATCCAAGAAGAGTAAGCTATAGTGAAACGGAAAAAAAATGATGGTGGTTAATTAGACACCAAGAGGATCCATGACAGAGAAAAGACAGTAAAATGAATTATTGTAAGATCATCCTTGTTAGGTCACTAAGAAATTGCAGGGATGAAGTTTATCCAATATGATACATTGATAATTTAGTACTACAGAAAGATTACATAATCGGAAGTAAGACACTCGTTGAAATATAGCTGCAAGCAGCTAAAGATTATTATGGCTGAATGATTCATAAGTTTTTTTCAATAATAAAATTCTATAATCAAATGGACAAATATTAAAATATGTATGGCTTATTAGTACTGAAAATAGAACTCATTCTATTAGTCAAGGGAGAAGATCCGCACACAAAATAGAAGGAAAACAAGGGGAAACTGAACTCACTTGACATCTGGAAAGAGATGCATATGATCAACATTATGCATATTTTTTTTAAAAAAAGGTTATGCATGATTCAACAGACATACAGAGCTTGAAAGTAACCTGGTTCTTGTCCGCGTCAACAAGAATAACACTTGTCAACTTTGACTGTATATCAGTAGTTTTTCTTTTTATGCCTACCTACAAAAGCAAAATTTTTATCAGAATGATTCATATAATCTAATATATTTATTAGGAATTAAAGAGAAATAATATATCGGTGAAGGATGAAACTCAAATATTTGAACTAAAACAACTATAACTTTTGTTCGTTACAGCATTGAAACAATATGATCTTCAATGTACCAAAGTATGGAATCTCCTTTAATTTATCAACAATAATCAATGAGTTGCTAATCTAAGCAATGGATTATCTTGAGTGTTCATCTCAAACACAAGGCTAAGGTGGATGTTGAGGTAGACAGAGTTTACGTAACTATGGTCATTTTTGCCATATTGAACATGCTAGAAACATATTAAGATGTTCAAGGCTGGCTGTTAATGGTTCCATTTCAGAAACCCTTAAGGATTTCGGAAACCCTAAACTGGAAAATGCCTAGGGTTTTAGAATCTATCGATCTTACTCCCAAAGCGGTAAGAGAGAAGTGTGATTCGAGGAGGATGTACCTTGGTGTAGTAATTTGCAACCCCCTTCTCCCCGAGCGTCACCAGCAGAAGCTTGAAATCTGACCGCCACAGAGTCAGAACGTCGGCGACTGCGAGAGAGAGAGATGGAGAGGGTAGTGGCGAGCGTCGTGATGCTGCCGCTGGGGTTCAGTTTCCACTCGACGGACGAAGAGCTCGTGGAGGATACTTCTTGGTGGTGAGCTAGGAGAAGATGTATGTTCACCAGATCTTCGTGAAGTGGAGAGGAGAGGACGAGGGAGGTGGCAATGAGGGAGGTGGAGGGAGATATTTCGCGGAGAAAAGAAGTGCGGAGAGAATTTTCGCGAGCCGCCGAGGTTTGGCAATGAGCGAAGGATGTGTTTTTTATTTTAGCGGGAAATACGACAACGCTTTTAAAAAACGCTTTTGTAACAGCGTTGTCTTTCATCCGAAACCACAACACTAAGCACATCGCATCATTATAAAACGTTGTCGTTATTAAAAAGTAAAACACATAGACAACGCTTTTCACTAAAAACGTTGTAAAACAAAAAAAGACAACATTTTTTTTAAAAAACGTTGTCGATTGGGCGTTGTTGATTGCAAAAATTCTTGTAGTGTCTGCCTCCTTATTGTTGGTGACGAGATGACTAGAGAGAGGGGGGGGGGTGAATATAGCCAACACTTTCTCTTTGAGAACTTAGCAAGTTTTCTGCACTTAGCTTATCAGTAGCACAGTGGAAGAAGCAAAGGAAAAACAAAACAGTGCAGTAAACTAAAAACAAAGATGAAAGCTAACAACCACAACTACCAAGATCGCTAACAAGAGGGTTTACAAGGTTCGGGGATAACTTGCCCCTACTCCTTGGCGTGCCCTTAAGGTGGGCGATCCCTTGATCGTCGGCAGATCAAGCCCCGGTGATCACCGGATATAAAGCAACCTCCTTCTCGGTGGAGAAACCTCTCCACAACGTTTTAATCAGATAAATGTTTAAGCTCAATGAAACAACAAGAAAGATCTTACTCAAATACCCAGCAAAGAGAAGAACGCAGCAAGCTTCCCTGAGCTCCACCCAGTGACGATCTCACGCAAGAACCCTTCTTCGTGTCTTCCCACTGTCGGACTCCAAGCCTCTCGTTCTCTCCTTCAAGTGCTCGAGTAATGGATGATTGCTTCTCGATAGCTTGCTCAGAATGATGGAAACTTCAAGAACTCAGCAAGCTTGATGTGGAGAACTCAAGGCACATGAATTCAAGAACACAAGCTGTAAGCTTTCGAATGTTTCTCTATTTCTCTGCTTCCACCAAGCTGTCTCTCGTTCCTTTTTGTTTCTCCGCCAAGCATCAAGTGACCTCATCTCCAGCAGCCTCACTGCCAACGCCAGCTACACTGAACCCTTACTGAACTTCCTGAGCTCCCTCAGCCAAGCTTCAGTCAGCGGCTTCAGTCCTGCAGCTCCAGCCGTTGCAACCTGAGTGGAGAAATGGACAAACCTGCTCCAATGAAAGCCCCCTTTGACTTCTCCTTGAGTGTTTGAATCCTCCCCTGTCACCTGCAGCTTAGTCTGAATATTAGAGCAGTATATCACACAGTAAATCAAGTATCAGAGGCAACCATCAGCGAATCGGATACGGTCAAACGCGATCAGAGCGTCTGACAGTGCAATTTGAATTAAAGTGATCGGTCACCCGACCGATCAGAGCGACTCCCGATCGGTCACCAGACCGATCAGGCTAGGTCCAGACCGATCAAGCTAGCGCCTGATCGGTCCCCAACGCTCAATCTGAAATCGTGATTTCTTTGTGACTTCTCCTGGATCAATCACCGGACTGATCCCAGGTGGTGGATCGATCACCCGAACGATCCACCCCTTTCTTGGGCGATTTCTGAGCTTCGCAGTCCAGACCTCCTGATCGGTCATCAGACCGATCAGGCAGCCTCCTGATCGGTCACTAGACCGATCAGATCATGACCAGACTGATCAGGCTAGAGCCTGATCGATCATAGTGAGGAACCTGCGATGCTGGATCGTTCTCTGGAACGATCTGCACAGTGATCCTGATCGGTCACCCGACCGATCAGGAGCAGTTCAGCAGGAGAACTTAACCTCACTGCTCGCTCCCTGATCGGTCACCAGACCGATCAGGAGCCAGTCAATGGGTGAAACGCATACTCCCTGATCGGTCACCAGATCGATCAGGAGCAGCACAGTAGGTTCCCAACCTCACTGTGTGCTCCCTGGTCGGTCACCCGACCGATCATTCATCGCTGGATCGGTCACCAGACCGATCCACGAAGGAGCAGCGTGCCAGAATCCCTGATCGATCACCAGACCGATCCAGGGACTCAAACTCAGCCCTCCAAGCTAAGTTTCCATCCACCTTAGCCCTCCAAGCTAAGGATTTTCCATCTAACTCTCCAAGTTGGGAATTTGCACCTAACCCTCCAAGTTAGGACTTTTCACCTAGCCCTCCAAGCTAGGACTTTTCACTCAACCCTTCCGAGTTAGAACTTCATCCAACCTAGCCCTCCAAGCTAGGAACCTGACCCTCCAAGCCAGGACTTTTTCACCTAATTCTCCAGGATGGGAATTTGCACCTAACCCTCCAAGTTAGGACTTTTCACCTAGCCCTCCAAGCTAGAACTTTTCACCCAACCTTTCCGAATTAGGACTTTTCCAACACCTAGCCCTCCAAGCTAGGACTTTTCAACACCTAACCCTCCAGGTTAGGATTTTCCAGCACCTAGCCCTCCAGACTAGGATTTTCAACACCTAACCCTCCAGGTTAGGATTTTCCATATCATGCCTGATCCCCGATCAGGACTTAATCATAATCAATAATCATCCACCTAAACTTAAATCGGTGTCAACACCAAAACAACAATCAGGGTCAGACTGTATCAACAATCTCCCCCTTTTTGTTGTTTGACAACCCGATCTAAGTTTAGGGATCTCAATCAATATTTCTCAACTTTAGAATCATAGGGGAATCCAGATCTTCCCCCTACAACATGATCATCCTAAACTTAACCAATCCACACTCTCCCTCTTTGTCGAACACCGAAAAGGGGCTAGAAGGGCTGTTAAGATTAAAACAAACTCCCCCTCAACCCTAGGGCTATCCCAAATCAACAAAGATGTGATAGGTTGTTGGATAACCATACGAACACATGTGAAAAAGATAGAGCAAGATATAACAATCACATGCATCATATGAACACGAATTATTAACTCGCTGAAAGATCGATGTGGCGTGCAGAGGGGGGGGGGTGAATGCACTTTTTCGGATCTTGAACTCTGCAGTCTTGTTAGCGCAGCGGAAATAATATATAAAAGAAATACAAAAACAATGCTAACACTTTCAGTTACTTGGTATCCACCTAGATGGGTGACTAGTCCAAGGATCCACGCCGCGAGCACCACTTTTCACTATCGAAAAGTCTCCTTGAGGTGGAGAAACCTTTACAGCAGTAGCTTCCTCTTTACAGATGTAGAAATACGATGAAGGAAGCAAAAGAACACTCTACAATTTGGCAGCACTTCGTTACTGTACGGAACGGTACAGACACGTGTAACGAGACCTCCTTTTATAGGTGAAAAGGACAGATTCGCAGTCTGTCCAAGCGCCCACCAGTCGACTGCCCCAAGGGCAGTCGACTGGCCCAGCATTAAATGCCAGCCAACGGCTAGCCAACGGCTAGCAAACAGCTAGCCAACGACTAGTTTTGGGGTATACCAGTCGACTGCCCAAGGCCAGTCGACTGGTCCAAGGCTGCGAACTCTCTGTGGGTTTTGGCAGTCGACTGCCTCTGGGCCAGTTGACTGCCCTGCCTCCCAGCTCAGTTCCAGCCACTCCGAACCTTCTCCTTCACGTGTGCCTTCAGGTCTGCTCCCTTGGCTCGCCCTTTGAAGTCCTCTTCCTTTGGCTATCGTCCCTCGGATGCGCATGCAAGCCTTCCCTTGGCTTGCCTCCATGCCACCCTTCACGTGTGCCCTTTGAAGTCCACTTCCCGGTTTGCCCTTGGAGCTCTCCTCCCTCGGATAGGTCCACCAAGTGTGATTCTCCAAGTCCTGCAAACTCAATCACACATATCAAATACAACACAACACTCTAACTTTAAACCTATTCGCCCACACATCAAAACCATGATCTTCCAATCATTCAAGGGCCGATTGCCTCAACAATCTCCCCCTTTTTGATGTGTGGCAATAAGTTAAAGTTAGACATAAATAGCAGCAATAGCAAAAGATAGCAATTGAAACATTGTGAGACATAATAACCCTAAGAGGCAACCTCCCCCTTAACCTATGTCCTCTCCACAGTTTCAATTCTAATCCCATTCCAAGTTAAGTTTCCACTTAACACCATCAATAATAATGTAAGACATATCCGAACCTAAGAGGTACCTCCCCCTTAATCTATGTCTTCTCTCCAACTTTTAACCTTTCAAGGTCTAAGTTAGTTAAAATACCTAAAATCATCCATTTTAAGTCAAAATTCTAACTTAAACTACCCATTCTCCCCCTTTGACACCATCAAAATGATTGCCTCAAGCAACCAAACCTTCTGGCATCAAATGTGAGAATTATTGATTTCTGAAATTTCTCACAGTGCTGAAAAACAGGCATGATAGTCGACTGCCCATGGGGCAGTCGACTGATACGCTATCAGTCTGATTTTTCAGGTTTTCTGTCGAATTTCAGAAACTCCTAGAAAATTTCAAAAATTGTAAAATTTTGCATACATGTTTGAAATATTATACTCTATCAGGAAAAATATTAAACCATATAAATTTTCAAATATGCATGACTTTTGATAAAAACCCAAAAGCTATGAAAACTACTACATTTTGTACCAAACTTTGAAACCAAATCTGCAAATATATGACTTTTAAAAACATGGCACAGTATGTAAAACATAAAATGGTTTTCAAAGGTTTAAAATGTCCAACTATGTTCTTTGGCAAGGTATCCATTGATTAAACACTTGCTTTCCCCATAGTTGGTCTAGTTTTGATATTTTGATACTTTTAATGGTCCAACAATATGCCACAAGCACAAGTGAGCCAAATGTATCACCCTAATGGATCAAACACCCTTTTTCAAGGCTAATGTGTCCAAGATCATTCTATACTTCCACAAAGCACATTCCAAGGCCTCTTCTTAAGGATGTAAATTCCGATTCGGGAAGAGGCTTGGTAAAGATGTCGGCTAGGTTCGACTTTGATTCAACATAGTGTAATTCTATGTCTCCCCTTGCCACATGGTCTCTAATGAAGTGATGTTTCACTTCAATGTGCTTTGTTCTAGAATGGTGAACCAGATTTTTAGTTAGGTTGATTGTGCTTACATTATCACATAAGACTTTGACCTTGGTGTAATGTAGCTCATAGTCCTCTAAGGTGTGCATGATCCAAAGGAGTTGGGAAACACATCCACCCATTGCCACATATTCTGCTTCCGTTGTGGATAGGGCAACGCATGGTTGTTTCCTACTACTCCAACTAACTAATGAAGACCTAAGAAATTGACACCCTCCACTTGTACTCTTCCTATCTAACTTGCAACCTGCATAGTCCGAGTCGGTGTATCCAATTAGGTCAACATTTGGGGTTCTAGGATACCAAAGTCCGACATTTAGGGTTCCTTTCACATACCTTAGGATCCTTTTGACCACAATTAAATGGGACTCTTTTGCACAAGATTGGTACCTAGCACACATACCTACCGCAAAAAGTATGTCGGGTTTACTAGCGGTTAGGTATAGGAGGCTACCAATCATGCTCCTATATTGTTTAGAGTCTACCATTTTGCCTTCAAGATCACTATTCATTTTCACATTAGTTCCTATGGGTGTAGATGCTTCCTTAGCATGTTCTAAACCAAATTTCTTTAGCATCTCCTTAGCATATTTGGTTTGAAATGCATGTGTACCTTCATTAGTTTGCTTAACTTGAAGGCCTAAGAAAAAGGTTAACTCTCCTACAAGACTCATCTCAAATTCATCTTCCATACATTTGATGAATTCTTGTAGGAAGTCATTATTTGTTGACCCAAAAATAATATCGTCTACATAGACTTGGGCAACAAATATGTCCTTATCCTTAGATTTTAGGAACAATGTAGGGTCTATTGTTCCTCTCCTAAACCCCTTAGACACCAAAAATGAAGAAAGCCTTTCATACCAAGCCCGGGGAGCTTGTTTCAATCCATACAAGGCTTTTCTTAATTTGAATACGTGTCTCGGATAGTTGGGATCCTCAAATCCGGGGGGTTGTTCTACATAAACCTCTTCCTTAATGATCCCATTGAGGAATGCCGACTTCACATCCATTTGGTGGAGTGTAAAACCCATGTGAGCGGCATAGGCTAGTAGAATTCTAATTGACTCTAGTCTAGCTACGGGGGCATAGGTCTCATCATAATCTAATCCCTCAACTTGGTTAAAACCTCTAGCTACTAATCTAGCCTTGTTCCTAGTGATTTTACCTTGGTCATCTAATTTGTTTCTAAAAACCCATCTCGTGGTTACAATGGTACAATCGGTGGGTCTACGAACTAACTCCCAAACTTCACTCCTCTCAAATTGGTTTAGCTCTTCTTGCATGGCCAACACCCAATCAACATCTCCCAATGCTTCATCAATGGTCTTTGGTTCTAATTGGGAGATTAGAGCTATTTGGCTAGTCTGATCCCTAAAGTATGACCTAGTCCTTACTCCTTGAGTGACATCACCTACAATTTGGTCAATGGGATGATCATGATGATGTCTCAAGGGTCTAGAGGTTGTAGGTTCATTTACTCCTTCTTCCTCATCCTCTAGGGTACTTCATACTCCCCCTTGATCATTGCCCTCCAATTGTAGGTCTTGAAGTCTTTGGGCAAGGGGTTGGACCTCTTCTATATCCTTATCAATTGAGGCCTTCCTAGGGTAGGTACTAGTGGTTTCATCAAATTTGACATTTGAGGACTCCTCAATCACTTTTGTCCTCTTGTTGTACACTCTATAACCCCTACTAGTCAATGAATACCCTACTAAGATTCCTTCATCGGCCTTTGATTCAAATTTTCTTAGGTCGTCTTTGGTGTTTAAGATGTAAGCTTTACATCCAAAGACCCTAAAATAGTGGACTTGGGGTACCCTTCCATTCCAAAGTTCAAAAGGTGTTTTTCCTAAAAACCTATGTACCAATACTCGGTTTTGAATATAGCAAGCGGTGTTAACCGCTTCGGCCCAAAAGTAGCTAGGAATAGAGTATGCATTAAGCATAGTCCTAGCGGCTTCTTGTAGGGCTCGGTTTTTCCTCTCAACTATCCCATTTTGTTGAGGAGTCCTAGGGCATGAAAACTCATGCTTGTATCCATTTTCAACACAAAATTGTGTGAAGTTAGCGTTTTGGAACTCCCCACCATGGTCACTTCTAATTCGGTTTATTTTGGTATTCTTTTCATTTTCTACCCTTTTGCTAAAACCTATAAATATATTTAGGGTATCATCCTTATGTTTCATGAAATGAACCCAAGTGAACCTAGAAAAGTCATCTACTATCACTAAGCAATACTTACTCCCTACAAGTGATGGAGTACTATGACAATCAAACAAGTCTATATGTAAAAGTTCTAAAGGCAATGAAGTAGTACTTAAGGTTTTACCTTTGTGTGATGCTTTGGTTTGCTTACCCTCTTGACATGCATCACATAACTTGTTCTTTTCGTACTTGATCATTGGGAGCCCCTTCACCAATTCTTCCTTGGCCACTCTTGTAATGTTCCTCATGTTGACGTGTCCAAGTCTCCGGTGCCATAACCACCCTTCTTCTTCTTTGGACATGAGACACTTAACAACATTGTTAGTAGCATAAGATAGATCAAGATAATATAAGTTTGCCTCCCTAAACCCTTCTAATATGATAGTGTTTGATTCATTATGTCTAATTACACATTTCTTAGCATGAAATTCTACTCTAAACCCGGCATCACATAATTGACTTACACTTAATAAATTAAACTCCATATCCTTAATCAAGAGTACCTTATGAATCGAAATATTGGGAGATACCTCAATTGTGCCCCTACCAATGATCCTTAACTTTCCACTGTTTCTAAAAGAGACCGTTCCTTCTCTTAGGTAGCTAATAGTGGTGAACTTGCTCACATCCCCGGTCATGTGTCTTGAGCATCCACTATCTACTATCCACGAGGTTGGGGCCTCCTTCACCTTTACCTAGACAACACGGAAAACATACTCTTTTGGTACCCAAATCTTAGATCCATAAGCATCATTTAAAAATTTCTTAGGTACCCATGCCTTCTTGGTGGTTCCCCTAGCTTCTAATCTCCTAGATGCACCAATCCTACCGGTAAGTGAAACAAAAGCTACCTCCTTGGTCTTAGGCCTATAACCTAATCCGGCCTTGTTATATACAGCCCTTTGACTGTTTATGATCATGTCAAGGTTACTTGATCCTACTTGGAATTTTCTAAGGGCCTTTATGAGATCATCTACTTGTTTCCTTAGCTCCTTATTTTCAATTTCAATATGTGAAACATCTGAAAAGGTGGAGCTAGCATGCAAATTCTTGAGTTTAATAGCTTCTACTCTAAGCATGGCAATTTCTTCCTTAAGATCCTTAATTCTACTACTAGCCTTAGCTAAATCCATGTTTGTGCTAGAAATAATTTTCACTAAGGTAGAAGAGGGTAAGTGGTATACCTCACTTACCGAAGCCTCTGACTCTGATGATGATGAGGTGGAGGAGCTCTCATCTTCACTGCTTGAGCTCCGTTCATCGTCTGAAGAATCTGAACCATCTTGTGCCATAAGAGCGAAGTGGCAGACTTGCTCTTCTTCTTCCTCTGAGGATGAGGGATCGTCCCAGGTCGCCTTGAGGTTCGTGGCACTCTTCTCCTTTCCCTTTGACTTCTTCTTGTCATTCTTCTTCTTCTCTTCTTTCTTGTCCTCCCTCTTCTTCAACTGGGGACATTCGTTCTTAATGTGTCCCTCTTGGTGACAGTTGTAGCATATGATCTCCTTGGCCTTACCCTTACCTTTGGCCCCTTTTCTAACATATGATTTGTTAGAAAAACTTTTAAATGCCTTACGAAATTTCCTTACCATAAAGGCCTCTTGGTCACTGTCCATGGAGGCGCTTGACTCCTCTGAGTCCGAGGATGATGAGTAGATCACCTTCTTCTTCTCCTTTCTCCTCTTCTTCTCTTTCTCTGCAACGAAGACAATACCTTTCTCTTTTGCCGAAATATTAGCTTGCTCGTGCAGTTCAAATTCACAAAATAAATTGTCTAATTTGACTAAGGATAAATCCCTCGATACCTTGTAAGCATCAACCATGGATGCCCACAGGGTGGTTCTCGGGAAAGCTTGTAAGACATACCTGACAATGTCCCGGTTTTCGATTTTCTCTCCAATTACATGGAGCTCGTTGATCACTTCCTTTACTCTTCCATGCAGCTGACTGACTGTCTCGTTGCTCTTCATGGAGAGTGATTGCAGTTGGGCCACCAACAAGTCCTTCTTGGCTCTTCTGGACTCGTTTGACCCCTCGTTCAGTTCAACTAATTTGTCCCATAGTTCTTTGGCGCACTTGAACGGCCCCACTTTGTTCAGTTGCTCCTTAGAGAGCCCGCACTGCAGTGTAGTAGTGGCCTTGGCATTTGATTGCGCCCTCTTCATCACTTCTTTGGACCATGTTCTCATGGGTGTAGGATCTCCTCTTTCATCGACGGGCGCCTCGAAGCCATCTGCAACACTTATTCAAGTCTCTATGTCATTCATAAGATAGTATTGCATTCTACCTTTCTAGTACGCGAAGTCGTTGCCGTCGAAGAACGGAGGTCGTGCGGTGGAGTATCCCTCTTGAAACGCCATTTCAGATGTTCTGGTTGATTGTTAGATCTTCCAAAACGCACCTGCTCTGATACCAACTGAAAGATCGATGTGGCGTGCAGAGGGGGGGGGGTGAATGCACTTTTTCGGATCTTGAACTCTGCAGTCTTGTTAGCGTAGCGGAAATAATATATAAAAGAAATACAGAAACAATGCTAACACTTTCAGTTACTTGGTATCCACCCAGATGGGTGACTAGTCCAACGATCCACGCCGCGAGCACCACTTTTCACTATCGAAAAGTCTCCTTGAGGTGGAGAAACCTTTACAGCAGTAGCTTCCTCTTTACAGATGTAGAAATACGATGAAGGAAGCAAAAGAACACTCTACAATTTGGCAGCACTTCGTTACTGTACGGAACGGTACAGACACGTGTAACGAGACCTCCTTTTATAGGTGAAAAGGACATATTCGCAGTCTGTCCAGGCACCCACTAGTCGACTGCCCCAAGGGCAGTCGATTGGCTCAGCATTAAATGCCGGCCAACGGCTAGCAAACAGCTAGCCAACGGCTAGTTTTGGGGTATACCAGTCGACTGCCCCAAGGCCAGTCGACTGGTCCAAGGCTGCGAACTCTCTGTGGGTTTTAGCAGTCGACTGCCTCTGGGCCAGTCGACTGACCTGCCTCCCAGCTCAGTTCCAGCCACTCCGAACCTTCTCCTTCGCGTGTGCCTTCAGGTCTGCTCCCTTGGCTCGCCCTTTGAAGTCCTCTTCTTTTGGCTATCGTCCCTCGGATGCGCATGCAAGCCTTCCCTTGGCTTGCCTCCATGCCACCCTTCACGTGTGCCCTTTGAAGTCCACTTCCCGGTTTGCCCTTGAAGCTCTCCTCCCTCGGATAGGTCCACCAAGTGTGATTCTCCAAGTCCTGCAAACTCAATCACACATATCAAATACAACACAACACTCTAACTTTAAACCTATTCGCCCACACATCAAAACCATGATCTTCCAATCATTCAAGGGCCGATTGCCTCAACACTCGCAACGCATGCCATAACATGTATATGTATCAGGTAGACATTACGAGCATGAGCATGACAGTGTAGCAAACATGCAGATCATAGTCATATAAACAACATGACATCAACAATAGGCATACTATCAGGAGAGAAAAACATAATCATGGCAATATAGCACAATTTCAAATAGTAGTCATCATAGCATCATCAAGTAGAATAAAACATGCATCAGCATCATAAAGAGTAGGTCATAAAATACCCTAAGACATAACACGATGAAAGTCACAGGCATCGAAATCCAGAGACGTGTGACACAAAGCCACACTAAGCAAGTCAAGGGCATACAACCCAAAAGTCAAACATGTCAAGTACATCAAGAAAAGAGACAATAAACATCCAAGCTCAATGATCAGCTGGTGGGTCGTCATCGTGCATAAGGTCATCCATCGTCGCATCAGTAGGAGCACAGGACCCTGGTGCAGTACTCGATGAAGGTGCACCTCCTGGAAATGTGTGGTTGCGCCACTCATCATACCATGTCTGCTGGAGGGCACGGGTCCCAGAGATGTCAGTCTCAATCGCTGTCAATCTGTGCTCAATAGAGCTGAACCGTGATCGGGTCTCCTCGCGGAAAGCCTCTCGCAATTGAAAATCCTGCTGGAAGGTCTGATCCAGCTCCGCGATCTGCCAGCGAAGATCAGGCTCCGGCTCGTCGTCATACTCGTCGTCAGCAGGAAGAGCATCGTGTGGTGCCTGAAACTGTGGTGCTCCGCCAGGCAGCTCACCTAGTCCGCATCCATCCTTCCATACCAAGACCCCATCACCCTCACGAATGATAATACCAGACTTTGCAAAAGCCCGCCGACCCAAACGACAATCTTGCTTAACCATGGGCACGGTCCTGCCCTTGGAGACATCAACACCAACTGACATAAGCCAATCAGTGATGATGTGACCAAAAGGCATATAAACCGTGCGACGGCTAGGCTCACGATAGGACAGGATAGACTGAAAAATGCTCTCCATGATATCAAAGTCCATCCGGCAATGCATGCCGTAGAGCATGAGGCAGTGGTAGGGTAGGATCTCGGCCAACGGCTTTGAAGTAATGGGCAAAATGCAATTTGTGATGATCTTGAAAAGGACATAATCAGCTGGAGCAAGGCGGAGGGCAGCAAAAGTGGGGAAAACTGGACCCAATTCGTCAAGCCCGGCAGGGCAAGGATGACCAAAAAAGTGCTGATAGATAGAGTCAAGGGTAACATTTGCGAACGGTGCTAGCAGAGGGTCAGGAAGTTCAGGATAGATCGAATAAAGATTTGGTGATCGTCGACCACCCAAGTATTCTGCCAAAATCTCATATGAAAAATCGAGGTTCATCTTCCCGACACGAGTAGTGAACTCGAATCCCCCTTGAGGACCTTGTTGTAGGTTGTTGTAAAATTCAGAGACGAGGTCGTAATTTATGGTCCGTTCCAAGGAAAGAAGAAAACCCAGATTGTAGTAAGTGACAATCTCCATGACAGAGGGACAGAACTCAGTTAGGAAGGGAACATTAATAGATCTGCAGGGTAATAGTTTGAATGTCCTAGCTTGAAAGGCCTGTTCACAGGCCGCATTTGGGAACCTGGAGCTAGAAGAAGGCTGTGGCCTTTTGGAAGGGGCAGAGGAGGAAGGAGCTTTCCCCCTCGAGCTGCCCTCAGCAGCTTCCTTGCCCTTGGATGACTTTCTAAAGGGAGTTGAATTGGTCATGACACTGAATTCAAATTATTTGATAAGATCGATCAAACAAAACAGAATTGATCATATAAGATGATACCCAATCAAAAGATAGATAGATTCGATCATAGACATAAGGTAAGAAAGTAGGGTCACGGTAGGCAAAACATGATCACGATACACCAGCAAGAACAAGAACAAAAACCATGGTTAGCTTCATATCCATATAATCCATGAAGAGATTTGTAGAAAAACTGAAATCAAAGCTTACTTAGGCGCCATGGATGAGCTTGTGCAAGGGAGGAAGAAGCTAGTTCCTCAAGGTTGAGAGAGAAAAAGGCCTGCGCAAAAGAAACTCTCGGACGCAGAGAGCTTGGAATAAGTGGGGAGCTCGTAGGGAACAGGAAGACACCAGTAGGGATCTCCGCAAGCAATTGCACGCACGAAGTGGGAGAGACGCAGGAGAGTGCTCTCGCTCAAGCAAGGTCGCGCAGATGAGGAGTTTCGGCGATAGGGTTCGGCGCTGAAGAGGGTTTTGCGAAATTAATCGGTTGGTGGATCGGTCCACCAACCAGAATTTAATACGTTTGAACGGATCACCGTTCGATCTGATCGCACCCAGACCGATCAGGCTATAGCCTGATCGGACTGGCCCGGTCCTGATCGGTCGGATGATCGATCAGACCCGCTCCTGATTGGTCAGTTGACCGATCAGGATACGAACAGTAGGGTCTGGAGGAAAACTGCTGGGCTCCCTGATTGGTCTGTGGACCGATCACCATAGGGTGCCAGATCTGTCCGGGGACCGATCCAGGCTAGCTCAGTACACTTAGTCAAATTCCGGAAGATCACGGCTTGCCTCGCTGATTGGTCTGTGGACCGAACACCATAGGAAGAAGCCAGATCGGTCCAGGGATCGATCAGCCCTATGCCTGATCGGTCCGGTGACCGATCAGGGTTCCTGGTATTCCCTGATACGAACTGAAATGTTCAGTTTCAGAATTTCTGAAACTTTTCAACCAAGATCTGATGAACTTTATCGAACTTGGACATGATTTCCTAACTAAAATTGATCCCTTAACAAGAATCAAAGATCCTTATAGGTTCAACAATCACTTTGACCCATACAAATGGAGTCAAACTCAATCAACAATCAATCAAGCAAAATCAATCAAGTTTGAGTCAAATCCAATGTTCCAATCAAGTTTCCTTGATTGGAATGTCCAAATATGATCAAGGAGCCATGTACACATATGTTATGCAATGGTTTTCCCCATACTTGGTCACCACCGTGATTATTATCTCGTCAACTTAATTTCTCAAGGGATGCATTGACATTTTGAGAAATTGAGTTGATCCTAACATCTCACCCCATGTCTAGTAAACAAAATATTTTGGTAAACCTTATAGTTTGTGTGAGATGTCCCCAAGTTACCCAATTGATTCCCAACAATTTCGAAATAATCATGAAGGGTTTTGAATGCAATTTGAAAATCATGAAGCGCGACACATTCCCAATTCCCGTCTTAGGAAACTAAATTCATTTTCGGGAAGTGGTTTAGTGAAAATGTCAGCTAGGTTTGACTTGGACTCTACATGAGAGAGTATGATGTTCCCCCTAGTTACATGATCCCTAATGAAGTGGTGTCTTACTTCAATATGTTTTGTCCTAGAATGATGGACTGGATTCTTGGTTAAGTTAATTGTGCTAATGTTATCACATAACACTTGCACACCCTTGTAACTCAATCCATAGTCCTCTAAGGTATGAATCATCCACAACAATTGCGATACACTCTCTCCCATGGCGATATATTCTGCCTCGGTAGTGGAAAGAGCAACACAATGTTGCTTCCGACTCGACCAACTTACTAAGGACGAACCTAAGAATTGGCAGCCCCTACTAGTACTTTTCCAGTCTAACTTACATCCAGCGTAGTCGGAATCCGTATAACCAATCAAATCAAAAGATTCGGTACGGGGATACCAAAGACCTACACCAATTGTGCCCTTGAGATATCTCAAAATTCGCTTAACAGCAATTAAATGAGAATCCTTGGCACAAACTTGATACCTAGCGCACATACCTACAACAAATAGTATATCTGGTCGACTGGCTGTGAGGTATAGCAGACTACCTATCATGCTTCGATATTGAGTTAGATCAACGGGTTTACCACTCTCATCATTGTCTAATCTTGTGTTTGTAGCCATGGGAGTGGTTACCTCTTTTGATTCACTCATATTGAATTTTCGAAGCATTTCCTGTGTATACTTTGATTGGTGCACATGGATACCATCGCGAGTTTGCTTGATTTCAAGTCCAAGAAAGAAAGTCAATTCTCCCACTAGACTCATTTCAAACTCACTCTCCATGTGTCCAATGAACTCATTTAAATAACCCCTATTGTTTGAGCCACAAATTATGTCATCGACATATACTTGGGCCACAAATATATTGTCACCATCTCTTAGTAGAAATAGTGTAGGGTCTATTTGACCTCTAACGAAGCCCTTCTCAACTAGGAATGTCGACAACCGCTCATACCAAGCCCGGGGTGCTTGTTTAAGGCCATAAAGTGCCTTTTTGAGCTTGAACACGTAGTTTGGAAATTCGGTACTCTCAAACCCCGGAGGTTGTTCGACATAGACCTCTTCTTTAATCAAACCATTTAGAAAGGCCGATTTGACGTCCATTTGATATAATTTGAAACCACGATGTGCTGCAAATGCTAGCATCAATCGGATGGACTCTAATCGTGCCACAAGAGCATAAGTCTCATCATAATCAAGGCCTTCAACTTGACTGTAGCCCTTAGCTACCAAGCGTGCCTTGTTTCTAATAATTTCTCCCTTATGGTTCAATTTGTTCTTGAAGACCCATTTGGTTCCAATAATGGAGGTCTTCTTGGGTCTAGGGACTAAGTCCCAAACTTGACTCCTCTCGAATTGACCTAGTTCATCTTGCATTGCAATGATCCAATCGGGATCATTTAATGCTTCATCAATTTTCCTAGGTTCAATTTCGGAAATTAGGGCAACTTCATTAGCCTCATTCCGGAAGAATGATCTAGTTCTAACCCCCTGACGGATGTCTCCAACAATTTGATCTTGGGATGACTAGAGGCTAATCTAGTTTGCCTAGGAGTTGGTGGTGCTTCTTGAACAGG
>JAGFNQ010004207.1:0-32077 GCA_024364735.1 Boesenbergia rotunda
CCTTTGACATATATCAAAAACAAGCATGGGTGAACAAGATATCTAACAGGGATTTATGAGTTTTCTAAGTGCTTTATGTTTTTGACAAAGTATTTTTCAAGAATCGAGTAAAAGCATTTTCAAAAACTTTTTTACACTTAGATAATTTACCATTATGAAAAAAAATTTCAGGCTTAAAAAAATTTACAACTTTTTATAAGGCAGAAAAATTTACTTAGGCAAAATTTCCAAGTTTCCAAAAAAAATTTTAATTACTTAGAAAATTTTTCAAGAAATTTTTCACGCTTAGAAAATTTTCAAAAAAGGATTTTTCAGGCTTAACAAGTTTTTAAACTTTGGGCAAGTACTTTTTAGAAGAATTTGAAATTAAGTGTCAAGTACTTGATTGGAAAATTAAGTAAAAAATACCCGATAAATACTTAAGTACTTAAAAGATTTTGAAAAGAAATTGTGTTTTGAAATATGTTTTGAAAGAAGTTTTGAAAAAATTGTGTATCAGAGCTTATGAGTTTTGAAAACATAAAAATACTGGTATAACTCTAAAAGCATAGCAAAGCTTAAATTTCCAGATTAAGTCCATTTTGAAGGTATTATGCAAAAAAAAGTGTGTAAACTTTTGAAGGTTCAATGTTTTACTTAACTTGGTTCATTTCCAGTCTGACACCATCTAGGAAACCTTGTTGATACAAGGACATTTCCTAAGTGTCCTGGAAATTTTCCAACCTATGTAAATGTTATTTTCGAAAACATTTCATAAGTCACACAAATTCTAACAAATAGTATTTTGAAAAACTTAGATTTTTGCAAGAGTTTGAAATAAGCATGTTATTAAATAATTCCTTTAATTTTGACCTCCCCCTAAACTTGACTCCGTCCTGGGAAGCTTGTTGACCACAAGTACTCTTCCTTTGAGTCTTAAGGTTTGAGTCAGATTAGAAAGAACTGTTTAACAAAGACATAAGTAAAAAGAAACTTTTTCTGAAGTTTTTCTTTTGACTTAGACTCCCCCTTAATTTGACACATCCTAGGAGTCCTTGAAGATCATGAAGTGGACCTTTCCTCTGTGTCTTTAGGGTTTGTCAAGATCAAAAGAAGCACTTTTGAACAATCTTCTGAGTATGATAACTTTCAAGGAGATAAATTTTTGACACCTCAATTTGGAATAATAACACAGTTTAAAAAATTTGAAATGATAATAATTTTTCCTAAGCGAAAGTAATATATTAAGGTTTTTGAATCAACTTTTGAAAGCCTTATTTTGAGATGAAAATAAGTTTTAAAGCATAAGGATTTTGAAAAATCAAAAAAAACATTAAGAAGAACTCCCCCTGTATCCGACATAGACTGACTTTATCTAAGACCTTAGTGTTGACTAGGTTTGACCATGTTTGACTCAGTTGACTAAGGTTTGACTATGTTAATCATGGTTTGACTATGTTGGAATTATCCTCTGAATTAAAACACAACATAAAAGAAATTTTAATTTGAACTTAATTTTCCTGTCTCACCCAATCTAGGGTTTTCAAACAGTTAGCTTTAAAAGTTCTTGTGAGACAGGTTTGAAGGTAAAAATTAATTTTGAAAAGGAATTTTCATTTATTTTGAAAAAAGTTATTTAATTTTGAAAACAGATTTGAAAAAAAAAATAAGTTTAGAAAGCAGAAATTTTGAACACTGATTAAGTGATTTTTGAAACAGAATAAGTTTGAAAATAGAAATTTTGAAAACAGATTAGAATCTATAATTATTTGAAATTTGTGTTAGATTCGAATTTGACAAAAGATAATTTGAATTTGAATTTCAGAAATTGGCTTCCATGTCTTGGCGAGGCACTAGGCCTTCTTTGGCCGTAGCCTTTTGGGATCATCCACCCTTTCCTTGACAAAGCCTTTTAATGAAATTTCATTTTCAAATTAAATTAGGTCATTTTCTGGTCTAACTAGCTTGGGTCTTGGATCGGTAGCTTCGGCTGGTTTCACCAGTCTAAAGAGACCAAATAGACTTGATCTTATTAGAGTTGGTTTCCCCAACGTACTATCATCTCACCTCCTCCCAATACTATGTTTTCAAATTTCAAGTAATTGGTTAAGTCCTTAAGCTAACTAAACCTAAGTCTAAGCATGGTAAATTACAGAAATTAAATAAACAATCAATCAATCAAACATGCAATTTAATAAAAAATTATTTAAGTCACTTCAAAATGGTAATAATATTCTAGATTTTCGCAATAAGCAATGTTATGAATTACATTTTCATATGAATTAATCATGTTGTTCATAGTAAATAATGGATTATTAAATACTGTAAATTTACCATTTGATTCCCTTTTGGAGGTCTCCCCCTTGATTTTGCCATCTTCCCTTTGCTTGATTGTTTCCTCAGTATTTTGTAGTGGTCGCGAGCTAACCGGACAAGTTTCCGAGGATACCTTTCTTTGTCGTCAGATTCTGAGTCTGAGTTGGACTCAGGTTCTAGTTGAGGCCTCTTTTGCAGTTCTCTTGGAGTTTTCCCTGCAATAAAACTTATACCTTTCTCGACCATTATAGTATCTATTTGATTATTCAATTCTAATTTACAAAAAGATTCAAAATTAGTTACCGTCTTAGTCAGTTCGTCGTCTGATTCTACTGGTTCGATTTCGATTCTGGATTCGAGTTCAGATTCTGATTCGGCTATCTGTGCTTGGACATCAGGTACCTCAATGTCGGAGCTCTCTTCGTGTAGGTTGATTAGTTTCTCCCACATTTCTTTAGCACAGTTGAAGGATCCAACTAGCTTGAGTTGTTCGTTAGTTAGACCGCATTGAAGAATTGCAGTTGCTCTTGCATCAGTCTCAATTTGGTTGAGGGTTAGTTCATCCAGTTTGTCCCATACAATTGATAGTCCATCTTCTGTAGGGAGGTGGAACCCTATTTGAATTATCAACCAGAGATCTAGATTGTCCTTCAGGTGGGATTCCATTAGACTTTTCCAGGTTCTGAAGTTCTCGCCAGATAATAGAGGCGGACGAACACTGCTCCATTCTTGATTGGCCATTAAGGATAAATCTTGCACACAAGGAAAAAAAAATAGAGATGTACAAGACTTGGTCTTGGATTAGTAGTGCGGGAGAGAGAGAAAAACAAGCTCAAAAGGTGTTTGCACGAATTTCGAGGTAAAATAATAATAAAAAAAATTTGAAAATGTTGACCTTAACCATTTTGATTAATGAAGAAAAAGTAAGAAAAAAAATTTCTCGAATTAAGATAGCACGAATTTCGAGAAAAAATATTAAAATAATAATAAAAAAATTTACGACAAGTTTTCACAAATTGATTCTTTTATCAATTCTGACTTATGGTGAGAAAATGAGAATTCAGAATTGAAAAAGGCGTAAGGGTATTTTAAATACACTCACAGATATTATTTATTTGAAAAATAAAGCGAAAAAAATCCGAAAAAAAATTTCAAAGTGGTGGTTGCACCAACTTTGAATAACCCCACTCTGATACCACTTGTTGGATCGAGAAATGCGAGAGAGGGGGGGTGAATGTCGCAAATCGTTCGGATTTAAAAAGAGTAAGTGCGCAACGGAAATAAGACACAAAAACAATGCTAACAAGGTCGTTTTACTTGGTTCGGAGCCTGTGTCGACTCCTACTCCAAGGCCCACGGTCGTTGACCGTTTTCTGCAGGCAATTCTATACGTTCGAGAAAGTTTACAATAAAAAGTATTACAGAATCAGAGTAGTAAACTTAATCAAGCTCTTCGTTACCGACGTCCGGTGTAGATCGAAGTGTTGGAGCAGCAGGACGTTGTCAGCTCGAGTTGGAAGAGTTCAGGAGTGTGTCGTGGAAGCAGAAGAGCGTGGAAGCATCGCAGTAAGTGATGCTCTGAAGAAGGAGGTCGAGGGCCCTTTATATAGGTCCTAGGGGCGCCCTGGTCGACGGGGGCGCCCCCCACGTGGCAGCAGATCCGGTTGTAGCTCGGTCGCCGTCTGATCCCCTTATCCTCGGGATCCGGTTTGACCGGGGCGCCCGTAGGGCTCGGGGCGCCCGGTTTGACCGGTCAAAACCTCATCTCCTCAGCTTCGCAGGGATGCGCTGCGGCAGCTGGCAGTGGGGGTGCCCGAGACACGCGGGGCGCCCGCGACAAGCGGGGCGAAGCGCGTTGAGGTTCTTACAGACTTGGGTTGACCTTGGGGGCGCCCTGGTCGTCCGGGGCACCCTGCTCAGCTTCTGCCTCACTCCTTTGAGGCTCTCTGAGCTGCAGATACTCAGTCCTTCGATCCTGCATCCAGGGTTAGTCCAAATAACAATCATATTATTATTTTATACAGCCTTAGCTGTCTTGGTTCTGACTTTGGTCTCCAAAATGGAGCCCTAGGTCGAACCGACGCCTAATGTTCCCTCAAGGGGAACGCGTCCTCACCTACTCCTCTCGGGAGAATTTACCTGGTGCCAACCAGCTCCTCCAGTTGGACTTTTGCCCGGCAGCCCTTCGCCAGGTCTTGAGTACCACGCAGCCCTTCGCTTGGTGCCTAGCAGCCCTTCGCTAGGTCTTTTCTTCTGGCAGCCCTTTGCCAGGGCCTAGCATTCCTTCGCTAGGGTTTGTCCATTCTGGCAGTCCTTCGCCAGAACTTGGTTTTTGCCCAGCAGCCCTTCGCCAGGACTTGGTTTCCTGACAGCCCTTCGTCAGGTGCCTAGCAGCCCTTCGCTAGGACTTGTTTTCCTGGCAGCCCTTCGTCAGGTGTCTAGCAGCCCTTCGCTAGAACTTGTTTTCCTGACAACCCTTCATCAGGTGCCTAGCAGCCCTTCGCTAGGACTTGGTTTCCTACACACTCAAGCAGCATTGTTAGATACCAAACAACCCTTAACTTTGAATCCTTTGCCAATATCAAAACAAGGTTCGATCTGGTGCTTCCTGCACCAACAGGCGCAACTCCTTCCTTCCTTCCAGAATCTTGATTCCATTCTTCGCTTGGTGGTTAGTCTTCCGACTTCTCTCTTGGTATTCTTGTCGTGTCTTTGGAGGATCTAGTAGTTCTTGTCGACACGAGACTCGTGGCTTTGCGAAGTCATCTCGAAGAAAACTCGGCGTGGACGTGAATAGAGGCGGAGCTTCTAAGGGACGCTTACGGTTGGATCTCGTCCTTTTTTTCGAGTTACGCGAGGTAACAAGTAAATTAGTTTACGTTTCTGCAAAATTTTAAATATATGATCATGTCTACACGACATAAGGTTGCATGCTTAGATGTGTAGTTAAATAATTTGAGAAATTATTTATGCTAAACCTTCCGCTGCACGTAATTAATTTTAAAATTACGAACCCGCATCCATGTCAACATGCACCCGGTCCCAACATTAGGTACCCAAATTTTGGGACCTAATGAATCTACAATGAATGACTTTGGCACCCATGCCTTAGTCATTTTCTTCCTGACTTTTTGAACCCTAGAGCCATTTGATGATCTAAATTGGGTTCTAGACATTAATGACACAAAGGTTGGTTCTTTAGGTCGGTAACCTATACCGGCCTTGTTGTAAACCGCCCTTTGGGAGTTTAAGATCATGTCTAGGGTTTTAGAGCTAGTTGAGAATTTCTCAAGAATAATCTTGAGATTTTCAATTTCACCCTTCAAGATCTTATTCTCATTCTCAAGGGATTCATTATGAAAGTCATTAATATCCTCAACCTTAGAAGATTTTAATTCTTTTACTTCCATCTTCAATGACTTAACCTTATTCTTACATTTCTTTAACAATTTGGTTAAACATGTGATAGTTCTATAGCACTTATCTAACTCGGGAGTGATTACCTCTTCATCATCCGAAGATGATGAAGGTGCGATTGAGGAGCTACTTGATTCATCATCACTTTCCTCCTTTGACTCCACTAGTGCCATGAAAGCAAAGTGATGGGTGTGCTTCTCCTCCTTTCCTGCCACAAAAGCAACCCCTTTCTCTTCGGAGCCTTGGTTAGAGATCTCATGTAATTCCATTTCACAAAATAGATCTTCTAACTTAACTAAGGAAAGATCCTTGGAAACCTTGTAGGCATCCACCATGGATGACCACAAAGTATTCCTTGGAAAAGCTTTTAGAACAAACCTTACTAGATCCCGGTTTTCTACCTTTTCATTGATGGAGTGGAGACCGTTGAGGATTTCTTTAAAACGACCATGAAGTATACTCACAGTTTCAACTTCTTCCATGGACAGATTTTGAAGTTGGTTGAGAAGAAGGTCCTTCTTGACTGTCCGTGTATCTTGAGTTCTCTCATGGAGTTCAATGAGTTTGTTCCATAGGTCTTTGGCCGAAGTGAAGGGGCCAACCTTGATTAGCTGCTCTTTGTTCATCCCATATTGCAAGGTGACAACAGCTTTGGCATTAGTTTCCCCCTTTTTGATTTGCTCAGTCGACCACATGGAAAAGTCTAGATCTTTTCCCTCAATATCCTTTGGAGGAGAAAACCCCTCCTTGACAGCGAACCACAAGCTCATGTTTGTCTTCAAGTAAAACACCATTCTTGACTTCCAATATGAAAAGTCAGTGACGTCGAGGAATAGAGGTCGGTTTGTACTCATTCCTTCTCTTCTAGCCATCTTATTGTAAGCTCTCGGATGTTAAGCCTTGAACAGAGCCCCAAGCTCTGATACCACTTGTTGGAACTTGGATGGCTAGAGAAGGGGGGTGAATATAGCCAGACACCCACTTCTTGCTTTTGAACTTATCTGCACTTAAGTTAGCCGCAGCAGAAGCAATACAAGTATAACAGCAGAAATAGAAATGTAGTAACTGAAAACCAAACCTGATAACTTGCCCCTACTCCTTGGCGTGCCCGTAAGGTGGGTGATCCCTTGATCGTCGGCAGATCAAGCCTCAGTGAACACCGGATATCAAGCGCCTCCTTCTCGGTGGAGAAACCTCTCCACAAGCTGTCTCACAGATGGATACAAGATAAGCTCACGAGACACTGGAGAAGGGAAGCTCACAAGAATGTGACAAGAACGCTTAAGCTCAAAGCAACAGAGAGCACACAAGCACCACAGCCCAGCCAAACTTCCCAAGTTTCTGTCTGTTCCTTATTTTCGCTCCTCTGCATCAGCTTCAACTTAAGCTCTGCTCACCATCGCCAGCTTCATCAGCATCCACTGAGCCAGCCTGAACCCACTGACCTCCCTGAGCACTCAGTCCACTGAAGACCTCCTCTCCAGCTGAGCCTCCGTCAGTCGCCAACTGCGCCAGCTGCCCGTTGAAACCTGAAATCGGTAAACAGACAACCCTGCACCAAGGAAAGCCTCCCATTGACTCTCCTCTAATGTTTGAACCATCCCTGTAAAGCTTGCACACTTCAACAGAAGCTTAGCAAAACATATCAAATGAAATCAGCAATGTATCAGAGAATCGGCAGAGAAAACAGTCGCGATCAGAGCGTCTGACAGCGTATTTGAATTAAAGTTCTGCTCTTGATCGGTCCCCAGACCAATCAGGGAGGACCCTGATCGGTCACCAGACCGATCCAGCAGTCTGCTGCACACTCCAGATCGGTCCCCAGACCTATCCAGCAGTCTGCTGCACACTCCAAATCGGTCCCCAGACCAATCAGGCTGTGCCCTGATCGGTCTGGTGACCGATCAGGCTGCTTCCTGACCGATCAGAAGTCATCCCGATTAGTCATAAGGAGAATCTCGCCACACTTGATCGTTCACTTAGACCGATCTGAACAGTATCCCTGATCGGTCACCAGACCGATCAGGAGCCGAGCAGTAAGGTTCCCAAAACCCACTGTATGCTCCTTGATCTGTCACCAGACCGATCAAACATAGCTGGATCGATCACCAGACCGATCCACGATGGAACTTCGTGCCAACTTCCCTGATCGGTCACCAGACCGATCCAGGCAAGGCCAAATCCACTCTAAGTCAAGAGAACAAGCCTCCAGCCCTTCCCTGACTCGTGCTCAGTCCCTCGGACCAAGACTCCGTGCTCAGTTTCACTCACCGGGACTTCAACCTAGCCCTCCAAGCTAGGACCTGGCCCTCCAAGCCAGGATTTCATCCAACCTAGCCTTCCAAGCTAGGACCTGACCCTCCAAGCCAGGGTTTCACCAACCTAACCCTCCAAGCTAGGATCTGACCCTCCAAGCCAGGACTTTTTCACACCTAACCGTCCAAGTTAGGACTTTTCACAACTAGCCCTCCAAGCCAGGACTTTTTCACACCTAACCCTCCAAGTTAGGACTTTTCACAACTAGCCCTCCAAGCTAGGACTTTTTCACACCTAACCCTCCAAGTTAGGACTTTTCACACCTAGCCCTCCAAGCTAGGACTTTTTCACACCTAACCCTCCAAGTTAGGACTTTTCACACCTAGCCCTCTAAGCTAGGACTTTTTCCATGCCAGCGTACGATCTCCCGATCCACCTGGACTTAATCCGAATTCAACCAAACTTAAATCGTTGTCAAACCCAAAACAACAATCGGGCCAGACTGCATCAACACGACGCGCCATTCTCTGATCACCTTTAACCTCCCCGAACCTTTCACCGACTGGGAACTTTATCTTAAGATAAAAAGTTGAAACCATTGCCCGAAACTCACTGAGGGTAGGTCGTCCCAAGATGGCGTTGTAGGCGGAGGAGGCCTCCACTATTAGGAAGGTGGACCACCTTGTTCTTTTTAGGGGCTCCTCATCGAGGGGCACAGCCAGCCGTATCTGGCCGATCGGCTGCACCTGGTTCCCAGTGAACCTGAACAATGGCGTAGCTACCAACTTCAACTAGGATGACTCAATTTGTAGTTGGTCGAATGCTCTTCTGTATAAAATGTTTACTGAGTTGCCTGTATCCACGATGGTGCAGTGAACCTGATAATTGGCCATCACGGTAGTGATGACTAGGGCATCGTCGTGGGGGACCTCCAACCCTTGCAGATCTTGTGGCCCAAAATTGATATAAGGGCCTTGCACTTGGGTGACACTCATCCCCACTTGGTGAATTTCCAGCCGGTGTACCTGGGCTTTCCAGGCTCGATTAAAGTCTCCTCCTGTTGGTCCCCCCGAGATCACATGGACTCCTCCTCGGATGGTGTTCTATTGGTTAGCTCGGTCCTCATCCACATCCTCGGACATAGTGTGCCCGTCCAGGGGAAATAACTGCTGAGCGGTAGGCGTACCCTACATGGGTTCTTCCACAACCGGACCAGTCGCGGATCCTCCCCAACCCTGGGCGCCTCTTGGGGAGACCTGAAGCTCGCGGCCCCTGGTGGTCGAGGCCCGGCCCCTCCCGGCCTGTCGGCAATCCTCGGTGCTAGAGGTGTTGCTTTGGTGGAAAGCGCAATAAGGCCTCCACCGGGCTGACAAGCATCCCCGTGCCACTTACTGCACGTGTCTCTGTTCCATCCCCACTCGGTCGATCCCCCCTCTAGGGATACAGATGGGCTCGCCTGTCAAGCGACTATTCTATGGGGGGACTAGGCCCCTGGGCAACACCAGCTTCCTTTTTTCGAGTGGGTTGAGCTTCCTCCATGTTAATGTATTTAATAGCTTTCCCCAAGAGACTATCAAAGTCCTTTGGGGGCTTCCTAATCAGTGATCGGAAGAAATCTCCCTCCTGCAATCCTTTGGAGAAAGCGCTGATGAGGACCTCTGGGGTAGTGGTTGGTACGTCCATGGCTACGCCATTTAACCTCTTGATGTAGGCTCGAAGTGATTCCTTCGGATCTTGTTTTAATACAAACAAGTTGAGGCTCATTTTATGTTGCCTCCAATTGCTCTTGAAATGTTTCATAAACAACCTTTTTAAGCTCCATGAAACATGACACAGACCCACTCAGGAGTCGATCAAACCAGCGTTGAGCTAGTCTCGATAGGGTTGTCAGAAATGTCTGGCATTTGACGCCCTCGGGGTATTGATGAAGCAGGGTGGCGCTTTCGAACTTCATAATATGGTCAAGATCACTGGCTCACGAGTATTCCAGGATGGTGAAGAATCGGTGATGTTTGGGGACAGAATCTTCAAGAACATGCAAGGGGGGGGGGGGGGGGTCAGGCCCTTTCCCTTGTTGGGTTGTTGCTAATGCGTCCGAGTAGATGCGGACACCTCCATGGGACCCGAGTGGGTTTCATCTCCTCTAGTTCGGAGATAGCAAGGGGGAAGGGAATCGGCATGCCATCCGGCCTGGCGGCATTCCCCCGACCCATCGAGTTGTCAACGACCGATGGCTCAGGGAACCGGGTCGCGGGGTTGCCAGCAGGTAGGGGTAGTTGGGGGGTCTTCTGGGCTTGAGCAGCCATCAAAAACTCATACTCTTTCGGCATGATGGTAACCATCACTTTGTTAGGGTTTTCCATCTTCTACTCTCGATCAGGCGATATGCCCTCCTTCTAGTGCCAATTATGATCCTGTCGGTGAGCGACATGGGAGCCCCAGTGTGATGATGGGGTGTGTTTCGTCGGCAGAGGAGGATGACCGACGATGTACTGCGCGATTTTGGATTTCGACGGTAGGGCAGCTCTGGACCTGGACAGAAAGGGACCGTTAGCAACCCGAGTCTTCCCGGCATGGTCCTCCGACGGTCAAGTCAGAATTCGACGGAGGGAAGGGGAGTTGATTAAGAAAATACTGTAGCTGAAGAAATGTCATTCATCCCTGCGTGTGAGGGATAGAGGGTCTTGTATAGCCAGGAGGACCGATAAACTCTGTCCTCTTCCTGCTCCCCTTTTGTCCTATGTGAGGACAGGATCAGCGGCCCTTGTCAGTTAGCCGACCGGCGCCGCTCTGTCTGACATTTGCATGGGGCGCCGAGGTACGGATTGGCCTTTACCAGCAACACTTGTCAGACGTCGTACATTGCCAGCGAGATCTCCGCTATTCGGACACAAGTGGTGTCAGATCTGGGTCGACGAGTACTGACACAACTATTGCCTTTGCCTGCGAGGCGTCGAAGGGTCTGTGCCACCACGGACAATGGTAGCTTCCGATAATAGGAAACGAGCTATATTACACTTAGGGATAGGCCACTCGGCATGCCCGGGTTTCCCATTCAATCCTCCTTGCATTCGCTTCTCCCGCCTGGGAAGGCGGGTGAAGGACCCCCGACTGAAAAGTGCACCTTGATGCTCACTGGGGCTTAAGACTCCGGTCGGGTACTTGTCTGCTCGACGTATCCGATTGGGGTGAGATTCGAGCCAGGTAATGCGGCTACCAACGCGGGCATTCTGATATCTGATCGGGTTGCTAACGTTGCCTCACAGCCCCACACGGACCTAGAGAGATAAGCCCTTTAGATCGGGCCTATCTTTCTGAAGTGTCACATGAGCTGATCCGATTCCACACCACCAAGGGCGGGATCAATGATCAATAAAAAAAAATATCTTTCATTGAAAAGAAAACAAAAATTATTTTTCATATAAATTATTTTACTCCACTATTCTTTCTTATCTTTTTGACCCGTATTGTCATTTCTTTATTCGAAAGATTTCTATGGTCGGGGCAGAGGTAAGTGTTAGTCCACCTGATTTTAGTCCGAGGTATCATTTTAAGATTTAGAGAAGACGCATATATATTTAAAATTTTGTCTGTATATTTAATTATTTTGGCTAATTATTAAGTTGATTAATTTTAAATTACTAAATCAAATTTCATAATTAACCAAATAATATATATATATATATATATATATATATATATATTCTTTTTTTAATTTACGATTATATCATTTAACATTTTACTGTTAGTACAATTTTTTATCAATCAAAATTGACCGTTTGACTAAGTTCAGATTGACTCAAATTTAAGTTTTGATATTTGGATAATATATGAGAAGAGGTTAAATAGGTTAAAGGTTAACTGGAGGTTTGACCAAAATATGATGGAAAGTACTATTGGAGTAATCTAGGTACCTTAGATTTTAATGTTTGGGCAAAGGTTTATGATCTCGACCCAGTTTACGGGTAGCTCGGCCATCCATCCTGGCGCCACGAAGGCCCAGTAGAGGGGCCCACGAAGGCCTCCCCGGGAGAAGCCCCGAGCCAAGAACCCTCCCAAACCGCCGATCGATCGGCCTTAGTCAAGGTTGGGCAGGCCAATCCCGAGCGCCCCTTGATGGACCCAAAATGACTATCACGAATGTGGGTCTCAAATTTAGATATTTATAAACGTGCTGGAAACCCTTTTTGCAATCAAAGAAGAAAAGCGTAGTAAAGGGGCCACAGATCGTATTTTTCCAAGGACTAGTTCAAGTTATTCGATTCGTGCTTGAGTTTATGTGTCGTCAAGAGTTTTTGGGTTTCAAATAGAACTTTGGGTTTTGTAATGAGAAATGAAAACACAATGCAAAGAGAGTAAACTTAACTAAAGGAACTAACCAAGGTAATGGTAGCTAATGAATTCAATTAATGGAAAAAAACTCAATCACCAATTTCAACTTAGCCGAATTTTGGAAAACCAAATCTGAATTAAAATGCAAAACAAATGCTAAACAAATGAATACAAGAATACTTGATATGCAAGGAGAAAAGAAACTATATGCCGAAATGATACTAAGTGTAAGAGCTATGCATGTACTTCAGCAGTGAATGATCTAACATAGCTTGAGAAGTAAGCTAACAATTAAGTATGTGCTGAGATGAATAAAGAGCTGCAGCAACAATGAAGTACTGAACAAACTGATGCAGAAATAAAATTCAGTAAAGCAGAATTCAGGGATGCAGAGATGGATTAAAAACATGGACTGAATGCTGAATCAGCTTCAGAAATGGCAAATTGCAGTTGAGTCGAAACTTGATACAGACACAGGACTATAACTGATGTGAAGCAAGTGAGAGTGCAGCAAACCAATCGAATGCAAAGCAAACAAAATGCAGAACAAAATTCAGACCCTAACTGGTTTTAAGAGATGTATCAAATGCAGATAGGAAAGGCAGAAAAGTAGAACCTGACTGCTGAAATACAGCTACAAACCTTAAAAAGGAACAAACAAATTAACTGAATTCAAAAACACAGACTTTAGCCGCTGATAACCAAGTTTTTCAGAACAAAACTGCAATCTACAGAAATAAATGGATACACAGAATCAAGCTGATTTCGGAACAGATCTGGGATTAAATGCAAATGTTCAGTAGACAACAACTTAGCTAATAACAAAACAAAAAATAGAAAGCTACTTATGTAAGGAACAAATCAGAAACCCTGAGTTCACTGAATCAAAATGCAGAAACTGAGGTAATTGCAGAATTTGAAACTGATTATGACAGGAACCATCAAATTCAGTAATGACTCTAATACAAAGTAAGCTGAAACTAAATTCCCTCAACAACTGACAAGTAGCCTAACTGATTAAGATGCTGAATTGAAAACTAACTCCTGCTAAGCAATTCGAAAGGATCAAATTTCTAATACAAAGTTCAGAAACAGCAATGTAAATGCAGAAAACAGAGTTGATACTCAATTGCCACTTGATACGCAAGCAACAAATAGAAAATTCACTGGAATTGGATACAATTGATCATTGAACTAGCTCACTAACTCATCTACTTGCAGAATGGAACCTAATTTGAGCTGGAAAAAATTCAGAGAAAGGAACTAAGCAACTGATACGAAGACAGTAACAGAATTGAAATTTCAGCAATGAAATTACAGCTAAAACACAAAGAAAAGCAGTAAAAACTAAGCCTCGACCATTCCTTGTCTCAAGACCACCTTGTTCGTCACGCAAGGGCAAGACAAGAACCCTTAAACTCGCAAATCGCTGGGAATTAGCTCCAATTTCAGATCTGATCACAGATTCGCTCACAGCTGCAAATCAGTGATTAAATCTCCATAGAAACCTCCTCCGAGGATCCAAATCTTGCTCCAAGGTGCTGATCGAGTTGGTCACGCCTCTGATTGAAAGAAATCGCAAGAAAAAATGAAGGAGAGCTGAAGAAGAACGAAGATGAGCTGCGAAGACGCGACGCCGAGATCTGCCGAGGGAATTCCCATTTAAACTTAAACCATTTAATTTGGACGGCTGAGATTAATCCCGCTTCATCCAACGGTGGATCTTTGTCTGATTTGATTCAAAATTTCCAGATCTCGATCAGAGGTCAAGATCAACCTCGTAGTAGCTCGGATCTGCCAGATCTCCAACGGATGGCTCAGATCAAACTGATATTTGAATGGGTGGTCTAGATCTCTCTGAATGTGATCCAACGGCTAGATGATCTCCGATTGAGTTGAAACTCTCAGATCTTAATCTGATCACTTGATTAGACTTAACCCCAGCTCGGATTGATCAAAAGTTATCAGATGGTCTAGATCTAACCGTTCTTGCATCGGACGGTCCAAATGAATTGGAGCTTGATTACTTGATCTAGTCCACTTTTGACTCGACTTTGACCCAACATGACCTAGGTCCATAATCCTTCCAAGCCTACAAAAGTAGATCAAAAATTTAGTGACAAAACAACCCAAATATTGCAAGATTTATAATTAGGTCCAAAAAGGGTGTAAATCCTAAAACCTAGGCCAAATCCACAATTACACAAGTAAAATATAGGTCAAACACGGATTTAAACATACAAAATGATCAACAAAATGACACTTATCAACTCCCCCACACTTAAGCTTGAGCGTCTCGCGAAAAGTAATAAATATGTATCCCCTAGTTTATTTCCAAACATGAGTAGAAGCAATTGAAAAGAAATTACCTAGGGTTGTTAATTCTCAAAAATCTAAGCTCAATAGACTAGTATCTTGTCCTTAAATCAACAACTTAACAAATTCAACCTTCATGACTCATTGAGATGAATTTCACTCTCTAAGCCTCTCAAGGGAAACTCTTAGTGGCTCTCTTCCTAAGTGCTAAGTACATGATGAAAATGGAGCTCACTCATACACACATGCTTCTTGCACTTCCATAGGCTTGCTTATTATCTACTCTCTACCATTATCCAAGATTAGAATCAACATCTATAAAAGTTTATTCAAAAGTGAAAGATATAGAAGATGGTAAAAATTGAAATAGAAGACATGAAAATAGCAAATTTGATGGAATGGAAGACTTGGATGTTCAAGGATATTCTTGATGCATTTTTGCCCTCCTTTCAGCACATATAATGAAATCCAAAGTGTGGTAGAAAGAGCTTTTGGTATTGCCCTTCAAAATTTTTATGGAAAAGCCTCATCAACTCCTTTGTGCCAACTTTCCATCTTATGTGCCAACTTGTTTCTTCTCTTTTCTTTTCTCTTTTTTTTTTCTGTTTCTCCCTTTTCTCCACTGCGATCAGAATGATATGGAATAAAGCTCTGATTCGGTTGAGAATATCTTCACTACTTCATGGTGCCAAAACTCAATTGGATACCAACTTGCTTCTTTTTGTTTTTCTCAAACTGTTTTTTTTTATCCAACTGTTTTTCGGTTTTTTTTTTCAGCTGCTAGCTCACTAATTTTTCTACAGCTTCTCCTTGTTTAATTCATAGTGTGATCAGCTTCCAAACTTCTCCCAAATTCAGAGCACTCAAGTGAAACCAAACTCAAAATTCTATTTTTTTTTCAAACTGTTTTTCTGTTTTTTTTTTCAATCTTCTAATGGACTCATTCGGATCAGATTCATATCATAAAGCTTGAGACATCAAATAGCAATCAGAAACAAATTTTTGCTGCTCCCCATATAGCCTTTGCTAACTCTTACAATTTCCTTTTGATACACACCCTTCACTAGTTGGCACACTTCCATCAAACTTTCTCTTTTTTTTTCTCTCTTGTTTTTTTTTCTGTGTTTCAAACTCAGCTCTTCAAATACTTCAATCGCAGTTTCACACTTCCAAGGTTTCCAGTTAATTCAGATATCGAAACATACTCTTCCACTCAATGGCTTGATAAATTGCTTCTTTTGTGTTTTTTTTTTCATTTCTTTCCCACTTTGCTCGGTTTTTTTTTCTCTTCCTTCTATAACTGTATTAAGCTTTGCATTGAATTTCTGCACTAGTTTCATGTTAACTCAGCTGCCATTCATCCTCTAGCATAATAGCCGAAACATGCTTCAAGACAAAATGTTGATACATCTTCTTCCTTTGTGTGCCATTTCCTTCTCTTAATTGCAGATTTTTTTCTCTTCTTCATTGTATGCCATTTGTTTTCCTTTGATTTTCAAAGAATGAGCAAGAATCTAGATGCCTCAACTGTTGTATCCCTTAACTACTTCTTCTTGCTTGATCTTGATATCAAACTCCACTCCAATTGGCAATTTTTGGCTTCAACTCAAAAATGAAATGAACTTTTTTTTTTCAAATGTTTCCATCACACTATCCACTCCCCCACACTTAATCTTTTGTCCGTCTCGGGCAAAATCATATCAAAGAATATCTCTAAACAAACAAGTCCCTAGAAAGCATGGTTAGGAATAGGAAATAAGGAAAGAAAATATAATGAACATGATTTTTGCCAAAAATTGACATGGAAAGGTAAACAAATTTATTAACCTCTATAGAAGTGATCTAAACATTGAAATATGATTTTGAAAGAACCTAAGCAAGTTCTAGAGTACAATCACATGTATGTTTCACAAAAATAAAGCTAACCCTCACTAGGTAAAAATTATTCATCTCATGTCCTCAATCAAGCATCCATGGCCAAGTAGTACTCAAGCATCCAAGATTTCATCCATGAGCTCAAATTCTAAGTTTTAACAACCAAATTTAATTTGTTTTCAAAAGACTCTAAAATGCTATTAAAATAACCTAAAGGGATACATTTATTCCTATTAATCAAGGAAAAGTGCCAAAAGACATAAAATGGCATTTATAATGCCTATTTATTAATTCTACTCTATTCAAGCATTTATTAGCAAGAATTCATTTCAAAAGAAAATTCTACTTCTAAATAAAAAGTGAACTCCCTTTTATTTCAGGCGGTCGGAGTCTGTCAAGGAATAATCTCCATCTTGGTAGGGGAGGAGTAGGAGTAGCTAAAACAATTTCCTTCATTTGCTCAATTTTATTTTGCACCACTCCCCCACACTTATTCTTCACAGTAGACTGTCCAGGTGGCCGAAGGTGATTTAAATACAATAGCCACTTCTGAGGTGGAGTGCTATAAGTTAAAGCAAGATCATCTCCTCCCTCTTTATTCTTTTTAAAAAATCTCCCAGGTGGTTGAAGACTGTCTAGATGTAGAACCCACTCAAGAAATCTCTGAGACCCTGCAAAACCATGTAAAACCTTCCTCAAGCGTGCAGGGTAAGATAAAAATGCAACATCATCAATCTCTACATAACATGTATCTAAAAATGCATCACATCCAATAAAGTCAATTTTGGGTACCTCAATAAATTTTTCACAAGCATATTCTACATGAGGTATATCAAGAAAAGTTTCACAATCCATAAAATCAATCTCGGGTACCTCTAACAGTTTTTCACATTCAATTTCAGCATAAGAGATAGCAAGAGATTCTTCACAATAAATTACTTCAATTTCAGGCTCTAAAAATTTTTCAAAATCAATTTTAGCATAATCTGTCTCAAGAATATCATAGCAATGCATAAAATCAAGTCTGGGCGCCTCAAAAGAATTTTCACAATTATTTTTCACAAATGATGTATCAAGATATTCCTCACATGCAAATCTAGACATCTCCTTGAAATTCTCTAAAGGAAAAGAAGAAATACTTACCTGATCGGGATGAAAAATGTCTATTGGATCTACAAGAAATACCTCCATCTCGGGCTCAAAATCTGGTGAACAATCAACTGAAAAAGGTGGTACTTGGGCACTTGCTCCAATTTTGCAAGTCCCTACACTTTCTGAAAGTGGTGGTGGTCCCTGGGGCTCTGTGCAATCCCCTACACCTATAGAATAATCTCCTGTGCATGCCTCCTGAGTAATCTCTGCAACAACATCATTAAAAAGAATAGGGCTATCAAAAACAATATCATCACAAAATACAAAACAAGAAAAATCATATGAATCCTCCTCTGAAACCAACTCTCCTCCCACTATGTCAAATATACCATCATCAGCAATGGTCTGTGCCTCAGCAGTCTCATCTACGGTGTCTATGCTCAGAATAGAACGATTTCCCTTAGGGTCCTTCATGGCGTCGAAAATACTAAACTGGACTACTGTATCTCCCACCTCCATCGAAAGGGTGCCAGCATATACATCAATTTTGGTTCTTGCAGTCTTCAGAAAAGGTCTTCTGAGGATAAGTGGGGATCTACGTGCAAGGTACTCTCCCTCCATGTCTAGAATGTAGAAGTCCGCAGGGAAAATCAATTCTTTCACTTTAACTAACACATCTTCAATAACTCCTGCCGGGCGGGTCTGACTCCGGTCTGCTAACTGAATCATAATTCCAGTGGGCTGTGTTGGTGCAGGAAGCACCATATCGAACCTGGTTTTGATATTGGCAAAGGATTCAAAGTTAAGTTTATTTGTGATCTAACGTTGTTCACTGAGTGTGCAGAAAAAGCCCTAGCGAAGGACTGCTAGGCACTGGTAAAGGAATGCCAGGAAAGAAAGCCCTAGCGAAGGAATGCTAGGCACTGGCGAAGGACTGCCAGACAGGAAAAGCCCTAGCGAAGGAATGCTAGGCACTGGCGAAGGACTGCCAGAATGGACAAAGCCCTAGCGAAGGAATACTAGGCACTGGCGAAGGACTGCCAGAATGGAAAAGCCCTAGCGAAGGAATGCTAGGCACTGGCGAAGGACTGCCAGAAGAAAAGACCTAGCAAAGGGCTGCTAGGCACCAAGCGAAGGGCAGCTTGGTACCTCAAGACCTGGCGAAGGACTGCTGGGCAAAAGTCCAACTGGAGGATCCGGTTGGCACCAGGTAAAACTCTCCTGAGAGGAGTAGGTGAGGACGCGTTCCCCTTGAGGGAACATTAGGCGTCGGTTCGACCTAGGGCTCCATTTTGGAGATCCAAAGTCAAAACCAAGACAGCTAAGGCTGTTTTAACTAACTTATTATTTGCTGTTTTGGACTAACCCTGGATGCAGGACCGAAGGACTGTGTTTCTGCAGCTCAGAGAGCCTCAAAGGAGTGAGGTCGTAGCTGAGTAGGGCGCCCCGGATGTGTCGGGCGCCCCAGAGTCAACCCAAAGTCAGCAGAAAGGTAAACGCCCCGACAGCAGCGCAATTGGGGGCGCCCCGCGTGCGTCGGGCGCCCCGCATGTCGGGCGCCCCGCGTGTCTCGGGCGCCCACTGTGCCACGCCACTGGCAGCTGCAGCTCACCCTCGCGAAACCAAATGGATGAAGCTTTGACCGGTCAACCGGGCGCCCCGCGCGCGTCGGGCGCCCCAGTCAACTGTTATCCCGAAGTCGAAGCGATCAGTCACGACCGAGAGCATGCCGGATCAGAAGCCACGTGGGGGGCGCCCCGAGCATCCCGGGCGCCCCCAGCCCTATATAAAGGGCCCTCGACCCCAGGTTTAAATCATCAATTCCATTGAACGCAATCACGCTCTTCTGCTCCCGCGCTCTGCTCCAGAACCCTCCAGACTCGAGATACAAGCGCCGGCGACGTCCAACTGCTCTGGAACTTCGATTTACACCGGACGTCGGTAACGAAGAAAAGCTGTCTTTTTCCTTACAGCAATTTACTGTAATCAATCTTTGTAAAATTGTTTTGCGCGATTATAGTATTGCCCATAGTAAACGGTCAACGACCGTGGGCCTTGGAGTAGGAGTCGACCCAGGCTCCGAACCAAGTAAAAATCTTGGTGTTCGCATTGTCTGATTTTGATTATTCCGCTACGCAATTGCTCTTTACGAAATCCGAACGAATTGCGACATTCACCCCCCCCCCCTCTCTCGCATTTCTCGATCCAACAGGCTGTAGAGGTCCAATGCCAAGCATCTGAAAGACTGTCCTGGGCATGACATTAATAGAAGCTCCTAGATCAAGCATGGCATCATGTAGCGTGGTGCTTCCTATCTCACAAGATACAGTGAACATGCCAGGGTCTTCACATTTCTGAGGGATAGCATGGATGAGTGATGACACATTCTTCCCCATGCTGACCATTTCATTTTCCTTAAGCTTCCTCTTGTTAACACAAAGATCTTTCAGAAATTTCGCATATTTAGGAACCTGTTTGATCATTGTCAGCAAGGGTACATTAATTTCAACTTTACTAAAAAGTTTTACCAATTCATTGTACTCTTTTGCTTTCTCCTCTTCCCCTTGTCTTCTGATTGGAGTTCTCCCATTTGGAAAAGGCAAAGGAATAGGAACTTCCTCCTCATGAACCAAAATGGGTGGGGCTGATTTTTTTTGTTGTTGCCCTGTTTTCCGTAGCTGCTGTAGGATCTGTCTCGCCACTGTTTTGTGCTTCGTTTTCCACCAAAATTGGAGGATTGCTAGATGAAGCAGTTGGGCACGAGCTAGGGGTGGTATCCACTAAAATTGGAGTGGTTTCGGCACTGATTTGGGCTGGAAATGAAGATGCTGCCCTGTTTTCAGAAAAATCTGCTCTTGGGTCATTTTGAGTTGATGCAACCTTCCCACTTCTCAAATAAATTGCGCTAACATTCCCCTTAGGGTTAGTAACAACTTGGGAAGGTAGTAGACTTGATCCTTGAGCTTTGCTTTGATTTATATCATTAGTCATTTGCCCAATTTGTCTCTCAAGATATTGAGTGTGTTGTTGTTGTTGTTGTTGTTGTTGGAGCACTTGTTGTATCATCTCCATCATTTGTTGTTGCTGTGCATCTCCTCCATTTGAGCTCCCATAGCCTCCTTGATTAGCATAGGTCCTTGATTGACCTTGATATGATGAGGAAGTAGGCTGAAATTGTTGGATTTGCTGGGATCTTTGGAAATGTGGTTGTTGGGCTTGTTGGGGCTGAAAACTTTGGTTCCGAGGCTGGAAATTTTGCTGTGGTTGTTGAACTTGTTGCTGTGGAGGTTGATATGGCTGTGGATAACTCAAATTCCCTTGAAATCCTTGTTGAAACCCTTGAAATGGCTGCTGAAATGATTGATTTGGAAGCTGAAATTGTTGATTTTGTTGCTGGGATTGTAGTGGTTGCTGCTGCCCTTGCTGGAAACTTTGTTGTGGTTGCTGTGATTGTTGTTGTGGTGGGCCTTGTTGGCAAAAAGAATTCCCATAATTCAAGTTTGGATGATCCCTCCACCCGGGGTTGTAAGTAGGAGAATATGGGTTGTTCCTAGCTTGAAATTGTCCCCTAACCAAAGCTGCTACTGACTCATCTTGTTGAAGGTTGGGACATAAATCTGAAGTGTGTTCCTTGCTAGAACAAATTCCACATACACTCATCACCATTTGATTTGATTGTGGAGGTGCTGAAGGAGTTGAATTTTTACTTGAAATCTGAAGACCCATTTGCTTAACAGCTTATGTGAGTTCTAACAATGCACTACTAATCTCCTTTTGATCATTAGGAACCCCTTGAACTTCATTAACCCCTCTAGTAGATAATGCTCTGCTTCCAAATTGCTGAGAATTTTCTGCCATGTTTGAAATAAGCTCCCTGGCTTGATATGGGGTTTTGTTGACTAAGGCCCCTCCAGCTGCTGCATCAATCAAAATCCTATCCATCTGTAATAATCCCTCATAAAAATACTGGATGAGGAGCTGCTCACTAATCTGATGCTGGGGGCAACTGGAGCAAAGCTTGTTGAATCTCTCCCAATAGTCATAGAGTGTCTCTCCCACTATCTGCTGAATGCCACAGATACTCTTTCTGATAATTGCTGTTCTGGAGGCTGAAAAATATTTCTCTAAGAATGCCTTCTTCATAGAAATCCAACTAGACACATGCCCAGTAGGTAAGTAATAAAACCAGTCCTTAGCTGCTCCAGTCAAAGAAAAAGGAAAAGCCCTCAGCTTGATGTCTTCCTCTGAAATACCCTGAGGCTTCATAGTGGAGCAAACAACATGAAACTCATGCAAGTGTCTGTTTGGATCCTCCCCAGATAAACCTTGAAACTTAGGCAAAAGATGAATAAGTCCAGATCTGAGCTCAAAATCTCCACCCAGCTCTGGATAGGCAATGCTAGAATACTGGAATGAAGCATCTGGTGCTGCCAATTCTTTCATAGTCTTTTGGTGGTCTGCCATCTGATCAACTGAATAAGTAGGAATAGACTGAGAAGGAATAATATCAAATCCCTCTGAAACACTGAGCTGGCTCCTCCTAGCTCTGAAGGTCCTCTCAATCTCAGGGTCAAAATCCTCTAAATCACCACCTGTAGACCTGGTCATAAAAACAAAAACCAATCGCAGTACAAGTATATAGAAAGATAAAACAACTAGAATCAAATCAGATGATATAGCAGTAAGTGCAAGAAAAATAGATCAAGAAAAATATGAAATGAATACACAAGCAAAAATCAAACAACTCAACTAGTATGTCCCCGGCAACGGCGCCAAAAATTTGATGGACCCAAAATGAATGTCATGAATGTGGGTCTCAAATTTAGATATTTATAAACGTGCTGGAAACCCTTTTTGCAATCAAAGAAGAAAAGCGTAGTAAAGGGGCCACAGGTCGTATTTTTCCAAGGACTAATTCAAGTTATTCGATTCGTGCTTGAGTTTATGTGTCGTCAAGAGTTTTTGGGTTTCAAATAGAACTTTGGGTTTTGTAATGAGAAATGAAAACACAATGCAAAGAGAGTAAACTTAACTAAAGGAACTAACCAAGGTAATGGTAGCTAATGAATTCAATTAATGGAAAAAAAACTCAATCACCAATTTCAACTTAGCCGAATTTTGGAAAACCAAATCTGAATTAAAATGCAAAACAAATGCTAAACAAATGAATACAAGAATACTTGATATGCAAGGAGAAAAGAAACTATATGCCGAAATGATACTAAGTGTAAGAGCTATGCATGTACTTCAGCAGTGAATGATCTAACATAGCTTGAGAAGTAAGCTAACAATTAAGTATGTGCTGAGATGAATAAAGAGCTGCAGCAACAATGAAGTACTGAACAAACTGATGCAGAAATAAAATTCAGTAAAGCAAAATTCAGGGATGCAGAGATGGATTAAAAACATGGACTGAATGCTGAATCAGCTTCAGAAATGGCAAATTGCAGTTGAGTCGAAACTTGATACAGACACAGGACTATAACTGATGTGAAGCAAGTGAGAGTGCAGCAAACCAATCGAATGCAAAGCAAACAAAATGCAGAACAAAATTCAGACCCTAACTGGTTTTAAGAGATGTATCAAATGCAGATAGGAAAGGCAGAAAAGTAGAACCTGACTGCTGAAATACAGCTACAAACCTTAAAAAGGAACAAACAAATTAACTGAATTCAAAAACACAGACTTTAGCAGCTGATAACCAAGTTTTTCAGAACAAAACTGCAATCTACAGAAATAAATGGATACACAGAATCAAGCTGATTTCGGAACAGATCTGGGATTAAATGCAAATGTTCAGTAGACAACAACTTAGCTAATAACAAAACAAAAAATAGAAAGCTACTTATGTAAGGAACAAATCAGAAACCCTGAGTTCACTGAATCAAAATGCAGAAACTGAGGTAATTGCAGAATTTGAAACTGATTATGACAGGAACCATCAAATTCAGTAATGACTCTAATACAAAGTAAGCTGAAACTAAATTCCCTCAACAACTGACAAGTAGCCTAACTGATTAAGATGCTGAATTGAAAACTAACTCCTGCTAAGCAATTCGAAAGGATCAAATTTCTAATACAAAGTTCAGAAACAGCAATGTAAATGCAGAAAACAGAGTTGATACTCAATTGCCACTTGATACGCAAGCAACAAATAGAAAATTCACTGGAATTGGATACAATTGATCATTGAACTAGCTCACTAACTCATCTACTTGCAGAATGGAACCTAATTTGAGCTGGAAAAAATTCAGAGAAAGGAACTAAGCAACTGATACGAAGACAGTAACAGAATTGAAATTTCAGCAATGAAATTACAGCTAAAACACAAAGAAAAGTAGTAAAAACTAAGCCTCGACCATTCCTTGTCTCAAGACCACCTTGTTCGTCACGCAAGGGCAAGCCAAGAACCCTTAAACTCGCAAATCGCTGGGAATTAGCTCCAATTTCAGATCTGATCATAGATTCGCTCACAGCTGCAAATCAGTGATTAAATCTCCATAGAAACCTCCTCCGAGGATCCAAATCTTGCTCCAAGGTGCTGATCGAGTTGGTCACGCCTCTGATTGAAAGAAATCGCAAGAAAAAATGAAGGAGAGCTGAAGAAGAACGAAGATGAGCTGCGAAGACGCGACGCCGAGATCTGCCGAGGGAATTCCCATTTAAACTTAAACCATTTAATTTGGACGGCTGAGATTAATCCCGCTTCATCCAACGATGGATCTTTGTCCGATTTGATTCAAAATTTCCAGATCTCGATCAGAGGTCAAGATCAACCTCGTAGTAGCTCGGATCTGCTAGATCTCCAACGGATGGCTCAGATCAAATTGATATTTGAATGTGTGGTCTAGATCTCTCTGAATGTGATCCAACGGCTAGATGATCTCCGATTGAGTTGAAACTCTCAGATCTTGATCTGATCACTTGATTAGACTTAACCCCAGCTCGGATTGATCAAAAGTTCTCAGATGGTCTAGATCTAACCGTTCTTGCATCGGACGGTCCAAATGAATTGGAGCTTGATTACTTGATCTAGTCCACTTTTGACTCGACTTTGACCCAACATGACCTATGTCCATAATCCTTCCAAGCCTACAAAAGTAGATCAAAAATTTAGTGACAAAACAACCCAAATATAGCAAGATTTATAATTAGGTCCAAAAAGAGTGTAAATCCTAAAACCTAGGCCAAATCCACAATTACACAAGTAAAATATAGGTCAAACACGGATTTAAACATACAAAATGATCAACAAAATGACACTTATCACCCCTCGACATGGCCACCCCGTTCAATTCCCCGGCCCCAGGCTAGGTCGGGTAGTTCAGCTCTCAGCACCCCATGGATCGGACAACCAAGAAACCTGAAAGATGGCAAGGCAGATACAGCCCGATAAACCCCCGATTCATAGTGTACCTCGTGTCCCTCGGCTCCCAGGAGGACGTGTGACGACCCACACTCCCTGGGCATGACCCGACCCGGTCCATGCCACTCGGACCCGTTGGTCAATAATCGGTCTCCGGACCAATCATTCTTCATACTGCCATCTCATGACACCGTTGGTACCACCATGATGTGAGGACAGTACGAGCCTTACCCCTTCATGACACACCTCGTGGATAGCCCATTGACCCTAGGCAGTTGTACTATCAGAGCACCCCGCGCCATGCCGCAGCAAAGCTCTCCATGAGTTGACAAACACCATGCCCCTATCCCATTGACACAAACAGGGGTTGTCAGCTCCCCCGACTATATAAGCTCCTCCCCTCCTCATGCCGCAGGTAAGATCGCACTCTCCTCTATTGCATTTCCTTTAGCTTCATATCCCTGCAGATACTAACTTGACCGTCGGAGGGCCTGACCGGGGAAATTCCATGGCAGGTTGGCTAACGGTCGCTATCTCGCAGGTCGGAGCCAGATCAACGCCAGGTCAGCAACTCGCGACACTCAAGAGACCATCTGGCCCTTGGGGCTTCCACCTCGCTTCGCAACATGATCAAATTTGGCAATCCCTTTTTTCCCTTGCAGTGGATAAGATGTTGGCTCCTTGCCCCTCCGCCTTTTGCTTGGACGGCTGGAGGAAGCCTCTGCCGGATCAGTCGGTAGGGGCCTGAGCTCAGCTCTGTGTGCTCTCCCCAGCCGAAGGCTAAGGGGCTGGTCATCCTCTGGGTCGGACCAAGAAACTTCTGCGTCGACTGGCACAGGTATGAAAGGGGCCTAGCGCGCTGCCTCAGAAGTCGGGAGAGCCGCCTCCCGCTGAGCTAGCTGCTCGGCCACGCGAGCCACTAACTCGGCATCATCCAAACTAAAGCCTCCCTCCAGGGCCGCCAATTGCATCATGTTGGCTGCAAAATAAACAACGTTTAGTCAGCCATAAAAGGATAGAGAGGGAGACAGGGAGCTTACCGAATGAAGCAGGCTGGTGAAATGGCACCGAGCTGAGCCCGAACACGTACAAAATGTCCTTGCTCAGCAAATTCCCTCCGTGGAAGTGCCGACCCCCGAGCTTGGAAAGGGCGGATAGATATAGAGGGGAGGATCGGAAGTTCTTGTGGAGAGGTGGGGGAGAAGGAAAGCCCGCTACCCATCTAATCGGCCAATTCGGGGCTAGGATGATGCGAACGTAGAAGTAGCGCTCCTTCCAACCCTTGTTAGAGGTCGGAAGTTTCGACAGGAAAGAGGTGTGGGATCGGGCTTAGAAGAAGAAATCACCTGCCTCTTATTTTTTTGGGTAGAAGAAGTAATAAAAAAACCTCAGGACGCAGAGGAATTTGGTATAGAGAAAAGATGATGACCGACCCGCAGAGGAGTCGGATGGCATTCGGGGCCGACTGAGATAGAGAAATGCGAAAAAAATTGCAGACGGAGGCGATGAAGGGATGAATGGAAAAATGCAGCTAGGCCTGCAGATGGTCCCGAGAGATGGTGATGTAGGTAGGGGGAGGGGTCGCAGGTCGGTCGAAGGAAGTCGACAATCGAAGAAGGTGGTCGAGCGGGACGTGGTAGTCCACTCTGATGTCCTCGAGATCAGGGTGGTCGAGCTCGAACACGGTGGAAGAATACTAGGGGGCTGGGGGAAGGGAGAAGAGGCCATAGGAAGCAAGCAAGAGAAGGGAGGCTAACCACGGGAGAGTTCGCCGAAGAAGATAACCGGAATCACACACCTCGCCGAAATCCTAACAGAGGACACGAGAATAGCAATTGGGTGTCGGAGAGTAAAAAGCAATGGTAAAAACCGAAGGGTAAATGCCTATTTATAGGGACCAAGGAGCGATGTCGACCGTCCGATCATGAGCGAAAGGCAAAGCGGAAAAGGACGCGAGCCGCCCGATCAAGCCCAAAAGAGTCCCCAAGGCGGCGCAACGCACGTGTACGCCTATCATTCGCCCGAACGGGGGGTAGACTCCTCGTTGCTCAAGAAAACAATGGGCAGAGGACACGTGTTTTAGCGGTTAACTACGGTAATTAATGCGCAAGATCCGAATCTACTCGAACGTAATGAGGGCTGGAATAGAAAGGACAGGATGATGTGACCGGATTGGCCGGTCAGACAGCACGCATATTGGCAACCACTGAGGTCGGCAGGTAAGAGACAGACCACTCGGGTGCGCCAGGCTTGCTCTAGAAGGTAACTGTCTAGTCAGTCGGACTCAACGCCTCCTTCAACTAGACTCGAGGGGGATGCTTATGATCCCAGCCCAGCTTATGGGTAGCTCGGCCATCCAGCCTAACGCCATGAAGGCCCAGTAGAGGGGCCCATGAAGGCCTCCCCGGGAGAGGCCCCGAGCCAGGAACCCTCCCAAACCGCCGATCGATCGGCCCTAGTCAAGGTTGGGCAGGCCAATCCCGAGCGCCCCTCGACTCGGCCACCCCGTTCAGTTCCCCGAACCTAGGCTAGGTCGGGTAGTTCAGCTCTCAGCACCCCATGGATTGGACAACTAAGAAACCTAAAAGATGGCAAGGCAGATACAACTCGGCAAACCCCCGACTCATGGTGTACCTCGTGTCCCTCGGCTCCCAGGCGGATGCGTGGCGACCCACGCTCCCTGGGCATGACCCGACCCGGTCCATGCCACTCGGACCCGCTGGTCAGTAATCGGTCTCCTGACCAATCTTTCTTCACGCCGCCATATCATCACACCATCGGTACCACCAGGACGTGAGGATGGTACGAGCCTTACCCCTTCATGACACACCTCGTGGATAGCCCATTGAACCTGGGCAATTGTACTATCAGAACACCTCGCGCCATGCCGCTGCAAGGCTCTCCATGAGTAGACAAACACCATGCCCCTGTCCCATTGACACAGACAAGTGTTGTCAGCTCCCCCGGCTATATAAGCCCCTCCCCTCCTCATGCCGCAAGTATGAAAGATCACACTCTCCTCTACTGCATTTCCTTTAGCTTCATATCCCTGCGGATACTGACTTGACCGTCGGAGGGCCTGACTGAGGAAATTCCCCGGCGGGTTGGCTAACGATCGCTGTCTCGCAGGTCGGAGTCAGATCGACGCCAGGTCAGCAGCTCGCGACTCTCGGGAGACCATCTGGCCCTTGGGACTTCCACCTCGCTTCACGACAGGATCAGTTTAAGTTAGGATTAGTATTGTATTTGATATGTATTGTGAGTATACAGGATATAGGGACAACAATGGAGAAAAGTCCAAGTGACATCTTGGCAAAGGAAGACTCGACAACAAGGACCAAGGCCGAAGGAAGCTCCAGAAGGCAAGACATGAAGGATGGGGAGACATTCGAGGGACGTAAGGCTGATGGAGGAGGCTAGAAGGCTAGGTCTAAGTTGGTCGGACGAGGACGAGTGTTGAGTGGATGTACTCGGGGTTGAAACCCTAGGTTTAGGGTTTGGGAAGTCGACTGCTACATGTAACATTCGACTGGTATTAGGCATAGAAAGATTAGTCGACTGATCTTCTGTGCAGTCGACTGGTGTCGGCTAGAATTCGAACGTTGGGTTGTAACGTTCGAATCCAAGTAGACCAATCGACTGTTGTTGGCACCAGTCGACTGGTAACGGTTGTTTCAAGGTCGAGTTCTATTTAAGAGAGCTCGGTTTGACTAGGCAAAGGTTGACGAAATAAGCTTGGGAAAAACTTATTAGTAGTCTACAAGTGCTCAGGCGTTGTGGCGAGGTTTCTCCACTCACAAGGAGCGACGCGAGCTAGCCGGAAGCTTTCCGGGGAGTTATCCACCGACGAATCAGAATCGTCCACCTTACGGGCAGCTGTGGAGTAGGAGTATCATCTCCGAACCACGTAAAGGTTTGGTGTTAGTGTTTGTTTATTTGTGTTGATTATAGTTCCGCTTGCGCACGCTAACACTTGTAGGCAGATAACTGACGCATTGGGGGCAACGGGCTATTCACCCCCTCTAGTCGACGCACTGATCTCCAACAAGTTGTATCAGAGTCAGGGTCACTCTTGTTGGACTAACCGCCAAAAGAGCAAAGGCGCTAGAGGAAGATGGACTCGGAAGGTCAACTAGAATAGGATACTCGGATCCCACCTCCATATGATAGAAACGACTTCGATTATTGGAGGAAGCGGTTGGAGACTTGGTTTCAAATGGATTGGGACCATTGGACTGCATTAGAGGTTCCATTTGAAGCTCCAACGGACAAGAATGGGAAACGCCTCCGACCTCGGTATTAGACCAAGGATCAAAAGGAGGAAGCAGAGGCGGATAAGGAGGTAACTAGAATTGTGTTAAATTTATTACCTTCATATATTGTGTCACGTGTAGGAGAATACAAGAATGCTTATGAGATATGGAGAAAGATGATAGCTCTACACGAAAATTCTACACAAGGACATGGAGGGGAGGAGCCCAAGGAAAAGGGGTCATTGGTCCAAGAGAAGGAGAAGGACCAATCGGAAGTTGAATCGAGTTCAACATTCGAAGAGGAGGAGGAAGTGGAATCGTCCACATCCTCAAGTGAGGAAGAAATAGAAGAAGTCTCCACTTCAAGGATTGAGGGAGAGGAGAGACCATCCTCAATGCCGGAGCAAGAAGAAGCCTCTACCTCCATCAAAACAAAGTCAAAGGATCACATCATTTGATTTGGGTGTAATGAGAAGGAACACTACAAGGACAAGTATCCATTAGGTAAAAAGGAGGTAACTCCAAAATCAATTCAAATAATTTAAAAACTAACATTAGTTGTAGGGATGAAGCAAAGAAGGATAACAAACATATAATTTGTTTCACATGTTGTGAGCGGGGCCACTACCACATAAAATGTCCAAGGAAAGGAGAGTTCAAGAAGCTAAGGCATTTGAAGAAATTGGAGAAGAAGATGAGCACAAGTCAAGGGGGAGCTTCAAAGGTAAAAAGGAAGGTAATCCCTTATTTAAAATTTAATCCAATTTTAAATTCCTATATGCTTGTTAAAAATAATGTAGATTATTTACCCAAGCATAATCATGAATTTAAGTATAATGATAGAATAGAATTAACAAGGTAGATAATTCCATAAATATATTCCTTAAATATTAAAATATTATTTAATTTAGAAGACAGAAAAATTTAAAAAAATGGATTGGTTAGTAAAAAATAAATATTATATAAAAAATAATAAAAAATAAAAATACGATAAATTACAGGAAAGTTAATATATTATGTAAAAAATATCAAAATTGAAAAATTGGAGAAGTGGGGTATCAATCCCCATACCTCTCGCATGCTAAGCGAGCGCTCTACCATCTGAGCTACATCCCCACATATTTTTTTAATAATATTTCCATTTTCGAATATGTAATTTTTATTGAAGCTTTTGATAATTATTAATGAAAGATATTTTTTGATAAAAAATAATCAGTACAAAAAACTCTCGTCAGTGCGAGGTCCCAGGAGGGTTTGTACCATATTTTGTCCATTATATATAGTCTTATTTTACATTTTACAAAAGACTATTTTGCGACTCAAGCGAGTTCATATATTTTTCTATGAAAAAAAGTAAAAAATTAGAGACGTCGAGTATTTATCGCCGTAGCTAATATGCTATGTTAAGCAAGTGCTCACCATCTAAGCTACATCTCTATTAAGGAAATCCTAAGATAATTTGGCTCATCTCATTTTTACATAACACTTTGTTAACATCTTGTATAAGAGACATCTTTCTGGTTGTGTAATAAACAGTAGAATAGTGTAGTTTTTCAGTATTTTTTTAATGAATCAAATTAATAAAATGAATCGCTCAGTTTTTTTTTGTTGTTGTTCTTGCTATTGTTAGACAATTGGATTTTCTTTGTGGCACCTACTTATGTTTCTTGAGCCATTTGCTCTTGATATTTTCTCCTCTTGTTTTATCTATATGGCATGCCTTCGGGATTATGATGTAGTGATAGGGTGATTAGTCGTTATTCTAGATATTCGTGATTCGATCCCCAGCTATGACTTATTTGCATAAATTTTTTCTCCAAATGGGGTGTGAACCCTGGGACGCTGGGTTTCTATACCGCCCACCGCGAGCGCTTCCCGATTTATCTTGACCATGAGACCAGACTGATAGTTCAAAATTGGAAAAGACTGATAGTTTAAAGTTGGAAAAACCTCGTTAATTATTTTTATATATGATATGATTGACCTCGCACACGCATGTTGTTGATAACTTTAGGCAGCTAGCCCAGCCCCTCGTGCAATGGAAACTAAAACGGCTTTTTACCAGAGGACGTACCCAAGAATTGGAAAAACATCGTGTATTTTATCATAATATGTGTAAGCCGTCTTAGCTCAGCTGGTAGAGCGCGTGGCTTTTAACCACGTGGTCGTGGGTTCGATTCCCACAGATGGCGATGCTGTGTAGTTCTAATATTTTATAAATGATAGAGCCCAACCATATGGTGGTGGTGGGTTCGATTCCCACAAACGGCGAGACGGCGACGCTGTTAATTTCTAATATTTTATAAATGATAGAGCCCAATCACGTAGTTTGATCCCCAGCTATGACGTATTTGAAGTAATTTTTCCTCCAAATGGGATGTGAACCCTGGGACGTTGGGCTTCTATACCGCCCACCGCGAGCGCTTCCGATTTATTCTGACCATGAGACCAGAATGATAGTTCAAAGTTGGAAAAGACTGATAGTTTGGAAAAACCTCGTTAATTATTTTTATATATGATATGATTGACCTCACACACGCATGTTATTGATAACTTTAGGCAGCTAGCCCAACCCCTCGTGCAATGGAAACTGAAACGACTTTTTACCAAAGGGCGTACCCAAGAATTGGAAAAACCTCGTGTATTTTATCATAATATGTGTAAGCCGTCTTAGCTCAGTTGGTAGAGCGCGTGGCTTTTAACCACGTGGTCGTGGGTTCGATTCCCACAGACGGCGATGCTGTGTAGATCTAATATTTTATAAATGATAGAGCTCTACAGACGGCGATGCTGTATAGTTCTAATATTTTATAAATGATAGAGCTCAACCACATGATGGTGGTGGGTTCAATTCCCACATAGGCGAGACGGTGAT
>JAGFNQ010004208.1:0-10577 GCA_024364735.1 Boesenbergia rotunda
GCCCCAAAGGTGAGATTTTTATTTTTCTCCCCTGGCTCTTGATTCGATATCATCCTCACTATCCGATCGTTCTTTAGGAAAAAGTGGAAGAGTGCTATCAGCTAATCCTTTCAGAAACCATCACGATTAGCCACAAGCGCAAGCGTTCCTCCCCTTCCTTCCGCTTCCGGTCATCGCCGCCGAGTCCCAGCGGAGTGATCGGGTCCTGCTTCAGCAGCGAGAGCTCGTGCGACTCATGGGCGGCGGCGCCGCCCATCAAGAGAAACAATGGCAGCGCGAGGGAGTCCTTGGTAGACGAGGGATTTGGAGAGCATTAAGGTTTATTAATCAGCTTTATATGTCTATTAATGGATCTTAAATGCAATCTACTTGCCTTCCATCTCCATATCCATCTCCGCCATGGATAGACGAGGAAGCAAACGCATCAATTTTTCTGAAGCTTAATTAATTAAAAAAATGCTCAAATTTCAAAAAGTTTGACTATCTATTGAAAACGAATGATTGTTTTAAAAAAAATAAATTTATATATATATAAAAATAAAATCATCAAAATCCTTCCAAATGACTCACCTATCCTATTAAAAATTGCCGTTAAAATTTTAGATTTTGGGATGTTTTCGTTGATCAAGCCATTTAATCAATTGCACGCTCTGCGTTAAGCGAGAGCCATGGTGTTAATTACCTCAACAAAAGCTCGCGTTTCTACAGCTGCTCTGCCTCGTCAACTGCGCTTACAGAGAGGTAAAAGGGTGGAGACAGACACGAAGGAAAAAAGGAGTCGAAGATGTCAGATGTCTGCCTTTGTCAGTTTGCATGCGAAGAGGCTGGAGAGTGGGAGATGGAGGTGGACGAGGGTTGACAATTAACAATGGCGTTCAATGTCTCATTAGTGAATTAGGCAGAGGGAAAATGCTTCCTCTATGATAAGGCATTGATAGAGCAAATAATGAAAAAGGAAACAGTAGGAACCAACCAAATGGCTTTGGCTTTCTGCTGATCATTGAACATAATGCTATCAGTGCAATTAATTGGAGACTCCGACTGTGGAATAATTCATAGAGCCCACAAAATGATTAATGATGCGATGGTGGCAGGTGCCGAGGGCCACGCAGTTCACGGGTTTTAGCGAATTTATAAGCACCTTCCTTCCTTGCCGAATGATGCACAAGTGCTGCCATCATTAATGGGAGACTCATAGGCCTCGCGTGAAGCAGCACAGAGCAGAGCATAGCAGAGCAGAACAGAACAGGGCAGTTTTGAAGTGTCCCTCTCCTCGGGCACAACACTATCTGTGTTTGTTACTTCCACCGTGGAAGAGTGGTGCATGAGGCACGGCGGGGAAGAAGGGTCCCCCACGTAGCTCCGCAACGGGAAATTGGCAGCTGCAGGGCAGATGGGGAAGAGATGTGCCACCATGCACCAATGAACAATGAATGTTGGGTTTTGTCTTTAGTTGAGGTGACAGGTTTGCTTTTTCTTGTTGGGGCAGCTGGATGATCAGCATGCATGTGGAACTGCAAGAGTAGTTGGATGGGATTTATGGAGTCAAATGGCCATGAACTTCGAGGTTCATTTCATCGGCATCTAGTCAAATTAACGGGCCTTATACTATTCAACTAATAATACACTTTTAATCTTTAACGGCGGGATTTACCGCGGGACATCACGGTGGAAGGCGTAATTGAATCGAGCTACGCCTAATAATAAGGGACTCGAATTCGAACTCAATTTATTATTTTTAGGCTCGAGTTCGACTTCGAATTCGATTAGAATATTAATTTTTAAGTTCAAGTTCGACTCGTAATAAAATTAAATAATTTAAACTCGGCTCGAGTTCAGTTCTAAAAAAACTCGTTTAAAAATTGAACGAATTAATTCTAGTTCGTTTAAAATAAATAATTTTAATAATTAATAATATATTATTTTATTTATTATTTATATGATATTTAATTATATATGTATATATAATATGATAAATGACTTTTTTAACGAATATATTCACGAGTCTCTTAACAAACACGTTCGTAAACTTCTAAATAAACATGCTCATGAGCTTACGAACCAAATATTATTAAGTTTGAGCTCGGCTCGATAATGTTTTCGAACTCGAAATCAAGCTCGATCTCGGCTCGTTAACTTAATCGAACGAACTTGAACGAATTATTTTTCAAATCGCGATTTAAATAATTCACGAGCGACTTAGCTCGTTTGCAGACTTAGATAAAAGGGGGATGATTTTGGTATAAGTGGATTTCCAAGGCAGTCAGCAAAAAAATATCCTACCGTAGGATAGTTTTTTCAAATTTCTAATTTAACTTTTCAGAGATGAATATGAAATCAATCGCATGACATGATCTGGATTTACGTATAATTTTGTTTTTAGAAAAAAAGATGATTCTCATATTACGACGGTTTAATATTGACACTGAAGTTAGTGATTGATCTGCGGAGTCGGATCATTCATCTCCGGGGCCAGTTGGATCGAAGGTTAATTATTACAACGTAAATGATTGGTAAAATCTGTATTATAATTACTAGTGTGAATATTTTTGAATATGCTTAGTATATATATATTGTAGGGATGATAATAGATCAGGGTTTGGATCGGATTATGTATCCTCTATTTTTATATTTATCTGAATATTCATATCTATTAAAGAATCCAATATCTTATACATTAATAATTTTTTCCATCCAATTATACCATCAAACAAACGTATATTAAAATTAACATCATATTTAAAAAAAAATAGAGAAATGATTTGCACTTGAAAAGTGAATATCTCAGTGAAAAATTTGGCCGCCAATTGGTGACACATCCAACGTCCGATCATCGATCGGACACCACCAGTGACCTTCGATCGCTGTCCCGAATCAAACTTTACCTTGGGGATACTGAACCCGATGGGATTGCCGACAACGGTGAACTTATCGGGATCGACGGTGAATGATATGAGATTGCAATTGCAGCGATACTCGATAGGTTCATTGTGTCCCCCCAGGATATAGTTTGGTTCGGAGCGACGACCGAAAATCAGCGATGGTGTTTGATCAACAATCAGACGACGAACATGCCACCGATTGACAGTCAAAATTATCATTGAAACATTCACTTTCACTGTACATATCATTACTTTTTAAATATATATATAATTTTAAGAATAAATTAAACATCTATATAATTTATTCTAACATCAACATTAATATTTAATAATTTTTTGAGAAAAAATCTTTTATATATATATAATTTAATCAATTAATCGGGTCCGATATTGATAATTTTTTTATATCTTCCTTCACTCGGATATCGGATCCTCTATTAGATTCGAAAGAAATTATCATCTCTAATATATGATAATATTTGAGTCGGATATCGAATTTTTTTGTTGGATTTGAAAAAAATTATCATGCCTAATATACATCCTTAATATATGATACTAGTTATGAAATTGTAATTGATTTACCCGCGATGATCCCTTCCTATAGGTCACTGTCGCCGATGCTCTCGCCATGGCCCATGAGTTGTCTTTCTCTTCCTTTAATTTTTTTTATCATAAATTTAACCGATAGCTTTTCGACAATTTACCAAAGGGCGTATCTAACTATTCGTAATTACCGAAAGGAGTACTATGGTTTCTATTATACCAAAGGGCGCATCCCATATAGTGAAGTTACTTTTATACCCTTCCCGTCAAAGAATGGCTTTATCAAACACATTTTCGAGACAACCGAACCATTTTATCAATAAAATATTAATTTGTGGTTCGGATGGGTAGCAGTCGAATTTTTCTCCATTCTCTCTCAGCGCAACAACGTAAATGGAAGGTTTGAAGGTGGAGGACATTGTGTGTGCCCTAGCTGTGATATAGTCACGAGCTCATCCCCCGAATCCCTGCGGACAACCAAAACCTAGGCAATTCTCAAAAGCGTTTTTGTGTGATCCTGAGGTGGGTTTCAGTGTTAACGTTGAAGTCCAGACTGATCGGCATAATACACCAAGGGGTTAGGGTTTCTGTACGTTTGATTTATTTGATAATGTCAGGAAAAAGGTCTGTGGGTGGTTCAGCGTCTTCTTCCGTGGCATTATCCACCAAGGTATGTTAGCGATATGCTTAGGTCAAACCAGCATAGTTTGTTAACATGTTTAAAATTATTTTGCTGAATAAATTTGTACTGTATATAAACTGTAGGATTCAGATGACTTTGGACAAAAATTACGTTGATGCAGTGTTTTAGGCCACTTTAAACAATTTTTTGAAGCATTTGAAATTTTAAATGATCGACACATTGCGAAGATCAAAGGCTCGCCTTTCAGTTTTATCCTGGACATACAAGAATTACAGCATATCCGTGGAATTTTGGTTAATATATTTGAAAGTTGGGATTCAACCTCGCAAGTTTTTAAATTCTCAGGTAATAGTTTTAGTTATGAATTGTAGACAATATCTATAGTAAGATAAGACAGTAATATAGATGACCTGAAATGATTAGTTTTTGATAAAGTTTAATCATTTCATTTCAGGGCTACTGAGGGCCTGAAGTGAAATTGACTTCAGGCCCTCGGTAGGCCTGAAATAAAATCATTTCAGGCCTACCGAGGGCCTGAAGTTAATTTAGTTCAGGCCCTCGGTAGGCCTGAAGTTAATTTAGTTCAGGCCCTCGGTAGGCCTGAAATGAATACATTTTAGGCCCACCTCGGGCCTGAAATGAATTCATTTAAGGCTCACCTCGGGCCTGAAATGAATTCATTTCAGGTCCGACGTGGGCCTGAAATGTATTCATTTCAGGCCCTCGTCGGGCCTGAAATGTATTCAGTTCAGGCCCTCTTCGGGCTTGAATTTAATTCAGTTCAGGCCGTTGGGCTTGAATTGAATTCATTTCAGGCCCAACGTGGAATAATTTCAAGCCTATATTCTTGATGATAACTAAATATTGTAATTGTTTCAGGTGTACCGGTTGCGTTCTCCAGACGAGATGTTGCTTTGATACTGGGTATAGTGGACCGTGGTGTTTCGGTCCCTATTAATTCAACTAAAGCATCGAGTGACCTCTATCGTACTTACTTCTCAAAAGAAAAACAACCTACAAGAACAAGACTTGAGGAGTTACTTAAACATTTTTCTAAAAGTGTTGAATTAGAGGATGATGTGTTATTAGTGTGTAAATTTTATATTTTGTATATATTTGTTTGTGTTTTATTTTCGTCTAGTACATATAAGGTTCCTCTAGGTCTTGTAGATATAGTAGATGATTATGACAATCTAGGTAGATTCAACTGGGTAGAAGCTATCCATCAATTTTTGTCTCCACAATTACCTAAGATTGGGGACTTATTTTCATCAACTCAGGGAAACCAGAGCACCACCAACCTCTCTTACCTAAAGGGATTTGCAGAGCTTTTGGCAGTGAGTAGAATTATCTTGTTAAATTTTATAATATTTTGATGTCATTAATGTATTTGGCTCGAAAACTTTGTGTAGGCATGGTTTTTAGAGCATGTACCAATTCAAAAACCATTCAATGTTGAAGGACCCCGAATAAATAAGTGGACGAATATTCCTTCGCATATTAGTAGGGTGAGGGGCCTTGTCGACCGACTCTCGTCCGAAGAGGTAATTATTCTTAAATGTGATCTATCTGAGTTAGATATAGAAGTAGTAACATTTGTGTACTTCGTAATTGACAGGTTATTGTTGAATTAATTCCTAACCTACATGAAAACACATTGTTTGAGAACCTTGATATCGGTGATGACATACCACGGCTAATGGAGACATCAGAAGGAGATGTTAGGCTATGTGGTGAATGCATTCTTAAGGACAACCGAATCAAGGAGCTAACAGAGGAGAATATATGTTTGAATGAAAGAGTTAAGGAATTACTTTCAATTATTGAAAAAAGGCATGGAGAGTCAAGAAAGCTATCCTGTAGTCGATCCTCTTTCTGATTCAGTATCTTGTACACCTAGGAGAGGACATGACCGAACTCGGTATGATTACAGGGATACTCCAATTGACAGCCCAGTATGGCACCAGCTTTTACCTAAGGGGAAGCGGGACAGGAAACAAATATCAAATGTCATGGACAAGGGAAAAAGGAAACTTAGTGAGGAGGATATGGATGAAGCAAGAGGAAACATTAATGTAATGAAAGTCATGTCTGAAGAAGACATAGAGGAGGAAACAAGAAGAACCTCCGAACTATACAAAATGAGGCAATAAGGCATTGATGTAAGTGTGTTAATTTCATTTAAAATACGTCAATTGTATTGAATTTGGTCAATAATTAGTTTGGTCTAAATAAATTTTATTGATGTAGTTTGTGAAAAAACATTTTATGAATACAAAGAAGAAAAATCAAGATAAAGAAGTGGTCTACCTGATAAATAGATTGGAGAATCTAAAGTAAGTTACAAAATATTATAGTTTAGTTTAGTTAATATATCTTCTTATGTAATATATAATCTTATCAATTTACATGGCAGGTTGGCAAATGAATTTATCTGGGAGGATGCACCCTTTGCTTTGAATTTGCATTCATTCTTACAAATCATCAATGGAGAGGTTTTTACAAAAGGCGAGATCATTGATGCCTTTTGTAAAATTTTATTTAGGGGAGCATCCACATGTGGTAGGCCATACAACAAGTCAATATATTGTTCAACCTTCTTCACAGTAAGTGATGTATATTAATTAAACAGATATATTGTAGAAGACCTAATATTATGATATGGGTATTATTAATTTTGTGAATGCATATTTGTAGGCATCAATCAGATCGTCAAGAAAGATTTCCCTGCAACAAGTGATGAAGACTGATATGCTAGAACAAGGGTTTAAATTTATTTTAATCCCTTTGTGCAGTGATAATACACACTTTCACTTGTTGGCGGTGGATACAGAATCCATGACTTTCAATCATTTTAATTCTCTTGCTAGTGGCCGTAAATATAAGTATGAATTTGACACAGCGGTGAGCTACCTTCCTTTATTCTTATATATGGTCATCATTTTGTCTAAAATGTCATTGATGGTGATTAATAAATTCATGATATGTTTGACAGGTAAAAGAACTTAAACAATATACTCGCGAGGAACTTACGGCTATTCATCTGTATCTACAAAGTCATCATCCCTTGGACAAATGGCCCTCTGTCAGACAAAAATGTCCCCAACAAGAACATAGGTAACTAAATGAGGAAGAGGTTAAAAATTTTTAAAAATAAGAAAGTATTTTATAAACCCACTTATTGAAATCTAAAAAAGTGTTTGTTAATTTCAGCGTAGACTGTGCCTTCTTTGTCATGCAATATGCTCGATGTCTCCTATACGATGAGAAGATGGATTTCAAACAAGGAGACATGAGTAGAATCAGATTTGAGCTGACAGTTAATATTGTGAGGGACATGTTTTGTAAAACTTGAGATAATCTGAATGCTGTATTGGTGATGTAAAAATCCATTGCTGTCGATTGACCTCCATTTGTATGGAAAAATCTCATTATTTGGATGTTGTTATGATTATGTAGATGTTGTTATTCTATATAATATATTGTCAACAAAAATAAAACAATTGAGTGATGTTTATTCAAATCCAGTTGCTGCACTGTTGTGTGCCAAGTGATACGGTCAGATATAATAACTGATAATGCACTATTGTGTGCCAGTTGCTGCACTGTTGTGTGCCAAATGATCAATTCTGTCACATCTTGTAGGTAGATATAGAATATTATTCTAAAAAATCTAATCAACAATATATATTATATAAATCAGATATGGGAGGTCCATCAGTGGGTTTTGAGCAAAACCCACTGATGGAACTAAACTAGACGTATAGCTTTAGAAAAAAAATTATAATTTGATGTTTCGGAGACCTAAAATACTTTCTCCAACCTCAACCCTAACTACTGATAATGGTTTTTCAGAACTCCAGATATGGGAGGTCCATCAGTGGATTTTGCTCAAATCCCACTGATAGAACTAAACTACACCTATAGGTTTAGAAAAAATTATAATTTGATGTTTCGGACACCTAAAATACTTTCTCCAACCTCAACCCTAACTACTGATAATATTTTTTCAGAAATCCAGATATGGGAGGTCCATCAGTGGCTTTTGCTCAAACCCCAGTGATGGAACTAAACTACACCTATATCTTTGGACAAAATTATAATTTGAGGTTTAAAACACCTAAAATACTTTCTCCAACCTCATCCCTAACTGTTGATAATGGTTTTTTAGAAATCCAGATATGGGAGGTCCATCAGTGGGTTTTGCTCAAAACCCACTGACGGAACTAAACTACACCTATAGCTTTGGAAAAAATTATAATTTGATGTTTCGGACACCTAAAATACTTTCTCCAACCTCATCAATGGGTCCATCAGTGGAATTTAGGTGTTACAAATCTCAAATTATAATTTCAGGCCCACGTTGGGCCTGAAATAACTTTATTTCAGGCCCAAGGTGGGCCTAAAATTATGATATTTCAGGCCCATAGTGGGCCTGAAATACATTTATTTCAGGCCCACGGTGGGCCTGAATGAAGATAATTCAGGCCCACCGTGGGCCTGAATTAAAAATTATTTCAGGATCACTCTTAATCATATAATATTTTGATTTCATCCCCCAAGTTCGATTACATATTTTATCCCTAAACCGTAAATTACTTTCTCCAACCTTAACCCTAACTACTGATAATGGTTTTGTAGAAATCCAGATATGAGAGGTCCACCAGTGAGTTTTCAGCAAAACCCATTGATGGAAATAAACTAGACCTATAGCTTTGAACAAAATTATAATTTGAGGTTTAGGACACCTAAAATACTTTCTCCAACCTCAACCCTAATTGTTGATAATAGTTTTTCAGAAATCCAGATATGGGAGGTCCATCAGTGGGTTTTGAGCAAAAATATAATTTGGACAAAATTATAATTTGAGGTTTCTGACACCAAAAATACTTTCTAGAACCACAACCCTAACTACTGATAATGGTTTTTCAGAAATCCAGATATGGGAGGTCCATCAATGGGTTTTGCTCAAAACCCACTGATAGAACTAAACTACACCTATAGATTTGGAAAAAATTATAATTTGAGGTTTCTGACACCTAAAATACTTTCTAGAACCTCAACCCTAATACTGATAATGGTTTTTCAGAAATCCAGATATGGGAGGTCCATCAGTCGGTTTTGCTCAAAACCCACTGAAGGAACTAAACTACACCTATAGGTTTGGACAAAATTATAATTTGAGGTTTCGGAGACCTAAAATACTTTCTCCAACCTCAACCCTAACTACTGATAATGGGTTTTCAGAAATCCAGATATGGGAGGTCCATCAGTGGGTTTTGCTCAAAACCCACTGATGGAACTAAACTACACCTATAGCTTTGGAAAAAATTATAATTTGATGTTTCGGACACCTAAAATACTTTCTCCAACCTCATCTCTAACGGTTGATAATGGTTTTCAGAAATCCAGATATGGGAGGTCTATCAGTGGGTTTTGCTCAAAATCCACTGATGGAACTAAACTACACCTATAGCTTTGGACAAAATTATAATTTGAGGTTTAGGACACCTAAAATACTTTCTCCAACCTCATCTCTAACGGTTGATAATGGTTTTCAGAAATCCAGATATGGGAGGTCTATCAGTGGGTTTTGCTCAAAACCCACTGATGGAACTAAACTACACCTATAGCTTTGGAAAAAATTATAAATTTGAGGTTATGGACACCTAAAATATTTTCTCAAACCTCATCCCTAACTATTTATGTAGGGGGTTTCAGAAATCCAGATATGGGGGCTCCATAAGTGGTTTTTGAGCAAAACCCACTGATAGAATTAAACTAGACCGATATCTTTTGAAAAAAAATATAAATTTGAGGTTATGGACATCTAAAATACTTTCTCAAACCTCATCCCTAACTATTGATAATGGTTTACCTCATCCCTAACTATTGATAATGATTTTTCAGAAATCTAGATATGGGAGGTCCATCTGTGGGTTTTGAGCAAAACCCACTGATGGAACTAAACTAGACCTATAGCTTTGGAAAAAATATAAATTTGATGTTATGGACACCTAAAATACTTTCTCAAACCTCATCCCTAACTATTTATGTAGGGGGTTTCAGAAATCCTGATATGGGGGCTCCATCAGAGGGTTTTGAGCAAAACCCACTGATAGATCCAAGCTAGACCTATATCTTTGGAAAAAATATAAATTTGAGGTTATGGACACCTAAAATACATTCTCAAACCTCATCCCTAACTATTGATAATGGTTTTTCAGAAATCTAGATATGGGAGGTCCATCAGTGGGTTTTGAGCAAAACCCACTGATGGAACTAAACTAGACCTATAGCTTTGGAAAAAATATAAATTTGAGGTTATGGACACCTAAAATACTAAAAATATTAAATTGAGGTTATGGACACCTAAAATACTTTCTCCAACCTCATCCCTAACTATTTATGTAGGGGGTTTCATAAATCCAGATATGGGGGCTCCATCAGTGAGTTTTGAGCAAAACCCACTGATAGAACTAAACTAGACTTATATCATTGGAAAAAAT